>CM051243.1:100306906-100774406 GCA_027917425.1 Gastrophryne carolinensis | reverse complement strand
GTCCCTGTGGGATGGTATACATAGGCCAGACTACCTGGGAAGTGAGACAAAGGATCTCAGAGCACAGGAGCTCGATCAGACGAGGGGATCCTACTTAACCTGTGGCCCGACATTTTTTATCGGCGGGACATAATATTTCCCAGCTGAGATTTATGGTCATTGAGCAAGTTAAACCATTGAAGAGGGGAGGAGACAATAGGAGGAGATTATCACAGAGGGAATTATTTTGGTTGTATGAACTCAATGCTCTAGCACCCTATGGTATGAATGAAGACTGTGATCATACATCTTTCTTGTGAAAATAGATTAGGATTTGGGGAAAAGCAGAACTATGTAATATGTGGTGATTGTATATAAAGTTGGAACCGTGGGCTGACTAGGTAACTAGAAATGATATTGGGAATAGTATATTGTATGCTCATTATTATTTAGTTAGGATAATCTGCTGTAGAGATGTATAGTTTACAATCAAATTAAATTAGGAATGATATATTGGTAGTTTGGGTCCCCTTTAGGGTGATGGGGTAGGTATGAGGATGTTGTAAGGGAGAGAATAATTACAATATAAGTGAGGAGGGATCCTTTGATATAAAAGAGATAACGCCATAGATGTACATATTATGTTAATAATTGTTTGTATGAATTGTGTGCTTGCATGTTTAGGTACAAAGATCGGTGGTGCCCGCTCCGTGAAACTATCTGAGGATTATTGTTCCCTTTAAGAGATCGTCCCTATCAAGCATGTGCTTAAGCTGTATTCATTTGTGTGTATTTTGGTTTAGAAGGGACGGTTTCCGACGACGCCGGCCCCATGCGCGCCTCCATGCTGTGGTTGGCGGAGTTCGGCCTGCCAGTTAGCGTGGATGGCGTGTGCGCAGGGACTGACGCTGGACGGGAAGTGAGTCACACTGAGTCACGTGGCGCCTGGGAGCGAGGCTGAGTGAGTATAAAAACAGCTTGTGGGGGAGGATAGGAAGCGTACCTTTGAGAAAAGGCTGTAATGGCCCGAAACGGCCGTCAGGTGGTTAATACATGCTATGGATAAAGGTTATTTGTATGGGTAACTATGCTTGTTGTTTGTCTTTTGTAACATGGTCTCATGTATCTTTCATTTGTGCTGCTGAACTATTGTTTACAATGGAATGTGCAATATGTTACTATGTGAGTTAGGTGCAATATTTACTTTTATTCATACTTGATACATCTCTTTACTTGTATTCATTATAGATTTCATGGCTGTGTCTAATTGCACAATGCACTTTAGCCGTATACTGCAATTAATTTATCATGAGTGATTTCAAGCTAAAAATGGATTATTAATACACTTAAAGCAGACTTGAAGCTGCACAATATTGATATATGGATTCATTCTTTGTTGTAATTATGTGGTATTTTTGATTTCTTTATTATTTATAATGTGATTTCTTTCTAATAAATTGATGTAATTTTGAGTATATAGATCTTTTGCCTTTATTGCAATATGAATTGAGTGCGCGCCTCAATCTGAAGTTTATAGTATTTGATTGAGGAATTTTAGAGGTGGAAATCCTTGGTGAGGCTGCAGCACTTGGAAAGAGGATATTTGTAGCTCCTGATATTTAAGGGGTGTGCTGGACCAATGTTCTAAAATAGATGTTCACAGCGATCAACTATCTATTCGGATGACAATATGAACTTACATAACTAATGTACACACAATACAATATGTGCAATGTAGTTTAATGTACATGATTATATATAATTGATCCTTATTCATTGATGAGTGATCAACGAAAAACATGGTCATACCGTTCTCCCAGGTAGTCTCCAATAGCCGTTTTATTCAGTCCTTCCCCTTTGTACAGGAATTGAGCAATACTCTCGCACGTATTTGCCAGGAGCTCATTATCGATCAGGAACTGGATGCCCTGCATAGAGAGAGAGAGAAAAACAATGAGGCCTTCCTGCGTCTCTGGCTCATCAGTAAAGGTAGTGGACGTGCTGATTACTAGTACATACCTTTTTAGGGTCCATATTGAACTTCTTTCTTCCCATTGCCACCTGTTTGTTTTTTTGAAGATTTTTCCTGTTGAGCAATAAAATAATTCAGGAACTCCAGACAGCATTGTTATTAATATAATGTTTAGGTTTACAGACCTGCCTGGCCGGCAGTCAAACTTTCTCTTTGCATAACAAACAGCTATGGAAGCATGGCCCTGGGCACAAAGGCAAGAGGGGTATTCATGTTTGTATGGTCAGAGCACACGGATTGTATCAGGGTGGGCTTAAGCAGACGGCTCACACTGTTCAAATGTCCTCACTTCTCCAATAAATGATAAGCCCTTTAAACTGTATCTCAAATTCTGCCAGTTCTCATCCAGGAACAAGTATCACCTCTGTTTTGCCACCACTTCTATAGCGGATTTAATAAAAAGTTTAACCTTTGCCGTATAACAGGACTATGAGGATCTTTTAGGTACATGTGATTTTTGGTACTGTATTTTCTGTGCAACCTAAAGCAGCCCTTTCTAATTCTTTTGTAGTTATGAATAGAATGTAAAACAGAATCTACATCAGGACTCTCTGTTTCTGATAAGTGAGGGAGAGGTCGGAGCAGATAGTTTGGGGCCCAGTTTTTTAGTAGACAATGTTGCCATTTTAATGGGAGATTTGTGCTACACTACTCTCTATCTATTGGCCACATTGTAATTTTGGCATTAGCTAAATTAACCAGTTGTATGCCTGCGTTAAAGTGGAAGTTCATTAAAAATGCCCCCCCCCGCCCTGCCACCATACCCTGACGCAGGACAGAGGGGTTATAAAGAAAAATAAAACCCTTACCTTAGCCAGGTGCCCGTGCCATTCTTTCGGTCTCCCAAGGCCGCCGCAGGAAAAAAAGCAAAGCCGCACACCGACCTCCATGTGCGCTCCAGCCACCCATTCACTTGAATGGGCAGATGGGAATGCGCATGGAGCTGGGTGGTGCGGCTCTGTGTCTTCAGTCCATGAAGGTATCTCCCAGGATCCAGAGCAGCGGTGCGGGCGCCTGGCTAAGGTAAGGGTTTTTTCTTTGTAACCCCTCTATCTTGCCTCAGCCTCAGGGTGGGGTGGTAGGACCACTTTTAAGTGAAGTTCCACTTCAATATTCTCTCCATTTCTGACCCTGATGGGGTTCACTATAAACCTAAAACTGGTTTCACAATCCTGCAGCATTGGCAAAGGGCATCCCACTCCTAACCTGGCATAATATAATGGCTCACACAGCTCACCTTTCCTCCAGTGATCCCAGATTTTCAATTTCATTTGTAACTTCTGAGATTTCTTCCTTAAGTCGCTGAAGGTAAAAAAAAAAATAAATAAATAAATAAATAAAAAATTTAGGGACAGTAACAGCACCCAGCACGTTCTATCTTTTATCATTTTGTTTAGATATATGTTCTTTGTTTTTCCATAAAATGAGAAATAATTACATTCTGCATTGTGTGTAATGCTCAGCACTAATATTGTAAGATTATAGAACTACTGTTACTGCACCTATGTAAAAAAGCAATTCTGTGAGTACTCACCTGTAGAATTGTTTTTGTTCTTGCATGGCACGGCCCGCTTTGGTATTCATAACAGATGTGTATTCTGCCACAAGGTGGCACAGTAGCACTGCAGAAAGCTGTGGCGCCTCCCAGCTCCCTATAAAAGCAGGATTAACCAACAAGTTCCCAGCGTAGACGAGCAGTGAGACGAGAAGCCGGGAGAGAATAAAGGTAAGAATGTAGAAAAGGTAAAAAAAAACCCAATTTAACGTGGAACAATCACCATAAAGAGGCAACCAAGAACAACGATAACAAGGGTGGGGCGAAGCGGCCCGTGCAAGAACAAAAACAGATTCATAACAGATGGGATATGCAAAAGCAGTGTCCAAAAGTAGGGTGGGATCCACAAAGAGTAACGGTCAGTAGTTCAAGTCACTACCGCCTGAAGCACCTTGCAGCCAAAAGCAGCATCCGCTGAGACCTTAACGTCAACTTTGTAGAACTTAGAAAAAGTATGAACAGAAGACCAAATAGCGGCCTTGCAACCTTGTTCAACAGAAGCTTGGTGCTGAAAAACCCAAGAGGCACCAATAGCACGAATGGAATGAGCAGTCACCCTAAAGGGAGGAATCTTCCCTTTAGCAGAACAGGTTTGAACCACCTCCGGACGGATCCACGTACTGATAGTGGATGCAACAGGAGGCAAACCCTTCCTAGGCTCAAAAGTGAGAACAGAACATCAGACTTCCTAAAAGTGTCAGTAGTTATCAAATAGAACCCAGAGTCCAGACCACATCCAGAGAGTCCGCTCCTTGGAATTAGCAGTATTTGGGACACGATGAAGGCAAGACAATGTCCTGATTGAAATGAAAAGCAGACACAAACTTAGGCCGGAAATCTGGCGTAAGCCTAAACACCGCCCTATCCTGAAGCCACTCAAAATAAGGGGGCTTGAAGGAAAACGCCGCTAGCCGAGAACTCGCCTTACAGAAGTGATAGCCACCAAAAAAGGCTACCCTAAGAGTCAAAAAAGGGCAAGGCAGCCTCACGGATAGGCCCAAAGGAAGGCCCCGTCATAGCAGACAACACCAGATTCAGATCTTAGACTGGTAGCAAGGCTTACGGCGTGGACGCATGTGAGAAACACCCTGGAAAAAACATCAACCAGCCGGTGATTGGCAAAAGCTCATTGGAAAAAAATTGCCAGAACTGAAACATGGCCTTTGAGTGTACTCAATTGAAGGTCCAAATCCAACCAAGTTGCAAGAATTCCAGAATCCTGGGAAGAGTTCTTCTTCCTAGCCCTAATCATTGAATCAACAACAGAAGCAGGCAACCTCTTTACCATCAAGATGGAGGTTCCAACAGCCAAGAAGGAGCCACCAGGATGGCTGGTACCCGCTCCTGGGCTATGTTGCGCATAACCCTGCCCAGGAGAGGAAACAGAGGGAACTCATAGAGAAGCCGAACTCCGTCCAATGGAATGTCAAGGCACCCGTAGCAAAGACAGGAGGAACCTGAAACAGACACAAAATCTGGAAGTTAGTGATTGTAGCGGGACACAAACAGGTCCACGTCCGGATGACCCCAGCGGTGAAAACAGGAGAGAAGCACCCGGTTGTTGAGGGTCCATTCCCCCAGACGAGACAACCCCCTACTCAGGAAGTCCGCCTCTTGGTTCTCCACCCTTGGAATGTAGACCTCTAAGATTCAGGGAACATGCTGTTCCGCCCAAGACAGAATCAGGTACACTCCCTTGAAGGCTCACTTGCCCCGAGTGCGTCCCTGATGGTTGATGTAGACAACCACCGTATGTTTGTCTGAGCCGATCTGAACAGTCCAATCCTGAAGGTGAGTGGTCAGGTAAGAAGAACCATCCTGATCGCCCTCAGTTCCAGGACGTTGATGGAAGCATGGGCCTCCTGTGGGCCCCACCTTCCCTTGAACCTCAGGGAGCTCCAGAAGTCTCCCCAACCAGTCAGACTGGCATCGGCGGCGATCGTCTCCCAGCATGGGGGCAGGAAGGACCTGTCCCCCAGAAGGTTCCTGGAGTCCAGCCTCCACAAGAAGTATCGTCCTGCCAGAGGAGACAGAACAAAATCCTGATCCAAGGAGGCAGGGTCCCGATCCCAAACTGACAAGAGATCCAACTGAAGAGGTCTCATGTGAAACGAGCAAAGGGGACTACCAGAAGCAAAACACCATCAGTCCTACCAACTGCATCCCCTGACATTTGTAGGGATGAGAACACGGTAGCAGAGCCCAAGCCTGCATCTGAAGACCCTTCACCTTCTACTGAGGAAGGAACACCTTGACCTGAGAGATATCCAGAGTCATACCCAGAAAGATCTCACCAAGGACGGGAACAGAGAAGACTTGGGATGGTAGATTACCCAGCCGAGGGATTCTAGAGTGGAGGACTTGGCCACAACCAGGATGACGTCCCGGTCAGGAATGATGCAGATGCCCTGGTTCCTTAGCAGAGCCATCAACCCTACCACTACCTTGGTGAACAGCCAAGGTGACACCGAAGGGTAGAACCACTAGCTGGTAAAGCTGATTCTCCAGCGCAAACCTTAGAAATCTCTGATGACCCGGAAACATATGCACAGGAAAATAAGCATCCTTGAAAAAAACATCCAGGATCTGATGAATCCTGGGGGCAGCCAGGCTACAAACTATCATGCAACCGGAGGATAGGAGCTGCTGAATTCACCAGTCTGAGACATGAAGCCTCCCTAGATGAGTAAAAAGCCAAGGCCATCCCCCCACCCGGATGGGCGAGGGCGCCCCTTCATGCCTGAGGGGGCTTGGGAGAGGGTTTGGACTTAGCACTCCAAGAAAGACTGGGACGACCACGGGATCTGCCACGGCCCCAAGAATCTCTGCGGCCACTAGAAAAGAGGGAGCCATGACTTCCTCTGGGAGTACGAAAGGAAGGGGGGGGGTGGAGGACCCCTGAAAGGGCTGAGACTGCCTCCTACGCTGAGGCAGCCTGCCATCCTTGGCTAAAACATCAAGACGCTCCCCAAAAAGCCACAACCCCGCGAAGGGGAGACCAGTGAGAGCTTTTTTAGCCGCAGCGTCAGCTGCCCATTGGCGCAACCAGACAGAGCGGCGCATGGGTACCAAGAGGGCAGAGGCCCTACCGCACAACATCATCCATAGCAGTAAGGATAAAGGCCACAAAATCAGAGCAAAATAAGAGATTCCTATGTCCCCCCCCCCCCCCCCCCGCTGCCATCATGAAGAGGCTTGAGCAGCTTCTTAAGGGCAATAGACGTGATGGCGGCAGCACAGGCAGGGCGCAATCCAGCCCCCACACAAGTAAAAGAATGGCAGGCCAACTGATCCATGCGCCTGTCCTCACTGTCCCTCAGAGAGGTAGTGTCAGGGGAAGGCACGTCCGAAGTATTGGACAAGCCTAGCACGGGAGCATCCATTTCAGGGGAAAATGACCACTTCTTAACAAGATCAGCAGGAAAGGGATACCTTTTATCCAGACCCTTGGGCACAGCAGGCAGCCTGTTAGGATGTTCCCATTCTTTAAGCACCAAGGTGGTGAAATGTTCCTGCTCAGGGAACTCTAGACGCCGTTTACCAGGGCAAAAAAGCTCCCCCTGCTTTCTCTTAGCTACCTCAGGGGCAGCAATGTGCAAAATTTCAAAAATATGATTATCAGTATCCTCCGGGTACCAGGATTCCTCTCCGGACACAGAACCAGGGTCACTATCACAACCCTCCTGCTGGTTCCCAGAGGAGTCAGAATCCTGGGAAAGCTCTTCCATCACAAGGGGATGACATTCACCAAGATCATCAATCCCCACATACACCTCAGGAGGAGGGGAGGATCTAGGATCCAGGTGCCGCTTCTTACCAGAGGCCGTCCTAGGAACAGACCTGGCAAGCTGCTTCTCAATGTTGGCCACCCTCAGAGCCAGATCAGACCATGACTCCCTGCTAACATCCCCCTCATTGGGGCCCAATTGCAGGAGAGGCGGAATAGGTGAAGCCGAGGGATGCGCAGAGCTGGGAAGCGAAGCAGCCAAACCGGCTTGGAGCGCAAGGACACCTTCAGTGCGCGGCACGCACACCGTGACACTGTTACTTACAGAGGATATACCACACATGGAACAAAGCTGGGCTTGCCCCGAAGGGCCCCCAAGCACGCTATCCCCAGAAGCCTCCATATGGTGATTTACACAGGCACAATAGGCCAGCGGTGGGTAAAAAAACAAGGCACAAACTTAAACCACTGCAGCTTGCAACTTTGTGGCCAAAAACAGCATCCGCTGAGGCCCGAACATCAACCTTGTAAAACTTGGAAAAAGTGTGAACCGAAGACCAAGTAGCAGCCTTACAAACCTGCTCAACAGAAGCCTGGTGCTGGAAGGCCCAGGACGCCCCAACAGCACGAGTAGAATGAGCAGTAACACGAAAAAGGGGGAATCTTCCCCTTAGCAGAATAGGCCCCAACAATGGCCTGGCGAATCCATTTACTAATAGAAGACTTGGCAGGAGCCAAACCCTTCCTAGGCCCAGAGGGCACCACAAAAAGGGCGTCAGTCCTACGAAAAGGAGAAGTAGCCACCAAATAGTACTTCACACAGTGGACCACATCCAAAGAATGCAAAACCCTCTCCTTGTCATTGCTGGGCATAGGACAAAAGGAGGGAAGAACAATATCCTGATTCAAATGAAAAGCAGAGACCACCTTAGGAAGGAAATCTGGTTTGAAGCGGAAAACAACATTGTCCTGATGCCTCTCAAAATAAGGAGCCTTAATAGACAAGGCTGCCAACTCCGAAACACGACGAACGGAAGTGATGGCAACCAGAAAAACAACCTTCTGAGTAAGCGTAGAAAGTGCAATATACTGCAAAAGGTTCAAAAAGGAGGACCCTGCAAGGCAGACACAACAAAATTCAAATCCCAAACTGGGAGCAAAGCCTTCCTAGGAGGCCGCACATGCGTAACCCCCTGGAAAAAGGTCTTAACCAGAGGATGAAGAGCAAAAGACTTTTGAAAGAAAACCGCCAGGGCAGAAACCCCTTCAGCGTACTAAGCTGCAAACCTTGGTCCAGACCATGTTGCAGAAATTCCAAAACCCTAGGGATAGAAAACGCCCTACAAGGCAAGGCCCTGACCTCACACCAATCAATATAAGACCTCCAAGTCCTATAATAGATGGCAGAGGAAGACTGCTTCCTAGCCCTAACCAGAGTCTGAATGACAGCATCAGAAAGACCTTCCTCCCTCAAGATGGATGTTTCAGCAACCACGCTGTCAAAGCCAGCGTTGGTAAATTGGGGTAGAGCAGTGGCCCCTGAGTGAGCAGATCCGGCAGAAGGGGCAGGTCTAACTGATCCTCCGCCAACCTTACCACGTCTGCGGACCAAACCTGTCTTGGCCACTTTGGAGCCACCAGGTTTGCTGACACGCCCTCTAGGGCCAGCTTGCGCACCACTCTGCCCACCATGGGAAATGGAGGGAACAGGTACAGAAACCCCAGATCCCTCCAGTTCAGAGACATGGCATCCACTGCCAGAGCCAGTGGATCCCACGAGAGAGACACAAATGCCGGAAGCTTGTGATTGTGACGAGAGGCAAAGAGGTCCACCTTCGGAGACCCCCACCGGAGGCAAAGCGACCGAAACACCTTGGGGCAGAGCGACCATTCCCCCCGGCGAGATGACCCCCTGCTCAGGGAGTCCGCCTCCGTGTTCTCCACTCCCGGAATGTACACCGCCGAGATGCATGGGACATTGCTCTCTGCCCAAGCAAGGATCAAGGACACTTCCCTGAGGGCACGCCTGCTGCGAGTCCCTCCCTGGTGATTGATGTAGGCGACCGCCATCCAATTGTCCGACCGAACCTGAACCGGTAGTCCCCGTAACTGATGAGTCAAGTGAGCCAGAGCCAACCTGATGGCTCTCAACTCCAGAACATTGATGGGATCGTGGGCCTCCTGAGGCCCCCCCAGCCCCTGAAACTGAAGATCCTTCCAAAATCCCCCCCAACCTGACAGGCTGGCATCCGTGGTGACCGTCTCCCAACGAGGGGTCAGAAAGGACCTGCCCCTCGTCAGATTGCTTGGTTTCAGCCACCACCGAAGGGAACGCCGCACCCGGGGGGACATCAGAAAGGACTGATCCAATGACAGCGGGGACCCATCCCAGGCCGCCAAGAGATGGAGCTGGAGCGTCCTTGTGTGAAACTGGGCAAAGGGAACCGCCTCGAACGATGCCACCATCAATCCCACGAGTCGCATCCCTAGCCGGATGGATGGACGGGGAATGGATAGAAGACGCCGAGTCAAATCCTGAATCAGAAGAACCTTGGCTCAGGGGAGAAACATCCTGGCCTGAGAAGTATCCAGCGACATTCCCAGGAACTCCACCACCCTGGAGGGAGTGAGGCAGGACTTGGGAAAGTTGATCACCCAACCGAAACTCTCCAGAGTGGGCACCACATTCCTGGTATCCAGCTACGCCTGACTGAGGGAAGACGCCATGATGAGAAGATCATCCAGATAGGGCACGATGCGGATACCCCTGGCTCTGACTATGGCCATCACTCCTGCCAACACCTTGGTAAAAACCCTTGGAGCCGAGGTAAGGCCAAACGGAAGAGCCACAAACTGAAAATGTCAATTGTCCACGACAAACCTGAGGAATCTCTGGTGTGCCGGAAATATTGGAATATGCAGGTAAGCATCCTTGAGGTCTATGGACGTCATGAAGTCCCCCCTGACGAAGTGAGTGGATGGCTGAGCGCAGAGTTTCCATACGGAACTTCCGGGGACGAACGAACCGGTTGAGCAACTTCAGATCCAGAATGGGACGAACGGATCCGTCCTTCTTGGGCACCGTGAACAAATTGGAATAGAAGCCCAGGCCCCGGTCTGAGTGGGGCACCGGGCAGATGACAGCCATGTCCAAAAAACTTGCTACTGCCGCCCGAAGCCCCTGGGCGGCCAGAGGATCTGACGGCACCCAAGAACTGAAGAATCTGTGAGGGGGCCGGAACTCGAACTCCAGCTTGTAACCAGAAGACACCACTCACTTCCTGAATCCACCTGTCCGAGACCTCTTGGACCCAAACCTGGGAGAAGAGTAGCAGCCGTCCCCCCACCCACAAGGGTGAGGGCACTCCCTCATTGCTGAGCCGGCTTGGCAGCGGCTCTAGGTTTGGAGCCCCAACTGTGTCCTGGACAGGCCCGACCCCTGCCAGTGGTCCAGGAATCACTTCTGGACGAGGGGAAAGCCGAACCCCTGCCAACTCTAGCCCCACGAAAAGGACTGAGAGAAGGAAGCCGACCGCCGAAAGGGGCGACGCTGCTTCTTACGCTGAGGTAACTTACCTCTCTTTGCCACCAAATCCAATTTTTCTCCAAAGAGCCGCAACCCCACAAAGGGAAGGGCCGTGAGCGACTTTTTGGACACAAAATCAGCCGCCCACTGGTGTAACCAAACCGACCGGCGGATAGCCACAAGCAGAGCCGCAGCTCTGCTACACATCACCAAAGTGTCGTCCAGGGTGCACAGTACAAAGGATAAAAATAACTCACAGCGCTTAAGGATGGCAAACTCCTCACTATCCGGGTCAAGCCCGGACGAGGTCAACAATCCTCTAACAACCGACCTGGCAGCAACCAGTACAAGCGCAGAAGCACAAACAGGCTGCAAGGCCGATGCAACACTGGCAAAACCATGACAAGCCATCTCGTCAATGCGTTTATCCTCACCATCCTTGAGAGTAGTGCACCCCGGAGAATGGAGGACTGCGCAGCTGGACAACCCCAAGACAGGAGCATCCACCTCGGGGGGGGGGGGGGGGGGGCAACCAGTGCCTCATCGCGTCCACCGGAAATGGATATTTCTTGTCCCAACCTGATGGAACACCTGGAAGCCGAGTCGGCCTCTCCCATTCCTTGAGAATGATACCATCAAAATGCTTTTGATAAGGAAATTCCAAGCGCGGCTTAGTTACTTCAAAGAACTCCCCCTTCAGCGGAGGAGCCGCCTCGGGGGGAGAAATAGCCAGGACCTCAAACATATGAGCCAGGACCCTAGAGGTATCCAAAGAATCCCCCTGGCCCTGCTCGGTATCAGCGCCCACAAACTGCTGATCATCGGAGTCATCAGACTCCTCATACAACTCCCCTTCCTCACGCGGGGAAAAAATCAGACCAATCCAGGGAGTCAAAATCCTCCCTATCAAAGGCCTGCGCAGCCGTATACAAATGTTTTCTCTTTGCCGTGGCCTTTTTAGCAACGCCACTGGAAAACATTTTTTAAAGATTGGTCAATCTGGCACACACCTCAGATTGCGACTCCCCGCCAACGACCACATCACATGGGGTACGTGTCAAGCGAGGGGGAGACGGAGAGGAGACTGGTGGAGCAGAACTGGACGCCTGAGATCCGGTCTGCCGCATAATAGACCGCTGCGCACAGGGTACACATAGAAATACATCATCCCCCAAAAGGGATACCCCACACCCCAAACACAGCCTGGATTGCCCCAAGGGGGGCACAAGTCCAGTATCCGAACAAGCCTCCATATGGTGACTTTTTAATAATATATATTATATATATATGTGTACAATGCTCTTTTTGGGAATTACACAATAATGCAACCCAGGATGCCCCTTTAAGTCCCAAGTGGGAGGATTTTAAGCCAGCTAAAATTTAACCTGGGACCCTGGACCGGGAGAACCCCCCTTTAATATGATCAATGGTTCACCTGGAACACAAAAAAACAAGCACACGCTCAGATCATGCTAGAAATAGTTAACAACAGATGAATCAGATGGCCATAAGGCCACTCACCCGACCTTCAGTACCGCATGCCTGGCACAGGGAAGGCACAGTGTGCAGTAGGAGGAGGGAGGGCGGACCGGCGCGGTTCGCGCCCGGCCCCGCCCCTCCCCAGTCTCTCCTGGCCAGAAGCTGGGACAGGAAAGACGCGCCCGCAGCACGGGGGCGGGCCGTAAGCACGCGCAAGCGCCCGGCCCCGCCCAAGAAGCCCTCATGGGCTCACCGCCGCCATAGCCATACAGCTCCCGGAGGCCGGTGCCGCGGGACCGCCGGCGCCAGTCAAAGTGAAAGTAAAAGCACACACAGTAAACATACGCACACACACATAAATGATAGGAATCCATAAGGAAACTGCTCCCCCCCCCCACTCTAAGGGTATCCGGGAGAGGGGGAAACCATGCCAGGGTAGGGCCAAGGAACGGGGCATCCCAAACCGGGATCACCAACCCGGATAGCCGCCTACTCCTTGTTATGGGGTCTCACGGCTCCTAAGGACCAGGGGTGCCAACTACCTTTTTTCCCGGACCAGCAGCCTAGGCTGGGAGGCAAGTAACTTAGAAGAATAAAAAGTGGCCGGGAGTCATCCCGGCTACCTGCAAGGAGGAGACATCATCTTCTGACTTCTGATCCTCTGATGACGCGTCCTCTGATGACAGCTGACAGCGGCGCCGGCCTCCCCGCTCCGACCATGCAGGTAAGTGTTTGCTTTTTAAAAAAAATGCCGGCATGGTGGGAGCGGGCAGGCCGGCTACGCTGTCAGCGGGCCGGCGGCGGCCCGCTGACAGGCGTAGCCGGCCTCCCCGCTCCCACCATGCCAGCATTTTTTTTTTTCAGATGAGCGATTCGTGAAAGTTCGATTTGGGCGAACCCGAATTTCTTCAAGAAGTTTGCTTATCTCTAATCAGAATCAAAAAGAACTGCAATTCCTCAGTCTCAGATTCCTTAAAACAATTCCCCTTCCTCAAGCGGGGAATAATCAGCCCAATCAGGTGAGTCATAATCATCAAAATCAATTACCGGCGTAGCCGGTGACAGATGCCCTTTCTTAGCAGTGGCCTTTCTGCCCACTGAGCTAGAAATAATTTTCTCGAGGTTGGCCAGCCTGGCACATACATCCAAGTGCGACTCCCCACTAATGACAGTGTCACTTGGGGTACGGATGATGCGGGGCGGGGTAGGAGAGGCGGGCGGCACTGACCCAGACGCCGCGTTATGGCCTGTTGCAAATAAGCACATTCTTCCTCGTAAGGGATACCCCACAACCCACACATAGCCGGGATTGTCCCAGGGGAAGCCCGAGCCTGGTATCCTGTGGAGCCTCCATATGGTGATTTTAAGGTAGTCGCAATGACCCGAGGGAATTACGCTGGTAAGCAACCCGGGATGCCCCTTAAGTCCCAAGTGGGAGGATTTTTAAGTGCCCCTCCCCCACTGGAGGGTTAACAGAGGGACCCGGAAGGGGGATAATCCCGAACCAAATATAGTGTAAGGGATATAACTATGCAATTAGGGACAGGGCATCCCAAACCGGGATCACCAACCCGGATTCCGCCTACCCCTTTATATGGGGTCTCATGGGGGAGCATGGCTCCCTAAACACCTATTAAGGCGATTCCTACCCTTGCCCGGAGCTGCAGCCAAGGCTGGGAGGCTAATATTGGGCTTACTGTATAAAGGTCCGGGCAGAAATAGGGCAAAAAATGGCTGGGCGTAAGCCCGGCTTACCTGCAAGGAAGAGAAGCAGACATCTTCTGACTTGCTCGCAGTCCTGCAGAGAAGGAACTGGGAGGTCCCAGGTATTTATGGACCGGGAGGGGCTTCTTTTTTGCTTTCATCTCTGCAGAAGTTCGCCCTCTACTGGATCATAACCCATATGTCATGAATAGTGGAAGCGGGGTGTGTGACATACTTGGAATATGCAACACAGCCAGCCCTGAAAACTAAAAGATTCCAGGGCTGGCTGCTGGCCTTCCCTGGGAATCCCAAATTGTGATGTCCCGCTGTGCGAACCCCCCCAGTGCTGCAAAACTCAACTTCTTCCCGGGTCCCTCGCCAATGTAAACACTGGCAGCCACATTCCCCAGCATCTTTGGGGTGTGGGCGCGGTCCCTCACCCACCCAATCAGATAGGCTGGGACCCACTTGCTCTCCCAATTTTCAAACATTGTTGTGCATACGTAAACGTTTCTGATCTGGAGGGGAGAGGGTTCACACAGTGGGGCATCCCAAATTGCTCCCAAGGCAGGAAACAAAACCTGGGATAGTCAAAATCCCAGGTTTTGGTCCGCTTTAAGATGTTTTTTAGTAGCATTGGCTTTATTCTTGGGGTCATGATCTCTACAAGACCCCTCACCCCAAGACTCAGAATTCTTGCATTTAATTGTGATCATTTCATTTATTAAAAAATAAATAAATAAAAATGAGATCTTGATTTGTAAAGGAGCTTGATCACAAAAATATTTTAAATCCACATAAAACATGCTGAATGACAAGGGAGGAAAGGAGGGGGGGTCAAGCCTTTTGCTTTCTTTACAGGAAGAAAGGTGAACCCAGGGTGAAAGGTTTCCGATCCAGGGGGAAATTCTCCCCTCCCAGGCTGTCTGAAACCATAGCAATAACCACTCTAATATCTGTCTAACAGTTTGCATGATGGGTAAAAGCATCTAACACATAAAAGGAATTATAGATAGAATGGCCTAGCCCGCCTCAACAAAAGCAGAATGGTTCATTTACAGATCTGTCACCGCCCCATTTCCTCCTTCTAGTAAAAGAAGCTTGGTAGGATTCTTTTTGATGCTGCATGTATAAGTAACTTTCATTTTTCTTTACAGGACAGGAGGGGAACATTGGCAGATGCTGTATGTAACTAATCAATGTCAGTCACATGCAGATGTTTAGGGCATATCTGTAAGCAGGAACAATATTAGACATGTGGTCCGTGAGGAATTCAGAGAAAGCCCAGCAGCAGGCACACGAATTCCGGCATTTGTTACAAATGTAAGAAACAAGCCCCTCGCTTGGTACTTAGCTCACAGAATTATTTTCAGCCATAGGATCTGACAATAGCTGGATGCCGTTTAGGGCATCAGCCCACAGGACATTCACCTGTATATCTTCCAGTAGTTTCTGCTTTCGACGTTGGATATTCTCCAGTTCTTCTCGCTCTTGTGGGGTCAGGTCACTGGGCACTAGAACAAAATCACATACATTTAAAATTAGGCCGGATATAAAAAGTAGCAGCACAGAAAAGTCAGTACAAAAAAAGAAACTATGTTAAGCCCCCTTTTCCTGAGAGTTTATTACTCGTTTTACATTCCCATTAAGCATTACCTAGAGATAAAAGGGAAGCATTCCAGTAGCATGCGGTTGTTTGGGCTTTTGAATTATTACCAACATAAATAATAACGAGACTCTAAATTGCCTTCACAAAGCTGACAAGTACTCTCTCTTATTGATTTAGAACAGGCAATTTAAAAACACCTATACCACAGGAATAAGAATGATAAAAACAAATCTTAATCAAGCCTTCTGGCTACATATAAAATTTCCCCATTAAAGATAACGGTAATCTGCGCCAACAGAAAAAAACTTGCTTAACAAAGACCCCATCATCTTCTATGAAGGTATAAAAGCAGAAGCAACTATACTAGAGCAGTGCTTGCTATCAACATGTCTGATAAAGCTATGAAGCACTTTTATACAGTATGAATATCTACATAGAAAAAAAAAAAAAAAAAAACAATCATATTGAACCAGACCAACAGACTGGCACAGTTAAAAAAAAAAATAAAGGTAGGGGATATTTTGGAGCTTCCTCTCCCAGCAGCACAGCCATGCTGCTGCCTGGATGCAGCTGACATAAGTGACAGTGCACAGTAACAGGAAACCCAGCAGCACTTCCTGTTTGCAGGTGGCCTGCAAATACATGAGCCGCCATTTCGTTTCTAAATTTTACTACAGCAGGAGTTAGAAAAAGGTAAATTAATTTTTTTTATGCGCAGCAATCTAAATTTCCATGCAGAGGGAGGAGTATGAGCACTGTGTGTTGTGTTGGTCTGGTTTAAGCCATTTTTTACTTTTGGTCTGCTTTAATTTCATATAAATCCCCATCCACTGGCCAAATACAAATCAAAAAAGGCCAATCAGCTCTTCCCATACATTCTTTAGTCTGATCTAAAGAAGTGGAAGTTTGGTCACAGAACACACGTGAAATGATTACTCAAAAAAAGTTCTGGTCAATAGAAAGAAAACTTAAAGACGTACACCTTGTATACTGTACACAAATGGGTTCTTTGTATCTGTGGCCGGAAGTCCAGTATCTGGACAGGGGGGTGTTCACTTAGGCTTTACCCCTCTATGCTTGCGCTGTGTTGGCCAACGCAGTCGCAGCGCAAGGAAAAATGCTGCCCATTGTGTTTAATAGGCCAGTTCACATTCATACGCTCTGTAATGGGCAGCATTTTCCTTTGCATTGTGACAGCAGTCCGAGCAGATGATGGTGTGAATCGAGCCTACAGAACAGAAAATAACTGGAAACCACAATGCTGTGAATAAAAATTGTGCAGGAGGGGCTTTCCTGGTCCCCAAGAAAGTAATATGCAATGCGCCAGCAGGTTGGTTCTTAAGTTATACTAAAGGCGAGCCTGATTGTTGCCCCATTGTCTCGGGCTACATGTTGTGCTGTCCTAAACTTCAATCCATTTTCAAAATTACCCCGAAAGTTATTTTTAAAAGTATTAGAGCATTGGAGATTCATAAAAAAGTAAGTGAAAAGAAGAGGAAGCGCAATGCTTGAGCCACTCAATAAAAAGGTAAGCTACTGATATTTATTTTTTAACTTTTGACTTGCCAATGACTTTAATCCCAAATAGCATAGTAATCACAGATCACCCCCCCTCATCCCCAGAAAATTAGTAACCAGGGTGCAGATGGATCCCCCACCACAAAAAAGGAATGAGCAGGGGGTGTGCGTATCCCTAGCACCCTAAAAAATACTTTCCACAAACAAGTAGATCCCCCAAAAGTGTAAAATGACGGAATCAAGAGGGTGGAGAAGCAAGCCAGCTTCCTATGTGTAGCCATGAGTCACAAAGTTCCCTTGGAGGACGGTGATGGAAGCTGCCAAGACAGGTAAGCCACATTTCTGCCTACCCAACGCTACAATAACCCCATGCATATTGTTTACATGCTCTAGTTCTGGGAGTCATGTCTCACTTGCAGTGTGCTTGAACCTCCACAAGTGCTGTGGTCTAGTAGACAGCCGACAAACCACATAGCAGGGCTCTGCAAGCCATATGTGGCTCCCGAGCTACAGGTGTAGGATCTCTGCTTTAACCCCAAATCTAAACTAACCTAATGCCCTACTTTCAGAGGGACAGTCCAACTTTGAGCCATTTCATCATGCTGTCACACTTTAAATGTCCCACTTTGACATTAGTGGGAAGATACATTTCCCTCAATTCAGGACATCTGGTCAATATATATTTTTATATATTTTTGGGGCTTCATGGACACAGAGGAATACAGAGCACACAGAGGAATAGCATAGAATGCTGTAGATATGTTCTCCAAAGCCAGTGGAGAAGTGACATCTCAAAAGCCATTAGCCCCATCACACCCTGTAAAGTGAACAGTTTAACTAGGAGTCCCCCTCCTCTCAAAAAAAGGCAAGCCACTTTTATCTACATTGCGAGAACAAAACATGACCCATATAAAAATGTGATCTTTGAATATAGGCATTCAAGGCAAAAACTCAATTTAAATAAAAGCACATACATTTCTACATGTTATGACATCATGTGGTTTCTAAATATATTGTGGGCAAAGAGAACGTATCCTGTTCAGAGTCAAAGTTTCAGGGAAATGAGGTCAGTGAGCGCAGTAAGATATGTCTCGTGATTACAAATATATTGCTGTGTTGCACTTCTCCATTTTCCACCTAATGTTTCAATCACTTGCAGTTCATTTCTGTAGATTTCTGTAATTAATAGGCACATTAGCACAGCTCCAGATGGAAAAAAACACTTAATAGCAACAGAGAAAATTCAGGCCGGTTTCTTGCCAACAAGACAACGGCCCGAGAAGAGCAGCTTAAACTTGCAGCAGATATCACATTGGCAGTTCCTTCCACGGCGGACGCCGACTTAAATGGGGAAGTCAGCTGTGACGAGCTGATATGAGATTATTCATGTTTGTGAAACTCCCTTTCAAAATACTCTGCTAAGTGGTAGGAAGAGGCCAAAATTAAAGCAGACATAAACCCTGGTTGGCCAGCCCAGGTGTCAAAAAGACTCCATGGCCAGCCGATTGCCTCTTCCTGGGGCATCCCAATTTGGCATGCCAAGCGTGGTGAAACACCAGGAACAGCCAAGGAAACTTGCGCAAGAAAATATGGCGCATTCTTGGGCCATATTATCTATGGCCTGAGATGTGCTTTGACAGTCTGGGGGACCAGAGAGCATGCTACGCCACCTGGGGGGGTGAGAAAAAAAAATTGATTCTGTCAAGTATCGCGATATTACATTCGATGATACTAGAATTGATTTTTTCTTTCTAGTATCAATTCCCCCTCTACAGTAAAAAAAAAAAAAGTAAAAAAACAAAAAAACAAAACACTTACTTGACCCCTTGTTCCATTCTGGCTGGCTCTCCTCTTCACCCGGGGGGCCCCCAATCCCCTTCCCCAGGGCTCTTCAGTCTTCAGGAGAAAGCCCGTCAGGCTCCCTACCCCTGCCTTCCCGACAGGTGCTGCCATCTTCACGAGTAGTCCCGTCCCATTGGGGACATCACCCTGTCTCACGCTGGCTCAGCTGCCCCCGCCCCCCCCCCCCCCAGCCAACGATCACCGGCATCTGTCATCAGAACGGTGAGGGACACAGGAGCTGACAATAAACAATAAAAGACATTGTGTGTGTGTGTGTGTGTGTGTGTGTGTGTTTACCGTTAACCCTTTGTGAACTGTTAAGGGATCTGTGTGACCCCTTTACCAGTTCACAAGGCTCTGGGTCTGGCAAGTCACCTGCTAGCCATTAACCCACAGCCTTACCTGGGGGGGAGGCAGAAGAGCCCATGGCCATAGGCTATGCCATGTTCTACAAGCCACCATATAGCTGGTTCCGGGCTGGTTATGCTGGGTAAGGGGGACCTCACGCCATTTTTTGGGGGGGATTTTTAAGGGTTTTAAAATCCCCAAAAAATGGGGTCCCATCCCTCAGGAAGGGGGACCCTGTCTTTTTTAATTTAAAAAAAAAAAAAAAACACGGGATACATGTAACCATCGCCAGATTCTTGCCAATTCACATGCCTAAGGCCATACAGCAAATTTGAAATCAGCCGATTACCTTCCTTTCATAGGACTATAGAATATATTCCAAAGAATAAACATGTAAGGTACACAATGTGCATTTTGCCCTCACTTATATAAACCTATAAAACACCGGCCCATTTATAATAAAAAGCCCCCATATTCTGGCCATAGTAAGCATGTACCACCACCAATCCCCATCAGGAGACCGCACGTGCCTACACCTCACTACTTAGATGCCCCGGAGTGGCCCCTCTTTCCTTTAGCCTATCAGGGCAAATATTTGATTTTAACACAGGGCTCACAATTTCTATAACAACGTGTGAACTGCTGCCTTGACAACAGCACACTTTGATTGAAGCTGCAGCAGGCTGTGTGGCCTAACACCCAGGTAAAAATACAGCCCAACTCCACCCAAAACTTTTCCCTTTCTGACCTTAGGAAAGAGTAGCTGTAATTTGAAATACTAGTGACCTCATTATAAAACTCTAATCCTGTGGTGACCGGCAGGTTCCTGTGCCTGAGACACACCTTTGATTCTTGTGATTGCCTTATTCTGCTAGATACATTTATTGTGTGAACAGAAGATTAAATAAGTTCAAGCATAAAAAAAAAAAAAAAAAAGCAAAAAAGATAACAAAAAAGGAAAAGAAGATTTGGCAGAAGCTTAGCTCTCACAACAGACCAAAGCTACCATAGTGTATTTCTAGAGTGCAGTGTGCACCCCTGATACCTATCAGGAGGAAACAGGCTGGGGCATGTCCTACTTTGCATGGTCTTGTTTCCTAGTCCGACCAGTTTGAGGCTCCGGGGCCCCAGGACTATAATGAATCGAGGCAGTAGCTTAAAAAATACCCTACAACAGCTCATTAAACATCTTCCTTTTAATGCTCTATTTTAGGTCCACTCCCCTCAGCTAAACGGGATTTGTTTTTGTAGGGTCAACGCCCCATTTATTGGCATCATGGAGGGGGATGCAAATCGGGGTTCTGGAATCTGACCATTATTCAGCCTTGGAGAGCGGCTATGCATTATTACTATGTAATGGTCTAGTGCAGCGATACTCAACTGGCGGACCGGGGTCCGAATGCGGACCTCTGCTCCAGATTTCCGGACCCCTGCCCTGACAGTCCTGAATCAGGTGCTTCTGTATTTCGGAGCTGCCCCCTTGATTGGAGATGTAGTGCTTAGTCCCCCTGCCTGTGATGACTCCCTGCCACCTATTGCAATATAAAGTCTCTTTCAAGCAGCCTTCTTTAGTTTTGCCTGAAGAATCTATAGCCCCTCCCCCAGTGTGCTGATTTATACCTATCCACCCCCCCCCCCCCAACACGGACCTTCACCTCTCACCGGATGCCTTTAAATGGACCTTTACAAGAAGTGGTTGAGTACCCCTGGTCTAGTGTATATATGGAATATAATCCCTGTAAAGCAGCTGGGGCACCATATCTCCACCACAGCAGAGAAAGCACAATCCTGCTTCCCTGGATCAGTACGGGGGCCTTGTGTACATTTGAATCCCTGTCTGTATTGTAGTTGGACAGTTTGCTGAATGGAATCAGCAGTTCACTGACCGGTTCCACTTGCTGACAGAAATTGCTCTTTCAATCAACTGGCTTAATCAAATCTGGTCA
This sequence comes from Gastrophryne carolinensis, assembly GCA_027917425.1. Lineage (NCBI taxonomy): Eukaryota > Metazoa > Chordata > Amphibia > Anura > Microhylidae > Gastrophryne > Gastrophryne carolinensis. Next base: position 100,753,141 of record CM051243.1, on the reverse strand, counting down.
GCTGTTAGGTTAACTAATTGAATTCAGCGAGCCGGAATCCTCCATATAACAAAATAACCGAGGAAATCAGCCAGAATAATGACACACAGCGGCTCTATTTCCTTCCAAGATTACCTAACAACCATGGTCACAAACAAACTCTTAGAATAAAGGTCAGTGACCAGAACATGTCTCCAGGGGGGGGGGGGGGGCAATAGGCTGGTTTTAACAGGCGCCGTCAGCTGAATACTCAAAGAAAACAAATTTTAAACATGTTTTGCTGTGTTTTTTTTTTTTTATGTCAGTAGTGACATGCATTGCAATACAAAAGATCATCCTCCTTAAAGCGGATGGAAACTAAAAAATGGGTCAATCTATCCCTGGGCGCTGCTGTTGGCTCGGCGGTGGCTTTTCTCTCAAATATGGCGCTGTGACAATGTGCATCTAACTGTCCCCATCCTCGGTGGAGATTGCATCGCGGGATTAGGTCAGATCACCGGCGTCCAGGGGGCTTTCACACAGTGGGGCAGGGTAGCAGCCGGGCCTGGAATCTTTTATATTCCAGGGCCCGGTCATGACCGTTTTGACCGGCTTTAAATTCCTGATATGAAGCCAATTTGCTGCAGTGTAATGTAAAGACAAAAAAAATATTGGAAAAGAGGAAAAATAGATTACGGCCCAAACCACATAGAATCACAAGTTATGTACTTCTGCACTAATACTGGATATGAGCATCATTAATGGAGGTCTGGAAAACGAGCCCCTTGGACGGAGTGGATTCCATATCCAAGTTTCACACTAAGGAGACATTTTTCTATATTGTATGTGTTTGCACACTGCCCGATTTCCTGCTTGGATATTGATAAATTGCCACTGGGTACAATAAATAGCACTATATAGCATTCTTTTGCACAGTTCAGTTATATGGATTTTATACACAGTTTTTTAGAGGTTGGCGAGTTGGTCAAATTAATTGGTTTTTTTCTGGCATTTTCGCTCAGATAGGATGCCCCCGCTGTGTGTATGGATATTTTTTTTTAATAAACATGAATTAATAAGATTATGGGATTGTTTAATTGAGTGACTGACTGGGTGGGTGCTGATACAGAGTTTCGCTTTGTGGTTGCTGGAGCCACATAAAGTTGGAGATAAATATCAAAATACATTTATCCATAAATACCACAATAGTGATTTTTAAATCCATATCATGTACAAAGAAAAGAAAAAAAGCATATTAAAGTGGACCAAAACCAGATCTAAAGTGGAACAAAAAGGGATTTTGACTATCCATTTTATTTCCTTGCCCCGCTGTGTGAAACACCACAGTTCGCCCATGCAAAACTTTTTCCAGTCCTATGGCGCATGCGCAGGGCTCATTTGCTGCTGTTATTTTTACATTGGCGAGGGTGGCAGTAAGGAGAGTCTTTCTGAAACTCTTGGGGCATTTTACACAGCGGGGCATCCAATCTGTGATGCGCCAGGGGAAGGCCATCAGCTGGCCCTGCAATCTTATGGTTCCGCTTTAAAACTCTAGGTCAATTAAATACCCACCAGTGGGGCATCTCAATTTGGTTGGGATGCCCAATGGGTAAGGACCAAATCTGCGCATTTATGAAAATCAAATTAATCAGCCCAGTTATGGTGAAAGGTCCACCTTTTACATTTCAGGATACTCATTAGCATTAAATGATTTTCTATAAAAACATGGGGGCACCAGAGGTCCTGTTATAATGGAAGTTGGGTAGATGAGGGGGGGCAGTACCTCCCTGCATTGGGAAACCACGGCATAGTAATCTCATTACAGTACATAGAGAGGACTGGTCAGCTCAGTCAGAGCTTATATGCATGGAAATGCTACTAAAGGAGACCAGTAGGCAAAAAGATTAATCCTACACCGTACGATTTGCGAATGAAAAAAAAAAAAAAATGATCAGACTTGAAAGATTTACGGGCACATGTTTATTGAACCAATCGCAGTTAAAATTTGCATTTAAGGTAATTTATAGCGGTTTATCTTTCAATAATTGCTTTGTGGAAATGGGGCATTAGTTCTAATAAGCTTCAAGATAGTCTTGGACGAGTGCTCCCCTTAGTGGCCAATATCAGGCCACAGTTTATTGCTATTGTGCCTCTTAACATCTCAGTAGGGGGAGGGGGCACACAACAAATAATAAGAAATGCAATATTCTAATGATAGTAAAGGCTCAAATTGAAAACAAATATATAAGCCATGTATGTTAACAGGAGGAAACCACTAGGCGGGGTGGGCACCTATAAAAGCGGGGGACTAGATGACCTCAACACATCCTGCCACAGCCCCACGTCAAGCCCCTCTATTGGCAGAGAAGTTGTAGATGGGATGCCAGCTTTGCTTTACCATACAGTTACTACAGTGCTCAAAACTTGTCTCACAGTAAATATGTGAATATTAATCAGAAATTACAAATTGTTAGCCTAAATCAGTCCATGCTTATTCCTGAGAACAATACTGACTCTCTGTCAGGTTCCTCTTTCAGTCATACCGAAACAGCTTAATATAGCATTTTCATGACCCGGTCTACTCTATTCTGCACCCAGGACCCACCACTCCCCCGAGTAGTTGTGGGCTGCTATGTGTGCCTTTTCGGTGGAGGCCTCTAAGATGGATGTGCACCATTATGGCAATCACCCATCTGAGTGACTCCTTTTCTTTCCTGCTGGTTTCGCCTTCACCCAGGGAGGCCTACTGTAGAGGTAAAGAAACAAAGGTTTACCCATCTTGGAAGCTTCCATGACCACACAGCTTCTGTGTTGCTGGAACACTACCGAGTAAGCCAGCATGCATTTCTGCCATTCTGCATAGCTATGACAACTGCAAGAGCTTTGGCATCATGTACCCAGCCCAGAATTACAGGGATATTATACCCACAACAGAGGTTTATGTCATCATTGTTATCTCCAGCCCAGTACCCCAAAACAGCCCGTGTTTCTTTACCCAATTTTTTAAAAACACAAACTGGATGCAGTCTGCTGTTTAAATGGCTGGCCCTATTGCCCCCTGGTGCTTTCCAGTGATGACACATTTAGTTAAACAGAGCTCAGCATTGGGGGGGGGGGGGGGGGGGTCAACCATATCAGATACGATAAATCTAAAAGCACTACAAGCCCAGCTGCCGTTATGTGACAATTTACCATGGAACTGAATGAATTAACATATGGCTGCCTTTCAACATCGTACGACTTCCAAATTTAATGTATATTTGGCAAAGGCTTTATTAACAAATGTAACACTTTATTTAATGAAAACAGCTACAAAATGTGAATAGTAGCACTTTACATTTGTATTGTGAAAGCACTGAAAAAGCTTACAAAGACAATTTATGTTAAAGCCCAAGCTGTATTGGAGAAAACAATATATAAATTTTCCTGGGAAATTCCTGGACATTCCTTCAAAAAAAAATTAAAAAAAAAAAAAACACATTTAAACAAGTATAGCACAAAATGGTGACAATGGTCCGGCTAAGAGAGGGTAACAAAAACTCTAGGTAGGCTGGCACTTAAGGGAGAATTGGGGCAAATAAAGAAGTTGAAAAACAAACTGCTAGATGTTGCGATGATGCACACAGCTATAGCACTTTTCCATCCAATAAAAGCCGAGTACTGAGAATAGTCATCCTGATCTCATAAAATACATCCTTTGCGGGCATCCAAAAAGCATGTTCAAATGATGACAAATGATAGGGAAAAGGGCAAATACAGCCACACGGGCCCCTGGTGTCATCGCCTTGAAACAGAACCATCAAGGGTCAACTTTGTAAGTCTACTTAGATTTGGGTATACAATATCCTCTCAATTTGCATCAGATTACCTCATGGGCTGTAATGGGGCTGTTGGGTATAAACGAACATACAAGCTGCTCCAGCTTACTCTAATGAGCCAAGTATTAGCCAATATGCCCACCTGGGCAATCCCGCAGTATATAAGTCTAGGCTGCAGATGTGTCAGGTACTACATGAAAAGCTGGGGCAGTTGTATCCAACAAACACTACTTTATCAGTGTCATGGAGACACTGGACTTTTCCAAATTCAATGCAAGGAGTCCTATAAAAACTTGTCCAATAGAAGATAAGATACAGTCTCTGTATTTTCCTCACTGCTAAATTGCATAAAAGTAGAAGCAGTCTTCCTTGTTAATGGAGCGGAGAGGAGCAGATAATACTTTTTCTAGGTTATATAAGCCTTAACTTGATGTTTACAGCCACAAATAAGCCAATTACTCCTCTTACACAAAGCAGGGACTGAATTGTGTCAGTAAGTCACAGATTGGGGCTTAGCCCTATTATGTGTGCATGACTTCCTCCCTGTTCTGTTCTGTGCGGAGATCAGCCACATACGCAGAGACGCTCAGAGCTAAGGATGGCTCAGATGATCCAAAATGACAATCAAAACTGAACAGAATGTTATCAGGAGTCTAACATGATTAAAAAAAACATCTAATAAGCAAGAAAACAGCTATGTTGTATATCATTTCTTGACACAGTATGGTTATGAAATTTAAGCATTTTTCAGTAAATATTAAATAAGTATTAAAAAAAAATAAATAAATAAAACATTGTTCTCTCTCATTCATTTTTCAACAACTGTGGTAGTCAACAACTGTGGTAGTCAACAACTGTGGTAGTAGGTGGTTTATGTCGGGTAGGGGAGGGATTGGTGGGTTTATGCTGGCTGGTTAAAAATGTGACAAAAGCTTCCATTGCTGAGGATGGAAGGTCAAAGTAATGCTAAAATTACAATGATTTGAAAATCAAATCGAATCATTTTAAAAGATAAACGTATTCTATCGTAAGGTCCATAAATATTTGGACAGAGACAACGTTTTTCTAATTTTGGTTCTGTACATTACCACAATGAAAATTGAACAAAACAATTCAGATGCAGTTGAATTTCAGACTTTCAGCTTTCATTCAGTGGGTTGAACAAAAATATAACAATCAAATGTGAGGAACTAAAGCATTTTTTGAACACACGCTCTTCATTTCAGGGGTTCAAAAGAAATTGGACAAAAGAAATTAAACATTCTATCTCGATTTCTAATACTTGGTTGAAACCCCTTTGTTGGCATCCGCCATGCATGCCCAAGCCATCACACTGCCTCCGCTGCGTTTTACAGATAACGTGCTATGCTTTAGATCATGAACTGTACCATGCGTTCGCCATACTTTCTTCTTGGTTTCATCTGTCCAAAGAATGCTCTTCCGGAACTGTGCTGGCATTTTAGATGTTTACCAAAGTCCAATCTAGCCTTTTTATTCTTGAGTGGTTTGCATGGTGCAGTGACCCCTTTGTATCTACTTTCATGCAGTCTTCTGTTTATGGGAGATTTGGATATTGATACACCTACATCCTGGAGAGTGTTGCTCAATTGGTTGGCTGTTGTGAAGGGGTTTCTTTTCACTGATCCATCCTGACATCTTCGCTGGGCGCCCAGGTCTTTTACCATGAGGAGTTCACCAGTGCTTTTTCTTTCTTTCTCAGGATGTACTAAACTGAAATAATTGTTTTCGCGGCCCAAGGATGGCTTGTTTCACCTGCATGGAGAGACATACGTTGACCGCATGTCTTACTCATCGCAAAATACGTTGACCGCATGTCTTACTCATCGCAAAATACGTTGACCGCATGTCTTACTCATCGCAAAATACGTTGACCGCATGTCTTACTCATCGCAAAATACGTTGACCGCATGTCTTACTCATCGCAAAATACGTTGACCGCATGTCTTACTCATCGCAAAATACGTTGACCGCATGTCTTACTCATCGCAAAATCTTCCAAATTCAGCACCACACCTCAAAATCAACTCCAGAACTTTATCTGCTTCATTGAGAATGACATAATGAAGGAATTGCCCACTCCTGCCCATCAAACAGCCTTTGAGCCAATTGTCCAATTACTTGTGGTCCCTTAAAAAAGGCTGGGTGGCAGATGTTAAGGAGCTGAAATGCCTAAACCCCTATCCAACTTTAATGTGGATACGGGGGCTAGAGTACCCGGAAAGAGTGCGGGGGCTAGAGTACCCGGAGAGATTGTCCAAGTTAGGCTTATTTAGTCTAGAAAAAAGACGATTGAGGGGTGATCTAATAACTATGTATAAATATATTCGGGGTCAATACAAGGATCTGTCCCACAATCTATTTATACCCCGGAGTGTAACCATAACCCGAGGGCATCCACTAAGGTTAGAGGAAAGGTGCTTTCTCCACCGACATAGGAGGAGATTCTTCTCTGTAAGAGCAGTGAGACTATGGAACTCGCTGCCAGAGGAGGTAGTAATGAGGGATACATTAAAAATGTTCAAAAGTGGCCTGGATGCCTTCCTGGCATGTAATAACATTTCCAGCTATGGCTACTGGACCACTGGAAGGAGTTAAACAGGCTGAACTGGATGGACTAAAGTCTTTATTCAGCCTTACATACTATGTTACTATGTTACCCTCAAATGAAAGTTGAAAGTCTGGACTTTATAGTTATATAATGGACATAAATTGAATATGTCTCAGTAAATAGGTAAAATAAAACAAGTAGTGTCAGTGTCCATTTATTGACCTAACTCTACATGTGTATAGCCAGCAAGGTGTTATTGGGGTAGCTGCAAGCGAGTTCTCATTGTACAAGAGCTCTCACATGTGCCGTAGGAGTGTGGATTGAGGTAAGCAACCAGGCGGTCCTGGGGGTTTCACACAAAGTTGAGCTAAACCCTGGGTTTCTGTCTGTTTTAAAGCAGACCTGTAATACAGCAATAAATCTCTGCATGTAAATTGCCCCCTATACCTGACCTGTGTTAGCTTAGGATTGCTGATTTCCTCCCCAGACTACATTTGTCATCAATGAACTGCTAGAACCCTGTTAGTCCAAGCTCCACTTACACACATTGTTAAAGAAGCTTTGTATAGGGGGAGGTTAGAAACTTTCTGCAGTTCCCCTATTGTGTTGGTTGTGTCCTCTAAAAGAGATCCCTGGAATCTGGGGGGGGGGGGGGGGTTTAACATGCATTATATCCCTTCAAGTGAACATTGACACACAGGCCTGTCTGTACAAGACAATAGCAACCAGACTAGGACTGCCAGCTTTGCCTTGTCAGCAGATGCTCACTGGCCAGGAATGTCTGAGGGCAAATTAAAGCTGGCCACAAACAAAATATTATCACAGCTAGACTGTTTTAAATCTGAAAGGATACTTTTAATGCCAAACAGTAGCCCTGCCAAAGGGGCGTTTGTAACAATCAGTGGCAGGAGACGGGACATCCAATTTAAGTGTTTACAATCTGATGAACACATCTTTTAAGTGTGAAGAAAAATGATTCCAAGTATTCTATAGTGCGCTATGCGACATATTGTGCAAATTTGAGGCTTTGAAGGTATTCTGCTCTATACTTTTAAGAGTTAGAGCATTTTAGAGCATTATCCCCGCAGTGCCCCCCCCCCTTTCTGGCAAATGTCGGCATGACCTGTCTCAGGGCATCCATAAACTTAGAAGAGTAACTTGGCTAAGGAGAGCAGAGCACCTGGGCCAGCAGCTTGGCACTTTTATGCACCAGTGTGCAAACCAATCACATTGCAAAATCATTCTTATCTAACATGTTACCAAGTCCACAAGAATAGACCAGCTATTGAAACTAAGCTTTCCTTGCAGTTATCAGGATACAACATTTACTAAGCTGACAAATGTAAAACACACACACACACATAAATCAGCCAAGCAGAGATATGCAGCTTTTGAATAATGCTGCCATTTGCAATAATTTATGTGCGTTAAGGGAACATCCTGTGTCAGATGCCGCTCACATTGTTCCAGGGAGCAGGACTGTAATGAACATTCATTCAGGTACAAACAGGCAGAAACCAGCCCAGAACTCGCCCATCCAATATGTGTCACATTCTGCTCGGAGCACAGGGTGGAGGGAGAGACACCCCGACTTCTGAAGTCATCTTCTAGGAGCCAGGACAAAAAAAAAATAAGTCCCAGCTCAGCAGTTTGGAGGAAAGGAATTAATTAAGAACAATGCAGTCATAAAAATAGAAAACTCATGACCAATATTTCAGTATCTTGAAAAGGATGTTATACTTGGGCTGACGTGAAATATTTCACCACGTACAGCTCACTAGGACTACCTGGCTATCCCCCTCACTCACATTATAAAGTCCTGGAAACAGAGACTAAAATATACACACCACAGTCTTAAAATTGCCGTTACAGTCTGCGGTGCTGCACAGGGTAGAAATTACAGAGACCAGGACGAGTAAAACACTTGTAATACAACAATGCATATAACATAATATTAGGAGTCAGATGTAACAGAAATGTAACTAAGTGTATAGATACATTAGGAGAGAGAGACCTGCTTTCTGCATATTATGTACCCCACAGCAAATGTTAACATAAGTTTGCATGTGTCTGTCGCATATTTTACATGCCTGGAGACATATCACATTCACCTAAAAATGTAAGTGATAGAGCGTCTTCAAGGCATTATAAAAACAATGTACTGTATACAGGTGAGCCATGGCTGAAGAATGCCTGGAGTAAAGCTTAACATTGGGCCAGCAGCCATCTCTCTCCATTTCTAAACCTGAAGGGCAATAAAAAATGTTTTGCATTGTTTTCCAGGCTTTTGACAGTGACATATGTCAAGAATGTCATGTTATTCTGCTTATTTGTTCTTTTGCAGCAGCAGTAAGTGGCGCTATGCTGGTGGATCTTGGTTTAGATGAGCAGATGTAAAAAGCATTATGTCGGAGGATTATCTGAAGAAACACTCAGGGCATGTTCTGCTTTGCCAAAAATGGAGCCAAGAGTGTATTTCAGACATAACAATGTAGGGACGGAAATACTGGAGAAGATGTTCACCACAAATAGGGCTAGGCTGGATCCAATGGCCGGTAAAAGGGGTCCCCAAACTTTTTTTCATGCATCAAATACCACTTTACATTTTCTAATCACATTACATTAAATTGCGAGTTTAAGTATTTTAAACACAAAAACACACATTCCTCGATTTGGAACAGGTTTGTATTTAGGAAGCAAATTAGGCTTGGGGGGTATAGATGGTAATAAAAAGAGTTGGGGTACAGATAAGTCTGCAGCTTCGCTACATGATCAAATATTGCATATCACCAATTACAGATCCAGAGCCTTCAAATCGGTAATTTGTCATTAGTTCACATTTACAACCTAAGAAAATGCTCAAAATGAGAATGAAAAATTAAAAGAATTTTACACAAATGCATATTCTATGGAACGAGGACCAGAACAAGTGCTACTGTAGCCACATACCATCAAATAAAAATAGTGATGACCGTAAAATGTTATGACTGGGGATTCAAACATGTGTCACCCTCGTATTTAGATTTTAAATCTACTTTTTTTTTTTTAATTTTAAAAGTAACTCAGAATGGTTTTCATTAACACAATATTAATGAACCAATGAATATCTGTCAGCTCTCGGGAAGTGAACAGGAAATGATTTAGCAAAATAAATAAACAGCGAGAATTATGCAACAATGAATCATACAAAAATAGCGCCTGGCTGATCGAATGGCTGGCAAACTATAGAGGAGGAAACGCTGGAGCAGACCCAGAGCTAGACAAGACATGAGACACAGGGCCTCGGGCTCCCCAACAGTGTACTGTAGGGCTGAAAAAAATAAAAAATAAATAGAACAGCAAGCTTGCTCATTTTGCCTAGAACTGCCGTGGCAAAATTAGGAATCCCTAGTTTTAATAGTTTCCATTATGTACTAGCAGGAAAATTCTGTCTAGTTTCCATGGATAGGTAAAAGAAACTGGATATAATTAAGGGCTCACAAAAAGAATACGGGAGGCATCTGCACCTACTAGAACTGCCCACTACACTGGAAAAAAGGCACTCTGGATTTATATCTGGAAATGTGCATCATAGAGGAGACCATCCCTGGTGTCCATCATATTTTTCCAGAATACTGTATAGCCCAGAAGATAAACCATGGCCGGCTGTTGGTGGGCAAAATGGTCTGCAAAAATGTCTCAAGGAACACAGGATCTCTGTCAAACAGCATAGAGGCTGGTGTCCTGGCCATAATTGTTTAGCCATGGGGATCCCCACCTAGGACATATGCCTGGCACCCCAGCTGGTAGCCTCAGGATGGGGGACCCCATGTAGCTCTTCATGTAAAACGTACAGTGCAGATGCAATTATATGTCAAATCTTTCAAGCATTTTCCCGGTGCACAATAGCATTCTATGAAGCTACCCCTAGGCTTCTAATTTGTGCGACTGAGACCTGAGGAATTATGCAAGACTTTTTACATTTGTGTTTTTGCTCGTTCGGCCACAACAGAGAGGTATAAAAGGGCGATAGAGGAGCCATCTTTTGTGGGTCTTATGCATCAGCCTCGACTGCATGCAGGTGTAATGAGACCTTGGTCTTTACAGCACAAAAGGATTTTCTATGATTTTACAGTTATACCACACCCCCGTCCCCCATTCTGTCCAAAATGTAACTGAATGATCCTAGAAGGTCCCAAACAATTGTTCCCTATGGCGTGAGCTCAGCAGTAGAATGCTTCAGTAACCTGTAATAGTAGTATACAATAGGGGAATGCTCACATACAGCACTGTGCAGATCCTTCCATGGAAAACCATTGTTCTACAAGAAAGAAAAGACATGTCTGAACTTCAGCCATGCTGCGATACATGACAGCATTGCCTGACAATCAGAAACCCAAATAGAGAAAGAACACCACGTTTCTTGATTTTTAAAAGCAGTTCTAACAGATCCCACTGAAAATAAAAAGGATAATGTTAAAAAAATGTTTTTTAAAAAAAGTTAATTACAGTGCACTGTAATTGAAAACTTTGTGAGGACATTCTGCCTCATCAGGCTGCTCAACCCTGTCTCTTTCTGCTGACATACATAACTTTAGACATTTACAGAGGCAGGTATGTTGCCCTAAATTTGAATTTGTTACAGTGCCATACATATAACCCAACCTGTGTCACATCCTGATTTAGGTGGGCTTATGCAGCTGCTTTAGGACTGCTTTAAAAGAGTAACATCTCTAGGAGCCCTTCAGGAAGGCCAGGGAGAGAGCAGCTTCTCCCCCTGGAGAGTAAATACAAACTGGGACAGGTTAAAAGCCCACCCCTTTCCCCTAGTCCTAAGTATAATACAAGTAACTCAACAGAACCGAAGGACCCAATTAACATGGGGGGGGGGGGGCAGGTTGTATGGGCCTTCCTGAAGGATTCGTAGAAAATACCTTTACCAGTGAGACTAAGGGGGATTTTCTCCCTACCTCCTTTAGGACGACCATGGAGAGGAAGTTCAGTTTAATGGTGCCTGCAACACCTTTCTACCAAAGGATTGTTAGGAGTCCGATAGAAGATATAACCTACAGTATTTTAAAAAGTTATGTGGAGAAGACCAGGTAGCTGCTTTGCAAATCTCTTCTATGGATTCCCACCATGCAAGAATAGGCGAGCGAAATGATCTGCCTAATCCATATGGAAATAGTGTATTTCAAGGCGCCCAGGCCTCTCTGCTTTCCTGAAAAAGAAACAAGCAGGTTATCAACTTTGAGAAAATCGTTGGTGTGCTCTAAGTAGAGGATTAGGGCTCTTCGCACATCTAGAAGATGAGAGGTGTCACCAGGAACCCCGGGAAGAATGACCTCCTGTGAGCGATGGAAGGCGGGTGCTATTTTTGGCAAATATAATAGGTCGTGCTTTAAAATGATGCTGTCTGGAAAACAAATGCAGTAGAGATCTGTAACAGAGAGGGCTTGTAGGTCACGCACTCTTCTCACAGAATATCGCAATCAGGGCCAAGGGTTGTCAGTCTGGGGAAGGGGGTTGCAGATCAAGCTGGGCTTGCGTGCCCCCCCTTGTACTGACCCCAATGTTTCTTGCCCTCCGGTTGGCTAGCTAATGGCTGTGACTGGACCCTCTGCCTAAAATGATCTTGTGTCTGACCCGTTTAGGTCTGGAAGGAAACTGTTTGGTTCTCTGAAGCTCTGGTTAGGGTGACATCCAGTTCAGGGCCAAACATGAGCTTGCCCTCAAAAGGGATGCCCCACAACTTAGCCTTAGAGGCTAGATCCTATTTCCAGGTTTTTAGACAAATGGCTCTCCTAGCACATTTGACCAGGGGCACCGTCTTTGCGTTAACCCTTACTGCTTCCAAGAAGGAAACAGCCCGAAACATAGCGGGGAGTAATTCAAAAGAGAGTCTCCTTCAGGGTGTCATTTTCAAGGTACTCCTTTAAATTGTAAAGCCAGGCCTCTAGGTTCCTGGCAACAAAATCTGAAGCAAGGGCCAGTCTAAAAACGCCAATAGAGCAGCAATCCATAAGATCTCTGCTTTCGATTCATCAAAAGGGTAATTTTCTTTTGAGTGAACTAGGCTAAAAAAAAAAAAAATCTTTCCTTTCAGGTAATAACCATTCCTTCTTCAATACATCAATCAATGAAGAATCATACAAGTCCTCCGGGTGGTCCTGTCCCTCTGCCAAGGTGAAGAAAAACAAGTGGCGCTGCCTCTTGAACCATGGGGCTCCCGCCAACCTCTGCCCCAGGAGGAAGCTCTGCTGACGCAGCCCGGGGAGGATTAGAGCCCTCTGCATCTCCACAAAGTCAGACCCCGAACACCCTAGAGCTAGCCAGTGTTTTTGGTGCTCTAGCAGACCCCTCCCCCAGCATCAGGTACCCTGACATGTGTAATCTAAGGCTGGGGGTCAGCACCCCTGTTCTGTTCTCATTGGGTGCTGGTCCAGTTTAACAATCTAGTAGTCCACTCCCGATGTCTATTTTCGAATGCAGCACCCAATACAGCAAGACCATATCCAACAGCAGTGGTGGACCAGGGCTAGAAATCAGCCCATCAGCCTATGAGCTCCTTAGTCCCACCCCCAAGGAGCTTCACAGCCACAAATGAGTGCATTTATCAACTAAATTCTATAGTATAGAAGCAGGCAGTGACAGAATGGAGCCAAAAATCAGCATGCAATATTTTTGCCAGCCCATGACACGCTGAAACCCCATTGCAGTAACAAGCATGGATAGACTGGTGGTATTGAGGCTTTAGTATTGTAGGGGCAGGTAATATGCAGGGGGCACACGTCCCCACAACCATCATGCAGAGGTTCTAGCACTGGAGTCAAAGAATGGACTGGGGGACAGTGGGAACAGGTACAGAGGGGCTTGGGGAGAATTGTGGAGGTGGGATTGGAAATGGATGTTAAGAGCAGCAGTGCAGACCATCAGGAATTCTTCTGGGTCTCCCTTTGTCCAATCCACCCCAGGAAGCAGGTTATAGGCAGGGATAGATGTGGGATAAGCGATGGAACTGAAATTCCAGTATTGAAGGAGGCGATACTGTGGCAGGTGAATATGGACCCCACAGCTAGGTGAAGCAGGTTGCATGCTGGAGGATACTTTCAGCCCAAGTGGCGCTGAAGCAGTGAGGCCCACCGGGAATTCTCTCCGTTCTCCCTATGGCCAGTCCGGCCCCGTTCAACAGTGTTAACAAATATCAGCTGTGACTCCCAATAGTCACCCACATGACAGAAGGATCTTCTATTCACTCACGCAGTAAAAATGTGATCCTCAGCACCAGATTTTGGGGGTGGTCCCCCTACATCAGCCTGACAAAGTAAAGAACCCCATGGCCTCAGCTTCTGGGTCCTAATCACCTCATGTATAACGCAACAAACGAAATCAGAAACAGCCAATAAAGGGTTAACCGCCCTCCCCTGTGTTATCACCATTCTGCTTATTGAGAACCAAACAGAGCAACTGAAATGTTCACATTTAAAAGTAAACAGCACAACAATCAAAAAGACACACACACAAGCAAAAGACACACACACACACACACACACACACGCAAAAGACAGACAGACACACAAGCAAAAGACAGACAGACAGACACACAAGCCACACACACAACACAAGCAAGACACACACAGAGACACAACACAAGCAAGACACACACACACACAAAAGGACAGATAGACACACACAACACAAGTGTGGCCCCCTCACTCAGGTGAGCCGCAATGGAGAGACTCACCGTCTGTGATGAGCACCATGGTGCCGCCAGCTCAGCCTCCTCTGCAGTAGTGACAGCGGCAAGTGCAGGCAGAGGCGGGAGAGGCGCCGCCACACGTCACCCTGAGGAGGGAGGATGGGTGAGCCGGCAACACCCTGTTCCTGTCACCCAGTCTCAGCTGTCTCCTCAGAGCTCGGGGTGGCGGGGCATGATGGGAGATGTGGGGCGGGCGGGAAGGTGACACCTGAGGCCAGCACGTAGGTTCCGGCCTGAGGGAGGAGCGGTGTGTACACTGTGTTCACACACGGGGGACACAAGTAACAGCTGCTTCCACGCTGCGTCCCGGCCACGTTACCTGGCGCTCATGCGGACAGCTGGGCTTGCACTCATTATTTAAAAAGGCCCCTCGGCTGCCCTAAGCCTCCACCTGACTGGGGTGTCACCGACTACTACTTCTCTACCTGGGCAGGTGTAGCTGTCAGTAAGCAGCCCATGTGGCTGCCATGAAGCCCAGACACACTCTGCTGAGTAGCCCTCAGCCATCTTTGTAGTACTCCAAATGGGTCTGGGGGCTCAGCAGCTCGTGGGTGGTCATGGGACTATTAAATTCCAGGGCTCATTTTTGGCCCCATTCCACACGTTCTGAGGTACAAAGAACTTGTTTTGGTCTTCTTTAGAGAGGAACATCGTACTGAAAATAAAGTGGCCGAATCCCCCCCCCCGTCGGCTCCTACGTAAAGTGGACCAAAACCCACCGCGATAGATTCCCGAGCCGATCGATTCCCTCCCCCGGGGGATGCCCTGCTGTGTGAAACCCCCCAGGTCGCCCCATACACTTGCCTTGCTTCCCGGTCCAACAGTGAATGCGAGCCGCATCCCCGCTATACCTATAGCAGGACAGGTGTCCGAGGCAGGCATTTGTGAATGGCTGGTGCGGGCGCATTCCCTGTTAAATGGAGCAGGGGTTGCTGCCGCCAGCACGCTCGGAGCTGCAGGTCGTGACATCAGCTGCTCCAAGCATGCTGATTGGATGAGCGGCCGCACATGCACCACAGGACCAGAAAGAGGTGTGTTACAGCGACCATCACCCTAAATAAGAGCCTATCTTATATGTTTCCCACACCCTGTACATACAGATTGCCCACATTAAAAATCATCCTACCAGCAGCTACTGCATGTTATGAGCCTTTAAACATCCAAGATGGCGGCCCATGGAGGTGCAGGCTGCTGCAAACAGGAAGTGTCTTCTCACTGTGCCGCTCTGCATTCTGGGATTGCTGACCTTTTCCTGACCCCAGCTCTGCCCTGTTTGTGCAAAGCACAGCTATAACCCCGCTCTCCTGCACTTTTGACCCCTCTCAACTCCTCAGTATGCGATGCTAATGAGCCAAGATGGCGGCGCCCATATCCTAGAATGCTGAACAGAGTTGCAGCCCAGTGGGGGAAAGAATAATAAGTGACTAAAAAGTTAAAATATATTAATGTTAGATGCTGGGGAATAATTTTATAAGGGTTTGGGCTTTTCAATAAATCATGCTGAAGGTCTGGTTTAACACACACCAAGGCACCTCCGACTGGGGTGCCCCAGGGGAACGAACCAAAACCCAGGATAGTCAAAATCCGTCTGCCTCCCGCATGGCTTAGCCGTCTGTTAGTGACAGCACCCACAGTCAAACGCCGATGCGCAAAGTCTCGCGGGATTTTGGGTGGCCCCATTGCATCCCATTCATGGGCACTGCGCAGGCACAAGATCGGGGGGCGTGCACAGTGCCTTATGAGATGCAAGATGGCTTCGCCCAGAAAACGAGGGACCTAGAAGATGGATCCCTTGGCGAGGTGATTCCCCACTGTTTTAAACCCCCCAGGTCACCCAGTGAAACCCACCTTTTCCCGGTCCTAGAGCACATGCACCGGCGCTCGTCTGCTCTCGCCAATACTAGCCGAAGGGAGCTGAGTGCACTGGCATCCGCATCCCCACTACCCTCTAACAGAGTACATACCTGTGCCGGCCATTCACAAATGCCCTGATAAAGGTATAGCCGACGGTGGATCGGGGAGTAGGTAGGTTTTTAGGGGACTTAAAGGGGAGGGGGGTCACACAGCAGGGCATCCTGATGGGAGGCAGCAGCTGTGAGTCTTGGTCCATTTTAGAGGGGTAAATGGCTTTTCTCCACTGATGTCACAGTGCCAGCTCATGAAAGGCAGCTCCTGCACCACACACACTGGAGATCAGCCTGGCCCAAAGTGGTTCTGCTATTAAAACAGTTTCTTTAGTGGCACAAAGCCATTTAATCCTTGGTTACTTAGTCAAATCCATGAAACAGTGATTTCATGTAGACCAGCTAGGAGCCAAAAGCAGCCGAAGGGACCTGAGCATGCTGATGGCAGCGTCGGCCATTTACAGGTGCCTTTTGGGGATTAGGTAGGTTTAACGGGGGGGGGGGACACCGCAGGACATCCCAAATACGAATGCCCCAGGGAAAGGGAATAGGGCAGCTCTGGAGTGTTATAGATTCCAGGGCTGACCAAGATGGGTTTTGGTCCATTTTAAAGTGAAAGTCCAGTCTTGGTATAATCCCTGTGCCATGCCACCCTCCTGTGATGGGGTGATGAGGCATCAGCTGACCACTTTTCCAAATTTCAAATTTGAGAATTAAATTGTGATAACTTTACATTTATGATGTGTGTCCAATGTTGTCAGTATTGAAAATGAACCTAGCAATTTGTTACGCGGTCACAATTTTTGTGTTGTCCCTCTGAAAAAATGGGCCACTTACTGAGGGGGTTACAAAGATAAAAACTCTTACCTCAACCGTGCCTCAAATTGATCTAGCGCTGTTCTCCCCACACTCTGGGTCCTGGGCGCCGCCATCTTGGGCAGGAAGCACGAATTGGCTTCCCCCGCTCTTTGCGCGCTACTGCTCATTCAAGTGAACGGGAAGGCGGGAAAAGCTGCCTCGCGCTCTGTGCGCCAGCTGCACGCACCCTGAAGAACAGTTCTGGACCACCCCGTCCTGCCTCAGCGCCAGTGGAGGGTAGCAGGTGGGGTTTTACCCTAAGACTGGACTTTCACTTTAATGGCAGTTTTAAGGGCAGAACCACTTTGTGCCAGGCTGGACTCAACTGTATGTGGTGCAGGGGGTCGCCTTCTAGGAGTTGGCACTGTGATATCAGTGGCCTTACGCCATTTAATCCTTTAATCTGCATTCCCGAGTGCCCATTTTTGTGCCAGATAATTCTAGCTTTGTGCTGCTTTTAGTGTTCAGTTGCTAAGAGCACTCCAAACAATAACCGGCATAATCAGAGGACATTTTACTTTATAAAAAGAGCTCAAATAAACTATTTCCTTGTGAATAAGAATCTAGATAGAAGTGCTTTAGGGAGACAAAAGGTGAGTCTGGGGGCAGGCTATTCATGGTTACATCTGCCCTTGCTGTGGCTAGAGCTTACCTGACTTAACAGCACTAGAAAAGACTCACACACTACACAACTGTCTTGGGGCAGCTGAAGTTAAATTTCAAAGCATCACTATCTGAAGACAAAAAGAAGGAATCCCTGCTGACAGGGCCGGATTACAAGGGGGGCGCAAGGAGCGCGCGTCCTGAGGCCTCCACCACTTGCCCTGCAAAAGGGGCCTCCACCAACCTTTGGGTTATGGTCTGGTCCAAGAGGCTTTTCAGTCTTTGTACTGAAGAGCCGTGGGGCCAGCAACAAAGCTGTCGGCGGCAGTGGGGCCTCCTGCGCCTGGGCAAGCATTTTTTGTTTTTACAAACCTGCAGCCAAAGCCACCACAGGGCAGGACGGAGAGTGTAGAGCAGCAAAGCCGCCATCAGCAACGCTACAGTGATGGGTGCGTGCAGAGCTGTCACTGCACATAAGCCACCGAGCACAGCCTCTGGCAGCTCAATGCAGGGAACTGATTTCTGCTGGACCAGCTGGGCGACTACACTACCCCCCAGAATGGCAAAGCAGGAGTTCCCGAGAAGCAAGGGACTCGATCTGAGGTTCCAGTAAGTGGGCAGGTGCCAGACAACCACCAATCAGTTACTTGGCTGGACTATTATTTTAAAGGAAAAAAAAATACTGTATATGTGGCCTCCACCAGATTGTGTGCCCACACGCCTCCACCACACTTAATCCTGCCCTGCCTGTGGAGCATGGCCCTTTGTACACATTTTGGTATTCATCAGTTGTGCGGAGCAACACTTTCAGACAGAATAATGCACCACCTCTCCTCCACTGATACCTGCATGCATATGGGGAAATCAATCAAATGTACTCACCCCTCTCTGCATGCTTGCTGTCCATAGGGTTGATTCAGCACCATGAGTTTTTTTTGTAAACGCCTTTTCTTATGAATTTCTTCCTCGGTACAATTCAGCACCATATTTAGCTGCACGATTCTTTTCAACATTTGCACAGCTAAATATTATGCTGAACTGCACCGAGAGAAAAAAAAATGAGAAAGGGTATTTTTTAAAAATACAGTGCCGAATCAACCCTTGTGTGACCCACAACCAATGGAGCTCACTAGCTGGGAATGAATGGTGTCATTCATATTCTGCTAGTGATTCTGATTCGTTGACAGAAGCCACTTGATCAGGCATCATCTGAAGGGGGGAGGGGGAGATATCAGTAGAGCTAGGCATTCTTTGGGATGCCCAGGCAGTGAGGGACAGGGTGGACCCAGGGGTGGAAGTCTGCTTAAAATACACTGGTTGGTGTTTATCAGTTTAGATCCTTAGAGATACAGAAATATATTTGCCTGGTTTTGGGCTTTCCTACAGATTTTTTTCTGTCTCCTGTCAGCTACTAGCAAGACCCTTAAAGTGGACCAACACCCACGGGTGATCGGCCCGGGAATCTATAAGATTCCCGGGCCGATCACCTCCCTCCCCGCGGGACATCCGAGATCGGGATGTCCCGCGGGGTGAAACCCCCCCAAACCCCTTACCTTATCTTCGGCGGCGGCCGGCCGCCACCGCCTCCCTCGCGCCCCTCTAGGCGTGCCCGCGCCGGCCATTCGCAGGCGTCAAGAGGGACGCGCGGGAGGCGGCGGCGGAGGAGCTGCTTGTTCGTCGGCGCTGGGAGCGGGGAGAGGTGAGTTTTTCGGGGGGGTTTCACACAGCGGGGCACCCCGATCGGGGGTGCCCCACTGAAGTGGACCAAGACCCAGGATAGTCAAAATCCTGGGTGTTGGTCCACTTTAAAGCGGCAACCTTTCCATGTCCAATTACTTTTGGGTGAAGCAGCTGCCTTGATCGGTGGCCCGGTGGCTCCCTTACCTCCAGGCCACGACTGCCCCTTGACACCACAACTGACCCTTGAAAAAAAGATTATATCATTAATGGCAGTATACTCATTTTTGAGACACTAGGGCCAACCGTTGTGGCTTTTGACACATGTCAAAAAGAGATGGTGGTATTACTTGTGGGGACATTCCAGGTTTTGGTCCACTTTAATTGTCACAGCAGCTTCACAATGCACCTTTACCGTCAATAATAAAAGCACAGTTTTTGTTCTAAACGGTTTTCTGTAGATGTTTTACTGGTTTTATTTCTTGGCAGTCATCCTGGAAGGTGGCATGGTGAGGAGAGTCTGTGATCAGGCACAGGGAGACGTCAGCATGGCTGCCTGGGGTGCCAACAGAAACCTGCATTGTGATGAAGGTGATGTGACGTCTGGTGCAGCAGGCTACTGCTGGGATAGAAGCTGTGAAACACAAAACTGGTTTTCTATGAATGAACCTACTATGTGGCAAGTCACCCATTGAGGATGCCCATTTCCTTTGCTGCCCCCCCCCCAGACTGTGTGTTTGCCTGTCTAACAGAACAAGGAATTCAATCCTTTCCACTCTTATTAAAGTGCACCAAAACCTGGGTTTTGGTCCTTCCCCCTGGGGACTTTGTTAATGCAACCAGCATAATACAAAATTGTAATATTAGTTCCTTGTTAAAAATACAGCAAGTATTGTCGTTCTGGATTATTTATACAAATAGACCATGGCCCTAAGGGGAACCAATACTGAAATGTGAAGTACAGCTCAGTTCATTTGAATGAAGGTTACATCCAAGGGTGGAATGTTCTTGCCTTCCTGGGAGCTCTTTTTAATCCCCAAATGACAGTGGGGTGACGTGCCATGCCCTGCCAAGCTTAAAGCGGACCTTCACTCTGAATAAGAGTCTATCTTATATGTTTCCCACACCCTGTACATACAGATTGGCCACGTTAAAAATCATCCTACCAGCAACTACTGCATATTATGAGCCTTTAAACATCCAAGATGGCGGCTTATGGAAGCCGCCATCTTATCAGGCAGCCTGCAAACAGGAAGTGCCTCCTGACTGTGCTGCTCTGCATTCTGGGACTGCTGACCTTTACCTGACCCCAGCTCTGCTCTGTCTGAGCAAAGCACAGCTATAACCCGCCCCCCTGTAGCTAATCCCACTCTCCTCTCCTCAGTAAGTGTGATGCTTCTGATTCAAGATGGCGGCGCCCGTATCCTAAATTCCTGAACAGAGTTGCAGCCAAGTGGGGGAAAGAATAATAAGTTAGTGACTAAAAACGTAAAGTATATTAATTTTAGATGCTGGGGAACCGTTTTTTAAGAGTTTGGGCTTTTCATTAAATCACGCTGAAGGTCCAGTTTAAGTATTGCTCCATCCAGGGCCAGATTAAAGGGGTCCATGGCACAGAGCAGTTCCTTTTGTTAGTGCCCCATCAATATTAATAAACCTGGGGGGATTTTGCAGCAGATTTCAAACGCCCTCGCAGGTGATCTTGGTGAAGACCAGACTGATCCTGTGTCTCAGCACACCAATGTTACACTATCTAAAGTCAGAGGGTTCACACCCCATGCATGACATTTTTATTGAGGCAAACTAATTATTTTACTCCCACAAGGCAAATCCTTTAGACTAGTGCATTTATTTGTGGAGCTGAATTCGAGGCAGACAAGAAAATCATTGTCAGAAAACAAAATATTCACTATGCACGAATGTACTATCTAAAATAGCTGTATTCATAAATTCCATAACTTCAAGCTCAAAGTTCAGTTGTGTGAGACAGAGCTTCGCAGAGTAAATCGGAATGTTGCTGTGGGTGGGGGAATAGACAGGAGCTCAAGTGACAGGTATTATAATGGAGCAAATCACTGCTGTAATAGTGGAATCAGGGGTGTAACAACAGGGGGTGCAACCACACCAAAAGCTCAGACGGTCAGGGGGACCATTATTGTTGCTCCTCCTCATTATTTGACAAATGTGTGCTCACTTAGCGTCATTTAGTGAATTGGGAGCTTCGTTGTCTAGCTGCATCCATTTGAGTTGAAAGACAGAAAGGGCTGTGACAGGGCCCCATCCAATGTTTGCACCAGGGCTGGGTGACATTTAGTTACGCCACTGTCATGAATGTATTTACATCACTTATGTAGTGCATTGAGGTCCAATGAGGGTGGAGTCATACTTACCTTATCACTCGGTGGTCCCTCTGTTAAAAGACAGGTCCTACAGACTTCTTACTGCAGAGTGACAAGGGGTTGGGGTGAGGTAAATTTTGATACAGACAGGGGACGACTGACCATAGGGAGACCTGGGAGAATTCCCGGTAGGCTTCACTGCTTTTGGGGACTGTTGGGTTGCTACTTCTAAAACCCCCATCCCCCCTCTGCCCCCCTAATATCTCCTGTCTGGCCCCACGGTACTGCCAAAGCCAGGGAACTCCAGCCTATACCCATTACATACCCACCACCACCGCGTAATCTGCCTCTACAATACTAAAGGTTCAGTACTATTGGATAAATAGTGCACCCCTGCCAATGAGCCTCAGCCGTGTCCTCACTTCTTAACAGTCCGGGAAACACATTGGGAGGCCTCAGTGGTAACGGCCATTCATTTTGTGTAAGCTCACTTTAGCTCGTTGCCACAATTAACTGCTCTGTTTCTTTTTTTAGAGCTAACACCTGACATTTCTAGGCAGATTAAAAGGTCACATCTCGATAAGAGTTTAGGGTCAGTGAGCTTTCTGTTTAGCTTAACAGAGATGATTGTGGGATATCGGTGAACTGTACTTTCTACTACAAAAAAAAAATGTTAGGGTTTATTCAGCATTATATTCTTTTTACTCATGTATTTTTGTGAGTAAACAAGTAAAGACTTTTTTTTCCTTGGTGCACTACAGCACCATATTTAACTGTGCATTTTTTTACATTGCACAGATAAAGATGGTGCTATATTGCACCAAGGAAAAATATCATGAGAAAAAGTGTTTACTTACAAACATATGTGTGCAAAAAAAGTGATGAATCAAAACAATTGACAATTGACCAAAATCAGACCTGCCCTTTAAAAACTTCAGGCTTGACTTGGATCCTGAAAGTCCCCCTGCTTCGTCTGCTTGCTCTGGCAGGAGGTTAGTTTCATGAATGCTCTGGTTTCTGGCGCCGCCACGCTCGGGCCAGCAAGCTGACACCCAAGTGTTGGAAGTGGAAGCCAGAGTGGGGACAGCGGAAAGCGTTTATTTACCCTGCCCGTCCGCCCACTGCTCAGCTAGTCTTCCGGTGGCTGTGGCACGAGACTCATGTAAGTATACTTTTTTTTTTTTTCTACATTTGCCCAATAAGATGCACTGACATTTTTCTCCCATTTTTGGGGGAAATTGTGTGTGTGTATATATATATATATATATATATATATATATATATATATATATATATATACAGTATATATATCACACTCCTATGCAGTGAAAGTTGATATATAATGTAGATAATAGTAGTCTGAAAGGTATGCTGAAGCCTTAGCAACCATTCTGATCATAAACAGAGTCTGTTATAAAGTCCTATGACATGACATCTCACTTTGGCTATTAGGTATTTAGGATGTTAAAAGTTTTTCTTTTAGTTCTAATGTGCATTTACATTACAATTTACATAAAAAGTGCATATCTGTTGGGGTATATACTGCTTCTGGCAATTTCCCTGTTACAAAAAAAGGGCATAGATTGGCCTCCTGGGCACCCTTGGAATAAATCTACCGGTAATTAACACACTGACACTTTATACCCGAGCAGCACTGGGTACATTTTCTTTTCTATAGTCTATTTATGTGGATTTTTATTATTGTACCACTTTTTCAGGGTAGTACTCCTTTAATAAATGAATGTCTGTGCTACACTCTATTGGGCTATGTCTGCAGGTTACGTACCAGGCAGACGTGCACATGCTTTTCATGGAACCCAAATAACCCCATTGGCCAGCAGCAGTAATCTTTAGCATGAGGGTACCATGGAAGTTTGGACTGGGTGAGAAATCCTGTCCAATTTTGGGCTTTTTTACTCCTGTGGTAATCCCAAATCCAGATACAGGGAAGGGTGTTAAGGGGAATTAAAACCTTTTTTTTTCTTTAAATCTCGCTCTTGGCACTAAACAGTGCCTCTAAAGCAGCTCATGCTTCCATGTCGACACTATTTGCCAGTCATACAAGCCTTATCATGCAGACCAAAATAAAAAAAAAACATTTTCTAGGCCACTATGCTCTATGAAGCTCACAGTCTGCATGTTTAATATACTGTACATTTATAAGTTACTAAAGAGTAAAGGCTGATAGGGAAGTAGAACATCAGCCACAGTGTGGGTTGTGACACCCTTCCTGTACGTAAATATCTACATGTGTCACTGCCAAGAGGGAGATATAGATTAGCACAGCTAAAACAAAGTGTGTGTGTGTGTGTGTGTGTGTGTGTGTGTGTGTGTGTGTATATATATATATATATATATATATATATATATATATATATATAGACATATATAGACCGGCGTGTGTTTTTCGACTACAAAGATAAGTGGAGCCTAAATCTAGGTAATTATAGTCTTCAAATCTGTGGGAAGTTAAAGGCTCGGGAGAAAAAATAGTCTTTTATTTTTGGACAGAAGCTAGAAAAAAGTGTAAACAAATTGCCTGTATGGCAGCAAGCATTATTTAAAGTGGACCAAAACCCACTTTTTAAAACCGGACCTTCAGCATGATTTAATGAAAAGCCCAAACCCTTAAAAAACTATTCCTCATCATCTAATATTATATTTTCAGTTTCTAGTCACTTACTTACTTATTCTTTCCCCCACTGGGCAGCAACTCTGTTCAGGACTCTAGGATATGGGCGCCACCATCTTGACTCAGAAGTATCACACATACTGAGGAGAGGAGAGCGGGATAAAGTACAGGGGGCGGGTTATAGCTGTGCTTTGCACAGACAGAGCAGGGCTGCGGTCAGGGAAAGGACAGCAATCCCAGAATGCAGAGCATCAGAAGACAGGCTGCCTGATGCTTCATGAGCTGCCATCTTGGATGTTTAAAGGCTCATAACATGCAGTAGATCCAGGTAGGATGATTTTTGATGTGAGCAATTTGTATGTACAGGGCGTGGGAAACATATAAGATAGGCTCTTATTCAGGGTGAAGGTCCGCTTTAACTTGCATCCGCTGTATTGTTCTCCCCATGTAGAGTACCTTTTGGCAATTTTCACTGCTTCTGCTTCACTCTCATTCCAACTAATCCCGCTTGTTTTAGCTGTAAAGCTCCGTCTCCTCCGTTCATTGCCACTGTTGTGTGTGGCAATGATGCCATTGCCACACCTATGTAATGAATGACCTGCTGCCATCTTACATAGAGGGACAGCAGAAAAAAACAGTGTTCTAGGACAATTCAAAATGCGAAAATATCAATTTCTAGTTCTACACCCTAAAAAGGGAATATCGGCAGGGGCTTTCAGTGAGTTTTGGTCCACTTTAAGGATTCAATGATGACGGGGACTGTTCCACAGCTTTGGCACCTAGCAATCGTGGTGCCAATATTTAAATTAGGTTTAAAGGGGAATCTGGGTAACTACAGACCTAACATCTGTGGTGGGCAAGCTGTTTGAAGGTTTTCAAAGAGATGAGTATTTAGGTGAAAATTATTACTCTTTATCAGCCTGGATTTATGAAGCATTGCTCCTGCTAGACAATGTCATATATCTTGACTTTTCTAAAGCATTTGATTCTGTGCCACATAAAAGACTGGTACAAAAGATGGGAATGCTCAGACTTGCGGAAAATTTGTGCACATGGGTGAGTAATTGGCTTAATGATAGGAAACAAAGGGTGGCTATCAACGGTACTTGGATTGGACCACCTTTAATAGCGGAGTACCAACAAGGGTCAGTACTGGGCCCAAATCTATCACCTCTCACTGTGAGAAACCCTTATATAAACTCACCCTTCCCCGCTCCTTCGTGCATGCGCTTGCTCTCATTTAATCAGAGATGTTTGCTGTGCATATGTAATGTTTGGCAAAGGGCTCTGTTTACAGAAATTGTGAGTGAAAGCGGGCACATCCCCAGCAATGAGCATGCTCCTGCCCCCAGTCTATCTGAATGGCTTGGAGTGCGAGTGCGCACATATTCCAAAGATGCTGGGGGGAGAGTTTTGTGGTGCCCCCAGGGGAAGGCCAGCAGCCTTGTAAGATTTTGTTCTGATTTAGTATATACATTATTGACATTGGGATTGGATTAAACAGTAAAGTATCAATCTTTGCAGATGATACTAAACTGTGTAAGTAATTCACACAAAAGAGGACAGCATGCAGCTACAAACACATTTAGATGAATTGGAAGCATGGGCAGTAAAATCACAAATTACATTTAATACAGATAAATGTAATTATGCACATGAGGAGGAGCCATTTGTGCCATGATTACACAAACGGGATCATAGGGTGCATGAGAAGCATAGGTGCTCATGAACATAGCATCATTTTACAGCTATATAAGTCACTGGTCAGACCCCATATGGAATAGGCTGAACTGGATGGACTAAAGTCTTTTTTCAGCCTTATATACTTCGTTAGTATGTATGTCTCCTACCTCCTTTACTCCTGGGTGTATGAGACTAAAGCTAAAGGGAAAGGATAAAGACCTTTTAAGTATCATTTTCCTACACCATTTAAAGTAATTGTCCAGGCACAGTCAAAAGGATTCCTGTTTTGTAGGACTACAATGGTAATATTCTAATTTTTATCCCTTTTTATAAATGAAGGTATATTGCCAGAGCAAGTTTCACCTCCTGTGCTGTCCTCTGCACACTGTGTGCATTGACATGAGCTGAGACTGATTCTTAGTATCATTAAGCCTTAGGATTGTATTAATAGTCTGAATGGGGGGGGGGGGGGGGGCACTGGAGGCAAAGAAAAGCTGCTCCCACTTTAGCAACACAGAGCCACAGGAATATAAGCAACTTGGAAACCGCATAATGATAAGTCAATCACAGGTATGGAGGTACAATCCTAACACAAATGTTTTTACATTCCAAAAGGGGAGCTTTCTATTTAATAGAAAAAAAATCACCTTCCTTCTAACCCCTATGTCATCGATATTAATGCAAATTTGATACATTGGCTTTTCTGTTCTGATGTTATTCAGTTTGCAATGTACATAGTTATTTAGTTTGAAATGCCCATTAACCCTTCTTACCTCTGTCACCAAATCTAACCCTGAAAAAACAGTGCATACAGTATATAAACCTTTTAAAGTGGGCCAAAACCCACTGAACTTGTGAACATATATTTGGCCAAAGCCCCTGCCGATACTCCTTTCTTGTGTAGAAGTAAAAATTGATATTTTCACTTTTGAATCATCCTGGAAAACTTTTTTTTGCTGTCCCTCTCTGTAAGATGTCAGGTGATCGATCAGTCATTGCGTAGGTGTGGCAATCATCATTGCCACACACAGCAGTGGCATTTAATGGAGGAGGCGGAGCTTTACAGCTAAAACAGTCGGAATTATCTTGAATTAGAGTGAAGCAGGAGCAGTGAAAATTGGTAAAAGGTCCTCTTCACGAGGAGAGCAATTCAGGGAACGCAAGTTAAAAAAGTGGGTTTTGGTCCACTCAGTAAATTTGTTGTAATGGTTTTCTAAAAGAGGCCCCACTGCCACTAAATGTGCATGAACCGTACCTGTTGCTGCATGTACCGAAGCCTATAACAGTCATCTTGAGCCTTTCTGGTGACAGATTCACATTTTCTTGTCCATGAGAAAGCAAAATAAAAATCTCCTGACTGAAGCGCTTAGTCATGATAGAGGGGTAAAAAAAGCTCTCTGTATTTCAGGGGCAATCAGATTCCTTGAACAAAAACATAATTTGGGTAATATGCAAAAATTGTTGTGCTACGTTCTATTCCATCAAACACATAAAAAAGCAACTTGGGGCAGATATACCACTTGTGCGCTGAAGCTGGGACCTTGAGTGGCAGGTCAGTATGACTGTACTGGTCTGTCACTCAAGTCCAACTGTCATTCAGGTTTACAACTGCCATGCAGAGACCCTCCTCCTACCAGCATCAGGGGAAGATTTTGTCGACTGGGTGAGTTTTTTTATATTAATGCCCAAACTGAGCACAGCAAGAGAATAGCGTGGGTGGGGAATAACACAAAGCTTGGTCTTTTTCTTCAGATGTTTTTTGTCAGTAATAAGTCTTGTGGAACCCAACTGCTAAGTTGAATGTGTTTGTCTTATCACTGTTATGTAAGACTGTATCAATGATTTAGCCAAATCCAAAGAAACCACTGTGTTTTCGAAATCAACATTGAAACTATTGTTTGGACGAGTTGATTAAGCTGCAGACTATTCTTTAGTTATATGGAAATTAGTCAGCAGAGATAGATTAGGTGGCCTAACAATTACTTAGCTCAGATAAGTCAAGCAGTGGTGCAAACGTAAGGTTTACTCTGATGTTATCCAACACATTGTCTTTTCAGGTGACTGTAATGTAAATTTGCTTTGACTATTTTTTATGAAGAAAGGTTGATTGATTTATTTCTAAACCATGTTATTTGGTATGTTGGCATTACAGTTATGCCTAGTGCTTAGTAGAGGTATGCTAAAATAATTTGTGTGCCACTTCAAAATCAAAGAATTTCCATACACATTTTGATTAACCTACTAAAGAACTGTATACTTAGCCCCATAAGATGCACTTTTATTGCCCCAAAGGTGGTGGTGGGGAGTAAATGTGTATGTCTTATGGGGTGAATGTGAAAACAAACAAAAAAAAAAGTAAACTCATGTAACCGGCGCGCTCGTGCTGCTGGCCGGGCTGCCACAGCCACTGGGAGGCCAGAAGATGGAGGAGAGGCAGGCGGGCAGGGTAACTGATCCCTGTCCGCTATCCCCGCCACAGCCAACTGCTTCATGAGCATGGTACGCACAAACACCTGGGTCCGTGCAGCGGGTGGGCATGGCCTGTGCCAAGCACCCTTTGGAGCCCGGGCAGCAACGCAAGAGTGCTGGTTATGTGAGTTTACTTGTTCTTGTTTTTTTTTTTTTCTGCCACACTGCCTATGGGGAAAGGGAATGGGAATTGGAAAATACTACACTGCCTACGGAGCAATGGGAGGCACTGCCTAGGGGAATGGTAAGGGGGAATGCCACACTGCTTATGGGGAATGGTAGGGGGGAATGCCACACTGCCTATGGGGAATGGTAGGGGGGAATGCCACACTGCTTATGGGGAATGGGAGGGGGGATTGCCACACTGCCTATGTAGAATGGGGGGGAGAATGCCACACTGCCTATGGGGAATGGGGGGAGAATGCCACCCTGCCTGGGGGGAATGCCACACTGGCAACTGGGAATCTGAGGGGGAATTCCTCATTGCCGCCTATTGGGAAATGGTGGAGGGGGGGGTAACACACTGCCTATGGGGAATGGGAGGGGGAATGCCACACTGCCTATGGGGAATGGAATGGGGAAATGCCACACTGCCTATGGGGAATGAGGGGGGGAATTCTATACTGCCTATAGAGAATGAGAGGGGGAATGCCACACTGCCTATGGGGATTGGGAGGGCGGAATGCCACACTGCCTATGGGGAATAGTATGGGGAAATGGCACACTGCTTATGATGGAGAATGGAAGGGGGGTTGCCACACTGCCTACTGGGAATGAGGGGGGGGATGCTATACTGCCTGTAGTGAATAAGAGGGGGAATGCCACGCTGCCTATAGGTAATGGGAGGGGGGAACATTACACTGCCTATGGGTCATAAGATCGCGGAATGCCACATTGCGTATGGGGAATGGGATGGGGAATTGCCACACTGCCTATGGGGAATGGGATGTGGGAATTCATCACTGCCACCTATAGGGAACGGGATGGGGAAATGACATACTGCCTATGGGGTTTAGGATGGGGAAATGCCACACTGCCTATGGGGAATGAGAGGGGGAATGCCACGCTGCCTATGGGGAATGGGAGGGAGGAATGACACACTGCCTATGGGGAATGGGAGGGAGGAATGACACACTGCCTATGGGGAATGGGAGGGAGGAATGACACACTGCCTATGGGGCATAGGATGGAGGAAAGTCACACTGCCTATGGGAAACGGGATGGGGAATACCACACTGCCTATGGGGAATGGGATAGGGGAATGCTGCACTGTCAGTGGGGAAATGCCACACTCTCTATGGGGACTGGGAGGTGGAATGCCACACTGCCCATGGGGAATGGGAAGGAAATATGCCACACTGCCTATGGGGGATTCATCACTGCTTCCTATGGGGAACGGTATGGTAAAATGCCATACTGTCTATGGGGATTGGGATGGAGAAATGCCACACTGCCTATGGGGAATGACAGGGGGAATTCCTCACTGGCTTCTATAGGGAATTAAAGGGGGGAATGCCACACTGCCTATGGGGAATGGGAGGGAGGAATGCCACACTGCCTATGGGGCATAGGATGGAGGAATGTCACGCTGCCTATGAGAAATGGGAGGGGGAATACCACACTGCCTATGGGGAATGGGATAGGGGAATGCCACACTGCCTATTGGGGTTGGAAGGTGGAATGCCACACTGCCCATGGGGAATGGGAAGGGGAAATGTCACACTGCCTATAGGGAATTCATCACTGCCGCCTATGGGGAACGGGATGGCAAAATGCCATACTGCCTATGGGTATTGGGATGGAGAAATACCAGACTGCCTATGGGGGGGGGGGGAATTCCTCACTGCCGCCTATAGGAAATTAAAGGGGGGAATGCCACACTGTCTATGGGAAATAGGATGGAGAAATGCCACACTGCCTATGGGGAATGGGAGAGGGGCCAACGCAAAAGTCTGGTACCTGGTAACTGACCAAAATCCTGGGACACAATATGGGTACAAACCCCCTACCCCTTTCTGGGGCATACTTCACCAGACTTTTGTTTGTCTGCAGGAATCTCCTCATTATCACAGTAGTGCACCAAACATTCCCAGTTATGGGGCAGTTATGGCCTAGAGGTAGGGACTGGAAGGTGGCAGGTTCAATTCCCAACCATGAGACATGACGGAAGTGCCCTTGAGCAAGGCACCTAACCCCCAGTTGCTCCCTGGGCGCTGAGTTTAGGGCAGCCCACCACTCCGGGCACATGTGCACATCACTGCCCCCTGTGTTTATTCACTAGTGTGTTTACGGAGTTGTGTCGTTCACAGTGTACGGATGGGTAAAATGCGGAGAAAGAATTCCATGTGTGCATTGGCACACAATGGCCACTATTACACTATTAAAAAATAAAAAAAAAACACCACGATAATTGTTATGATAATGAGATCCCTTGCAGACACACCTTTAACATCTCCTGAAAGTGACAATCCTGGCTCAAAGAAACAGAAATTCTGTACCTTTTACTTCTCAGAGAGATCCTCTGCTAGTCCAGCACAATGGATCTTCAGACCGAAACCCAGATCGCCAGTCACAGGCGCCTCCTTGAAGACAGCACACCACCCTGGCATCAGTCACAATGTCCAGGATACGCCAACTCTATTGACTGCAATAGAGGGAGTGAGTGTGTAGCAGACTCTCTCTACAATGACTGATGGGGGCAATGTCTTGGAGGTGTCTGAGACTGGGGATCCGGGACTTGATCTGACAATTGGGGAAGACAAAAGGTAAGTATAGAATTTTATTATTAACAACCACTTGTTGAAATGTGTCCGGAGTTTTGGTCCACTTTCAAAATCCTGTGAGGCCTCTGCCCTACTTATTTTGGTTACCTTTATAACTGATCTCCTCCTCCTTGAGGATACTCAGTTGGAACTTCTTGTTGCTAGGGGGTACTTTCATAAAAAACAGAGAACAAACCCTACATTATAAGCTACTGTATGTGTTCCCCCTGCCCTGCAACTTTCTGTGCCACCAGTCAGGAATGTGGTCTCGCACAGGGAGATCTACTTTTTTAGGAGTCAGGTGATGACCATCAGCCCTCACTATACCAAGGGAAGATAGGGGAGAGATTCAGACCACAAATATTTTCTCTGAATTACTATGCTTTTCCACATCCAGCAGATGTTTTACATTCTGTAACACTTGAGGTTGTAAGGCAAATGTAAGAATGCTGGACAATAGTGAAGCAGCGGGCTGGCAGGTTAACCAATTAATTCCTGCCTATCTGCCACTGCTGTTGCCGCCGCACACATACACACTTCAAGCTTACCGGGCGGCACGTGGATGTGTCTATAACCGGAGTCCACTGTTTTAATTGGACACTGGCCATAGAGGCCACACCCACTGTAAGGAAGGCAGGCATGACTTGGTTACACTTTATTATTTCCAGCGGGGAAAGGGGGGTAATTCTGTGATCGGCTGTAGCAGTACGGGACTAGGGCTACGGAAGCCCGCGCTTGTCTCCCCCACCTCTACATTCTCTCCATAACATGCACTGACACTTTCTCACCACCTGTGGGAGAAAAGGGAGTCTTATGGCACGAGACATGCTGTACTTTCTTGCCCCCATTTGGGTGATTGTGAATCTGAGGCCTAGGGCTGTTGCATCAAAATCTGTATTTCTTGTTGTTTTTATGAAATTCAAAGCAAACAATCCTCTACATGCCTTTCACTCTCTAATTTTGAATCGTAAAGGAGAGCTACACATTATCTGATGAAAGAAGGAGAGTCAAGATCTCTGGGAGGTGTAGTCCTATCCGTTGCAGGCAACAGCCTGAACCCAGGTAGGGCCAAGAGCTTGTTCATATACCACATGCTATGTGACCACAATAGGAGACTGGACTATTTTTCCAAGTAGACCCAAATCCAATTAGGTGCTTACGGGAATGTCCCGGTAGATGCAGTGTGTGTTGTGGCTTTTGGTTCACCATTGGAGAAAAACCTGCCATGAACAAGCCTAGTATAGTTACTTGTTGGCCAGGCATAAAGCTTGTGGTGGACCTAAGCTGTTCATCCCAAGCCTTTTTTAATTAGGAACAAGGTTTAGGAAATTGATGACCGTGACAACATTTTACTTCCACATTTGAACATAATAAAGGGGATTTCAGAAAGCTTCTTTCATTACCAAGATTTTATGCACCATAAGCAGTTTCTAAACTCTTGTGTGGCAATTTCACTTCAACAAAAGTGTGGGATTTTCCCAAGGGTTGTGGCAGTTGCATAATGAACTAGACAGGTTAAATTATCCTTAGTTCTAATGAGCCTCTTTAAGCTTCTAGGGTGGGTTTAAATGATTTTGGTCTGATTTAGAGCAGTGTTGGGGGGGGGGGGGGGAGAAAGGGGTCTGTGTTTAAGCAGAGGACCCTTCTGGTGGGAGTATTTGGAGGGACTGTATTTGAGTAAATTGTCTTCTTGTAACGTGTATAATACATTTATTTTGTTAAATATAACATACAAAAACACATATCAAATTTTTGTCACATATATGGTACAACTACATATTTTTCTTACATATTTTTCACATTTTTTTCACATATTTTTTGATATATATTGAGTATGGGTGAAACAAATGAAGATAATATTTATATCTCCTTTTTGCCTTCTGTGTGAAGGATAATCCTCATGTACAGTTAATAGCAAGCCTCTGTAAAAATTCAGTTGTAGCAAGTATTTTTGTGCAGACGTTTCGCATATAGCTTCTTCAGTGCACAATCTTGTAATTAGTCAGTGTGGGGGAGGGGCGCTTGCTTGTCCATGGTTTGGGATTAATTCCCTCAGTAGGTGGCACTGTGGTCCCTTATTTGTGGTGATGGCTTTATCTCATCTGGGGGCTGTTTCAATTCCGCTGATCCGACCCTCTCTTCTAGTATGGGGTCGGTGGCGCTGTGTCCGCTCTCATTCGCCGCCCCCGGGATACTGATTTAAAGCAGACTTAAATCTGACCTAGAGCCTAATATACTCTAGGTGAGGTTAAACCCCCAGGGGTCATCTCAAATCAGGACCTGACTGCTAAGTCAGATGTGGGGCTAAAGACCCCACGGCAGAAGCAGGTCACATGAGGCCCTGCAACTCCCCTCTCCATGGAGTGACTAGTCATCCAATCACCATGCAGTTGTGGCACCACTGCTGCACTGATTGGGTGACTAACTGGTCACTCAAGCTCAGTGCAGCAGCTCAGAAGGCAGAAGCCAAGCTGCACAGCATTGCTGCTTTCAAGGGGTCGGCCACCCATTGCCGTTCAGGTATTTTTTTTCTATTTTAATTGCGGAAATTGATTTTGTTTCAGGAGAAGGTTGTGCAGCAGACCTAAAGTCTAGTTTAGGAACACCTGCCTTTCCATGTGTGGAGATAAATGAAGGAACTGGATTTTCACAATATTCTGGATTTTCTCAATGAGAATCTGAATGAAGAAAGCCAAATAGAGGTTTAGCATAAAGTCTTAAAAAATACAGCTGCCTTGACTTATTACTGCAAATGTACCATGACCTAAATGCATGAGATCCTTCCTAGACATATTTGCCTTTAAATGTACTTCAAGTTGGCTCTACAGTTTATGTACTCATTTTGGCTCAGATCTGAATAGGCGTCTACGAATCTTAGAAGGGTTAATTCAGCAGTTTTTTTTTTTTACTCACTTTTTTTTGTATTTGTATGCAATTTAGCACCATATTTAACTGTGCATTTCAAAAAAATTGCATAGCTAAATATGGTGCTAAATGACACTCGAGAGAAGAAACATAAGAAAAAGCATGTTTCTTTCTTTTTCTTCTAACACTGTTCATGCTCTTTATAATCTCATACTAGTTTTACTCATTGACAGTACAGGCTGTTACTGTGAAGACTGAAAATGTTACTGCACCCTTCCTTCTTCAAGATTTCAGCACATTTGTTGACAAAAATTAAAGAAAAGATAGTTTGGAGGGGTATGTAAGAGGGTGTGGGGATATACAGCTTACAGCAGCTGCACTCCGCTGTGAGCTCTGTCTGTCCTTATTGCAGCTGTGGCCTTGCTGTGTGTCACTGCCATCCAGTGGCCAAAATAGGGTACTGCATGCATATGCTTCAGCTGCTGCCACATTGATAGCAGAAGGGCTGGCCCTTTATTTGCTTTAACATCTTTTTTTCTAGCTTGTTATCTGCCACCTGTCCTTGCCTTGGTCACTGTGTTGAGTGACTTTAACACTTAGCTTTTCGGATTACTGTGACTGTTCAAAGCATTTTGAACAGATTTTCTTTCTGTTTAGTCACACCCAGAAGCCAAACCTCAAGTTTTATTGCGCTTAAAGTGATAGGCAAATCAAAAGTAAAAAAAAAAAATCCATAACTTACCTTTCATTGAGTGGCTCCAGCGCTGCCCTTCCTCTCCTGTCTGCCCCCTTAGTGAGGAAAACCACTTCCTCATTCTGGTTTCCTTCCCCACCTCACCGATGTGGTCCACCAATCAACCTTCGGGGAACTAAGAATGGAATCACCCCCACTCCCTGCCCAGATGTCCTGAGTGTCTGCTTCTCTCTGCATGAAGCCCCACCCTCCTCCCTCCTCTCTGATCTCTGCAGCATCTCTCACCCCTCTTATCTAGTCACTCAATGTGCTGGAAATAATAACTAGAGGCACAACAATGCACTCATTTTTTTTACTATGATTTAGAGTGGTCTCGGGCATGTGCATTAGAGACCGTCCATTATGAATATGTAAAGCACACAGTGTGCTTACATCACATTGCTATTGCCACATCCACTGTTTCTCATTTCTCTATGAATCTCTTATGCTCTAATACTTGTACAAACAACGTAGAAACTACAGGGTCTTTTTGAAAACAGATTGGAGTTTGGGACAGAGCAAAGTGTAGCCCGAGACAATGGGAAATCAATCAGGCTTGCCTTTAGTTTAACTTTAACTCATCCCTATTGTTAAATTTCAATGTAAAGACTGAACCTTTCTTAAAGGACATGTTTACTTTTGTCCTATTAATTTAATGTTGTATGGTCTGCCCTGCGAATTTTATATTTAGTTAGCAGACTATGCAAGGCTATAGGCTGCATTAATGTTCACTAAGAAATGGGGTCTTCTCCCACTGTCAGGAGACGTGGCATAGAAGGTCTGGGTGCCAAGGTCAGTAGAGGTGCCTTCCTGTTTTCTGCAGATGGGTCAGGGCCCCAGTTAGTGGTGTAGATCATAAGAAAGGCCCCTCATCCCCTCATACTGGGCTCAGTCATGGGGAGGGGGTACTGCCTGCTGGTATGGTAAAGGCATAGCATGGCACATACCAGTATGGAACAGCAGCACCATAGAGAGGGCAGATTTTTTCCATGACGCACTGAGCGATATTTTTGCCCTGCCTCCGCACACCCACTAGCAACAATTAAAGTCTGCCTAGTGTAGCGAGTGCACAGACTGGGGATGCCATCGGAGGTGCGTATATGGACCATGGTATGTGGCATCCTCAGATGCTCTGAAGAAATGAACTATAATCACAGGTTTGGTGCGCTTTAATGGCGACACAAACAGTTTTGCCTGGAGTTTTACCTTTATCCACAAAGCGACATCCCCGGCTCTGTGTGTGTTCTGACCCACCTATTCAAGTGAATAGGCGCGTTCACGGAGCTGGGGGATGCCCCTTTGTGCTTTCACTCAAGCTGGCGGCGCCCAGGATCTGCGTTGGGAGAGCGCCGCCGGCAAGGTAAGGATTTTTTTTCTTAGTATCTTTGTAAACCCCGTCCTATCTCCGTGCCTTCCCTAGCATTCATAAGGTGCCTAAATCAAAAAGCAATCACTCACCTGAACCCAATATGGCCCAATCGGATGTCATGAGCTCCATGCTGCAGTCTTGGCTTCTCATTGTCTTTGCCACTGCAAAGTATCTACAAATGTCTGGCACTGGTACGAGTCTCAGTTAGATGGGTAGTGGGCATGTGGCTGTGGCCTGCATAGATGCCTTGGGATTGCTGGCTAAGTATAATGGGCAATACCGGGATGTGTGACACAGTGAGGCATCCCAAATTGGGATGAGCACATCTACTTCCCTGGAGTACATTGTTTCTTTTTGAAAAGTCAAGTCAAAAAAGGATTTAGACCCCCACCCTGGGATGTCCCACCTGGCAAAGTCAAAATATCAAGCAAAATATCTCCTTTCCACATTCCATTGGTGGCAACCAAAGGTACACATTTACCTCTCCACTTCTCACTATTCGGACAGCAGTCAGCTGATTTGCAGGAGCACTGATCCAATGAGTAATTCTGCCTGATTTTAGGATTCTTATTGATTGTTAACTGAAGGGTCCCTCCATTTCGAAGTGCCAGAGGGTGGGGTGGGGGGTGTAACCCTTTGTTTGACACAGAGTGGAAAAAATTGTTAGAGCATTTGTATCCATACCCTCCATTTGACTCAAGTAGTTGGTCCACAGTGTGATCATTTTGCTTACGGACTTAGACAAGTGGTATGTAGGTGGCCATTGTTGGAGCAGTAAGCATTGCGTGTGAGATTACACATTTCATGATCTGTCTAAGCGGATTATGACGGGTCATGAAGGTGGGAGTGAGCAGGAGTGGCGAAGAGGGCTGATGTGCCTTGAATAGCGGCGGGACAACATCAGCGGCAGCTACTCTCCCTTTGTCATAAATCCGCCACCGAGCTGGGAGAAAAATCATATTGCAATAGGTGCATAGATTGCTATATGGCAAAATTCTTAAGCCTTATTGGACGGCTGCATGTTGTTGACCACTGCAGGGGAACTACAAATGCTGAATGTGGTGTTGAGAAAGTTTACAACAGTGAAACATGACTACCTACAAATCTGGACGTGCACTTTTTTATGAACTCATTCATGTGATGATGGTTTTAATTGATGCATAAAATAAAATACATGATATTCTAAGCATACAGTACTGCTCCATATATAATACTTACACATGGGTAATCCTCCGCCAGAGGGCGCTGTTCACTGCAGACATGCAAAAACAGGCTCCTCCCGGCCCTTCATATACCCAGGGACCTCCCACAAATCCCCAGATTTCTCTGCAGTGCTGACTGCGAAGACATGAAGTTTCACTCTCTCGCAGGTGAGCGGGGCTTTTACAGCCTGCGTCCCTGCAGGTCTATTACCACCCGTCCTCTTCGATAAAGATGTGCCTCCCAGCCAGTATGTGTGTCCTATCTACAGTCATTGACGTTACGCTGGTTAGAGCTTCGCGCTCTTTGGGGGAGGCGGGGACTTGGCATGACGTGCCCCGCGTCACGGGCAGATCAAGCTCGCCCCTCGAGGTTCGCTTGGCGCCATTTTGACGGTCTTCGCGCGCGCGTGCGTGGTTGCGATCCTCCTCCTCCCTTGGTCATGTAAGTGCCCTCCTGGGCGTTTTTTGTTCCTATGATCTTTCATTCAGCCGCGCATGGCTCTGACACCCCCCTCTTATCCTCTTTATGTCTTTCAGACGCAAAAATTTCGTGGCTTCTCCCGGCCTGACATATATTATAGCGGGTTCACATAAAAAATTCTCCCACATTCCTAGCGGGTCTTGGGGCATCCAGGGTTGCCTATTGCATAAATCCCTGCAGGCATATTGCTCAGATAATCACCATATGGAGGCATCTCAGAATTATGTACCCGGGGTCCCTCGGGGACAAGACCGGCTGTGTACAGTGTGTGGTCAGCCCCATGCTGATGCTGACAGAGCACGGGTCTGTGGACCGAGCGGGGATGACCAGCACGTGCCGCGCAGGCTGCCTACGGCTGAGAAGGTGAGCTATTCTCCGATTCGGGCTCCTCGGATGAGATGCCCTGGAGCCGTGATGATTCTGGACCCGGTTCTTGGGGCCTGTGTGACACTGATGAACTACTTATTAAGATCTTTGAGGTTTTGTCAATCTCCCCCCCTGGAGAGGCTCCCAAGCCTAAGAGGGAGAGTTTCCACACAGCGACGCCGCACTTGGAATTTCTGGAACAGGAGCATTTCCAGGCTCTTATATCCAAAGAATGGGAATCGCCTTGTAAACTTAAAGGGGTTTCAGGGGTCTGGGATTGGAAGTACCCTTTTCCCCCTGATGTGGTTAACTTTTGGTCAGCACCTCCCGTGGTGGATGCACCGATTATAGAGGTTACTAACCCCCCCTTCATGACTGCTCCTCATTACCGTACCCTTCGGGATGCTGAGGACCGCGCATTGACAGACTGGCTTCCCACGCCTTTTCGTGTGCAGGGACGGCTCTGCGCCCGGTCTGTGCCGTGGCCATCGCTGCGGTGGCCACCAGGACCCTGATTAGAAAGCTACTTGATCACCAACCTGAGGATCTCCCCTGGGAGATCTTTAATGCACTCTCAGATTGTGATGTGTTTGTGAGGTTTATCCTCTCAGCGCTGGATGACACCATTAAGTGTGCTAGAACCTCTGCCCTTGTGGTAGCTATTCGACGCCTGGTTTGGCAGCGACAGTGGGGTGCTGACGATGATACGAAAAAGGCTCTCACTGGCCTTCCCTTCAGAGGACGGCGTCTATTTGGGGCCCGTTTGGACCTTTTTGGAAAAAAGGGTAAGGCACCCCTACGCAGAAGGCCGTCTCGGCCTCCTTGGGGCAGGGACACCCCTCCCTACGTTAGTGTCAAACACGAACCAGACGTAGATTACCACTCCAGGGTGGGCAGGCAACGTCCTGGGCCCTCTGGCAGGGCTAAGTCCAAATCTGCCAAGACCTCCCAAGCATGAAGGGACGCCCTCGCCCTTCTGGGCGAGGGGACTGCCGCAGCACCTGGATCCTATCTGGGAGCGTATCGTCTCCTTCTGGTGGATCCAGGAGGCCTGCAGAGTCTGGGCTCACTTGCAGGTTGCCCTTAACAGGCTGGGGCGATGGCCTCTATGTTAACCTTCCTCTTTCCCTCAAAATGATGAGGCAGTCTGGGCCATGCTGCCCTATGGTAGGCTTGGCAATTCTACACTCACAGGTAGTCCCTGCATGATATCTCTGTCTTGGGACACAGGCGCCCTGCGCAAGGGGGGCTTCTGGCCTCCTGTGGAGATCTAAGATCCGTTTAGTTTCCCCTGTGTCTTCTGGACACCAAGACCTTTACTAGTCAGTGTTGAAGGACCAACCCTGCGGATTGGGGCCTTGTTTTTGGCCTCTCTTCTGCTCCCAGGCTACTCGCCAAGGCGCGGATGGGGGTGATGTCTCTGACATGCCTGTGGGGCGTCCACACTAGGACCTACCGGATCGTCCTTCCTTACTTCCCAATCTCTACGTCAGGCCGAGTGGGTTAGTCGGCCGGCGGTGTCCTCTGGGAGTTATTTGGATGAGTGCTCAGTCACCTCAATCCCTCATTGTCCCTTATTCGCTATCTCCATTCCTTGAATTCGGTTCAGGCTTGAACCTTCTTCCTTGGCAATAAGTGGACTCCTGGTTACATGGGCTCTGTCCCTCTTTGCTGACACCTTACTTTCACCAGGCAGGATTGCAGCTGGTGGGCCCGTTGGTGGCGGATCAGATGATGTCCCTTATATACAGAGCCCTTGGGCTCTTCGGCACAGTAGGTTATTAATCCTGGATGGGGTTCCAGCACCCCTGGAGCTAGGTCTGTGCTCATTCCCCCTTGGTACGGTGGTTCCTCTTGAGCTGGTTAAATTCAAGGACCCTGTCAGGGGGCACCCCCTTCTTTGCTTGCATCTTCCTGTGGATGGTCACCTTGGGTACCAAGTCTCGCAGGTTGGCGGGGGTGGGGGTGGGGGGTGGGGGATTTTCTTCTAAAATCCCCCGCGGCTCCTAGGTAGGGGCCCTTAGAGGGTCCATTTTCCTACTGATTTTGTTAAAACTGTGAGCCTTCAGTTGGCTCTATCTTGCTGGACTACTCCTCTTCAAGGCCTGTCTATTTGAGGACTCTTGGCCTGTTGGAGGACAGTGGCCTGTATTTATTATCAGTCTGGAACTTGGAGCAGGATGATTCTCCTGGGGGTCAACCTTCCCTGCATCTCAGTGGTATTCGCTCCAATGGATGTCCTTCAGTGGCAGGTTGTGCTATCCTGGTGTCCCTCTGAGAGCCAGCTAGGGTGGCTCTGTTGGGTTCCGTTAATATCACTGGGGCTCTGCCCTTGTTTTTACTGCCCCAGAATATTCTGACTCTGGTCATGGGGGCTTAGTAATTTTATGTCTGGACATTCTATTTTATATGTCTTTTCTTTGTTCATCCTGCTAGGCGGGGTTCTGCGCAAGATTGCGCTGATAAGGGGACCCGTGATACTGATGGCCCCTGGGTGGCCTAGTGGACTGTGGTTCGCAGATGTTTCTGCTGAGGACAGCGGACCTGTACGCTCTCTCAGGAGTGTGGTTCTGCCCTTTTCAGGCTCCTTATTATGTCGCCCCAATCTACAGGCTCTAGTCTGATGGCTTGACAGTTGATTCATTCACCCTTTCGGAGACGGGTTATCTTCTGGGTGACTTTGTCTATGGGGGGCTAGGAGCAAGCTTCTTCTTCTTCTCCTTTCTCCGTCTATTATAGGGTATGGCGTACCCATATTGATTGGCGTGAGTCTTGGTCTCTCCCCTGTTGGAGGTTCTCTGTTCCCAGGGTTCTATTACAGCATGGGTTGGGGTTGGCTCCCCATCTTGGTACTCTGAAGGTTCAGGTTCTGCCCTGTCCGCCTTCCCGTAGAAGTCTTGTTCAGTCTTCCATTGTTAAGCGTTCTTTTGGGGGTTGCTCAGGTGCATCTCCCAAGTAGTTCTATGGTCCCTGTTGGGATTAATTTTTATTCTGTTTGCCTTGCGGGTTGTTCCCTTTGGATCTATTCCGGATGCTGTCTGAACTGTTCTTACTTCAAGTTGCCCTTCCGGGGGCTGTTGCTTCAGTCAGACGTGTGCCTGTGAAGGTGGCTCTGTTTAGTTAGCCCTCGTTTATTATTTATACACCATGATGTGGTGGTATTCCGCCTTACGCCGGACCTTATGCCCAAGGTGGTGTCTTATGCTCATTTATCCAAGTCCTTTGTCTGCCTCTGGGCCTTATTCTTAGTAATGCTGAAGTAAGGGGGTCTACATTCCCTCAACAGGTGTTGAAGTTCTCCTGGATTGTTTCTTGTCCCTTAGGGGAACTGATGCCCCTTGGGGTTTGCGGGCGCCTCCATACGCATGCGCCTGATCTCATCTGTTTCCAGGGGTTATACGACCTTTGGACTGGTCTTCCTTGGATGGATTGTCCTTTCTGGTCCCAGGTAAGGGCGTTGGCTTCTTGCTTATCCTTATTAGTGTAGTGGTCAGTATCCCCGCCTGTCATGCGGGAGACCAGGTTTCAATTTCCCCGATTGGGGGAGCTCTGATTTTTACCGAGGCTACTGTTGCATTTGGACTGGTCAGGTTGTTACTCTGGCCTATTCCTTTAAGGGGAAGAATCTTCTTCTCTTTTTATTCTGTTTTCTACATGTGCTTGGGTACCTTGGGCCTTTCACCACCAGTTTTCTGTTAATCAAGGTTTGCTGCCTGTTTTCTGTTCATACCTTCAAAGGTTTTTTTATGAGGTTGACGTTAGAGCTTTTGCTCATGTCGCTCTTGGTAGCCAGGTTTGCAGGTGACAGCCCCTTTACTGTCTGCTGTGCCTTTTTTGTTGGGGATCCCACCCTGCTTTATGGACACTGCTATTGGATGTCCCACATGTAAGTATTATATATGGAGCAGGACGTACTGTATGCTTAGAATAATACAATTCTGTGAAATACTCACCTGTAGAATTGGTATTATACGCATACAGTACGTCCTGCTCCACCCCACCCTGGTTTTACATGTTTCTGGATCCCCTGTATGGTGATTGTTATCATTGCTATTGTTACCAGTTTGGTGGTTGGTTTCTCCCGGCTTCTTTTCAATGCTGGGGATTTGTGGGAGGTCCCTGGGTATATGAAGGGCCGTGAGGAGCCTGTTTTTGCATGTCTACAGAGAACAGCGCCCTCTGGCGGAGGATTACCCACGTGTAAGTATTATATATGGAGCAGGACGTACTGTATGCGTATAATACCAATTCTACAGGTGAGTATTTCACAGAATTGTATTTTTTATTGTAAATATATGTAATTCGAATATCATTAAGGCGAGGCATATGACCTGTGGGGGGAACAAGGAGTAACTGGAAGCTCCTGGTGTGGAACAGTAGAGAAGATTATATAATCCCTTGCCCTTTACCAGCCAACCAATATACCAATGGTAATGATGGAGACACTGGAGTTTGAATTAAGGGTAGAGAGTAGAGACATTTTTGCCCAGAACACAAGCTCAGAAACACTATACTAAGCCTCTCCACCTGGTGGATTATGACGTTTTGGTACTCACAAAGTCTCACTCCCATACAGCCAAATACTTCCAGTCTTCTGATGAGAACCACAAGCTTATGCTAATCCTTGGCATTGCACACATCAGCTTTCTGACTGCCTTGCATGGTACAAAGGTGTAAAGAGACGATTTACGTGATTCTGCCTACTGATGGGTAAATCTATTATTTCCTGTGTTGAGCAGCGTGTAAATACTTTCCACTCTAGGAAAGCGCCTGTCATGAATGACTTGCCTTCTACCCGTGCCCGTGGTGTCCCTAGGCAACGGGTTCGGGTTCCTCCTGCCCAGCAGCCGCTTCTGCCTCGGGTGCCATCCCCAGCGGCGCGTGTGCCGCCGAGTAAGTCCTCCCCCCTTGCCCATTGTCACTCAGCTTGTGCTTGCTGGCCTATACAATCAGCTCATGTCCTCCGGTGGTGCAATACTCAGAATGGCCACCGGAGGCTGTTTAAAAGAACGAAGTCTAGAAGGTGCAGCTCTGAGCAGTTTGCCTGGGAAGCTCAGCTGGAGCAATCAGCCCAGAGCTCACCAATCAGACCACAGGGCCAGTGCTCCAATCTGCCGCCAGATCCTAAGTGCACCAATCCCAGCCACTGTCTCCCTGTCCAATCCTGCCGGTTTTCCCACTATAAAGGGATTTCCACTGCAGTGTGTCATTGCCTGTTATAGCGCCTTGTACCTTGCTTTGACTCGTGTTATTCATTGATCTGATCACCGTTGCCGACCCCTGCCTGAACCGACTATTCTGATCTCCGTTGCCGACCTCTGCTTGAACCGACCAATCTCGATCTGATCTCTGTTGCCGACCTCTGCCTTGTACCTGGACCTCGAGCTGTCTCACCCCTCTGTACCGCTGCAAACTCTGACCCCCCGTGTTAACCTCTGGCCTGTCTCTGGACTTCCGCTACACTCGCTCTAGCCATTGGTTCTTCAGACCTCTATACCTGTAAGCTCTCATCCTTTGAGCCATTGAAGTCCTGGGGGCAACCGATCCCGGGCAGGCGTATTCTGCGTCCCGGCAAGCAGGGGCTCCTACAGGTGAAGCTGGCTGCGGAGATTGGGGGTTGAGGGCTTACCTAGAGGGCTGGAGTTACCGGAGCGTGACAGCGCCTCTTTTCCTGATTTAGGACTTTCTCTTCTTAGGGATTTAAATACTTCTGTCCATTTTATACCTTAATATAAATAACATATTTCAGCATTAATACATCTTTGTTTTTGTTCCAAATTGCTTTGAGGGCTGGCAAAACAGTGGTTGTTGTGAGGAATGCTTGGCCAGATTTTTTTAATCTTGAACATTTATGTTGCAGGTTGTTTGCAAGCTTTTCTTTTCTAGTTTGTCTTTTGGCTAAATGAGCCCTATTAGTTTGAACAATACACCTCCGGGTAACCATTACAGTTAGAAATGGTGGAGAGGAGGGGTAAGTTTATCTTGTAACAGAGTAAAAAGAAGCGAAAGTCCTGAGTAAACATTAGTGTGCAAATAGAGAACAATGGCGGAAAGTCTAATTGTAAATGTTCTGTCTGTCTGTTGCATCCTGTAGGAACTATAGCCTCGATTCAAAGACACATTCGTCCAGACTTCCGTAGCTGTCTGTGAAAGTTTGGGTGGGTGTTAGTCTTTTTTTTGTTCATTTTTGATTCGTACGAGCGTTCGGGAGAATGTGTATATGCGCTTTCGATGAACGGAAGCAAATCGGAACATTTCTGTTAGTTCGGATCATTTTCCAAACAAAATCAGAAATGTTTTGTTCGTTCAGATAACTTCCGTTGTTGGGATGGGTTTCCGTCTGATTCAGAGAGCTGATTTCCAATGGACCACCACCCTATAAATCAGTTTCATTTCCGATCCACTTACGGGGCCTTTCAGGGCTCGGATTGCTATTGTTGAACATGTTTTGCGGCTATGTGGAGGAGTCTGCTTGCCTTTAGCACCAAGCATTTCCGAGGCCATAAATTGTATAGCAATGCATACCTGAATTAATACATTTCATGTATGCCTTATAGATGCATTTTAATGCTGACCTTAATTAGTCCTTAGCATGTAAACATTTATTTTCCCACACATCCATATAATTGCTATATTTTTTTAGACTTATGTCCTTTGTGAATTATATTTGGATTTTTGAACTTGAATCTAAATTTGTTGCAGGAGTTATTGTTTTAGTCGGTTACCTTTGCTTTGTGTAATTATTTTATATTTGGTTGCAGGAACCGC
Organism: Gastrophryne carolinensis; assembly: GCA_027917425.1. Lineage (NCBI taxonomy): Eukaryota > Metazoa > Chordata > Amphibia > Anura > Microhylidae > Gastrophryne > Gastrophryne carolinensis. The sequence continues at coordinate 100,708,347 of CM051243.1, read as the reverse complement.
AAGATGTGCCACTCGCACAACATACAAGCAGTCTTTGGTCCAGCTATGCGATTCCTCAGTGTTCTTGCAGGACATCCAGGGTCGTCCCATGATGCTTATATATTGCAGAGCTCCGGCTTATTTCGTCAGGAGAATTATCTGGTAGATGGCTCCTGGGTAAGTTTGCTCACATTCCATCAATCCATTTTCACTGTATGGCAATGAATATAGTTGATGACTCATGACTTAACCTATTGCTGTTTTTAGCCCTTGACGACATGTTAAACAATATTGTAGCTTAGAATGTGTATTTTATGTTATTATTTTTAAATTCTTTCAGGGGATTCTAGATATCCACTCCTGCCCTTGCTCCTGATGCCCGTTCTTTGCCTGCAGAATGCGGGCCAGGGTTTCTCTAATCGGGCACTATGCAAAACCTGGCCCTTGGTGGCGAGGGCCCTCTGGCTTTTGAAGTCCAGATTTAGGTGTTTGGATCATACGGGGTGGGGGCACTGCAGTATGACCCCAACAAGGTTATACCAATATTTTAATTTAAGTTTTTTAACAGGGACCACACGTGCCAGAGTGGCACAACTGAGTGTCAGGGTCCTTCAGTTGGTGGGTGAGATACAGGAGCTGCGCAACTCGTTGGGGACCACAGATGAAGAATAATGTTCTGTGGCCTGCCATTGCTATGTATTTTGTTTTTTATAGTTGTAAAAATTAGAAATTTTCTAAATTTGTAAAAATGTTATGATGAAATCCAAAAAAAAAAAATGTTAGTGTCATTTCATTTACAAAATACATTAACACAAAACTAATGGGCCCAGAAATATTTAAAGATGAATATTCACATGACCGAGAAGTGATTTGGGTGAGCTTTAAGGGTCCAAAAGGGAAGATGGAGGATAGTGCTAAGTGATTTGGGTGGGCTTTAAGGGTCCAAAAGGGAAGATGGAGGATAGTGCTAAGTGGTTTGGGTAAACTTTAAGGGTCCAAAAGGGAAGATGGAGGATAGTGCTAAGTGGTTTGGGTGAGCTTTAAGGGTCCAAAAGGGAAGATGGAGGATAGCGCTAAGTGATTTAGCTAAACATTGTAGTAGAAGTGAGGGTGCCAAATATGTAGGCGAGCACTTTAATGAGTTAAGTTTGTAGTGCGCAGGCGCTAGATAGTAAGGATTTCCGTCTGGAAGAATATTTATTGAAACAGGGAAACAGAATCGAACGGGAAATGTAAAGGATTCATTGGAGGATACGATGGGAAAAGGGCAAAAACTAAAGCCTACGTTGTAACGTGAAAATGAAACGGAAAAGTCACGCTGGAAAATGACATCCTCGTATTCGTAATCTGCCGTACAAACGGACGGAAACTTTACAGAAGGTTTTCAATGCATGCATAGAATCGCTCGTACACTCATACGAGAACGGAAACATTTCACAAAAAAAACAGATCGGCACTAAAACTGAAGTTTTTTTTTGTCTCTCTGAATCGAGCGTTATGTCTCCATTTACACTCCTTTACCTAAATGACCAGACAGGCTTCAGGTTTATGCAGGCCCTTAGACAAGAAACTTGGCCTTTTTACAGTGTGCCATGTCAAATAACTCTTCATCCCTGCTCTTCTGCCACTGATCACCCAGTTTATTAACCCCTCCACTGCCGCTGATTTTCCATCTGGTTCTTGTCACCTGCTCCAATGCTGCTGGTCATCTGCCAGTCTTCACTGCTTTCTCCACGATTGCCTTCGTCATTGTTTCTGAGGAGTCCAAGTGGCCCCCCCGTAGATGCTCAGTAGGGGCTCAGACATATGCCCCGGGATTGTCAGGTTCTGTTGCTGACCATGGATACAGCTTTTAAGACAAACATACATCATATCCATACTCTGAGTTGGCAGGTTATGAAATTATCCTATACACAGAAAGGAAGTTTATGTCGTCACATTCTATCTCCAGCCCAGTGCCCCAAAACAGCATGTGTTTATTTTTAACTAAAGCCTTTGCCCAATAGTCATCCAAACCTGAACTGGATGCAGTCTGATGTTCGAATGCTGGCTGTATGGCTCCCTGGCCATACAGCAGGGCACCCTGGTGTTCTCCAGCAATGATTCAGTTACACACAGCTCAGCAGTGGGGGTCAGCCTTATCAGTTCTAATAACTGCAATAAAGTTGAATTCACAAGCTAAACTGCCATATACACCTCATGTGGCAGTTTCCATAATCGCTGGGGAGCGTCAGTGGTTGCTGCTGCATGGCCAGGGAGCCATAAGGATGCCATTTGAACAGCAGACTGCATCCAGTTAGTGTTTTTATGAATATTGGACAAGGCTTTATTAAAAGAAAAGAAAAAAAAAAAGAAACAGTCTGTTTTGGGGCTCTAGGCTGGGGATAGAAGAGGACTACATAAACTTCCTTTCTGGGTATAGGATCACTTTAACAAGAACAGTGACCAGTGTAGATATGGCTATGATTTCTAATCAATGAATTGGCAGTGCTACATTAAAGTATTAAGGTTATACTAAAGGCAAGTCCGATTGTTGTTCCATTCACTCGGGCTACATGTTGCACTGTCCCAAACTTCAATCCATTTTCAAAAAAAACCCTGTAGTTCCTAAGTTATTTGTAAAAGTATTAGAGCATTGGAGTCGCAGAGAGAAAATGAGGAAAAACAGTGGGTATAGCAACAATGTAAGCACACTGTGTGCTTTACATATATCATAGTAAAAAATAAGTACATTGTTGTGCCTCTAGCTATTACTGTCAGCACATAGTGTGATCATAAAAATGGGATGAGAGAAGCTGCAGGCTAAGAGTGTCTCCAGCCTGCCAGCACATAGTGTGACCAAGGAGGAGGATGGGATTTCATAGCTGCAGACAAGAGGCAGCCTATCAGGAAGTCTGGGGAGGGAGTGGGGGTGTTTACGTTCTTGGTCCACTAAAGGTTGATTGAAGGACCAGGTCAGGGCGGTGGGTATTGAAAGCGGAATGAGGAGGTGATTTCCTCAATAAGGAGACAGACAGAGGAGGAATCACAGCACTCCAGCCTCTCAATGAAAGGTAAGCTACTGATATATTTTTTTAACTCTTGACTTACCAATCAGTTTGATATTTAAAACATATACAGTAATCTCACCACTACCAAAAGCATCAGGGCATACAAAACAGTCTTAGGTCTAAGTATTTAGACACATGGGCCACAAGATAGGAGGTTTGATAACAAAAATGGACATACTGTATGTACATTGTACTGTAGATCGGTAGGAATAATTTAAAGCAACTGGACTTTTTGCTAAAAGTCATACAACTTTCTGAATTTAGAATGGCTTGTTCTGCAATCTGCCATCAATAACTTGTAGCTCCAGACCAGTTTACATTCTCTGCATGGCTGTTTGGTGGTGGTGGTGGGGGGGGGGGGGGGGGAGAGACAAAAAATACAATTCTGTGAAACTTACCTGTAGAATTGTTTTTGGATACATCCAGTCCAGGCCATCCCATATCTCACGATTGGGTGCCAGGGGGCGCTCGACTGCAAGATCAAAAGATGTAGCTCCTCCCGGCCCCCTATAATGGCAGCCGTCCCTCTATCATTCCCCAGAGGTTTAAAAGCCGTATGCAACAAAAGAGGGGAGGCCTAAGAAACCATGTTTCCTCACATAGCTTCAGTTTGTACTCTCTCTAGCAAACAACTAGAAAAAACAGTGTCCTATGAACAAAAAAAAAAATGGTGGATCACCATAACAGGCATACAGGACATAATGAACACAAGGGCGGGTTGGGACGGCCTGGACTGGATGTATCCAAAAACAATTCTACAGGTGAGTTTCACAGAATTGTAGGAGCCAAACCCTTCCTAGGCCCAGAGGGCACCACAAAAAGGGCGTCAGTCCTACGAAAAGGAGAAGTAGCCACCGAATAGTACTTCACATAGCGAACCACATCCAAAGAATGCAAAACCCTCTCCTTGTCATTGCTGGGCTTAGGATACAAGGAGGGAAGAACAATATCCAAATTCAAATGAAAAGCAGAGACCACCTTAGGAAGGACATCTGGCTTGAAGCGGAAAACAACCTTGCCCTGATGCCTCTCAAAGTAAGGAGCCTTAATAGACAAGGCTGCCAACTTCGAAACACGCCGAACAGAAGTGATGGCAACCAGAAAAACAACCTTCTGAGTAAGCGTAGAAAGTGCAATATCCTGCAAAGGTTCAAAAGGAGGACCCTGCAAGGCAGACAAAACCAAATTCAAATCCCAAACTGGAAGCAAAGGCTTCCTAGGAGGCCCATGCGTAACCCCCTGGAAAAAAAGTCTTAACAAGAGGATGAAGAGCAAAAGACTTTTGAAAGAAAACCGCCAGGGCAGAAACCAGGCCCTTTCAGCGTACTAAGCTGCAAACCTTGGTTCAGACCATGTTGCAGAAATTCCAAGACCCTAGGGATAGAAAACGCCCTGCAAGGCAAGGCCCTGACCTCACACCAATCAATATAAGACCTCCAAGTCCTATAATAGATGGCAGAGGAAGACTGCTTTCTAGCCCTAACCAGAGTCTGAATGACAGCATCTGAAAGACCTTCCTAACTCAAGATGGAGGTTTCAGCAACCACGCCGTCAAAGCCAGCGTTGGTAAATTGGGGTAGAGCAGTGGACCCTGAGTTAGCAGATCCGGCAGAAGGGGCAGGTCTAACTGTTCCTCTGCCAACCTTACCACGTCTGCGAACCAAACCTGTCTTGGCCACCTTGGAGCCACCAGGATTGCTGACGCGCCCTCTAGGGCCAGCTTGCGCACCACCCTGCCCACCATGGGAAACGGAGGGAACAGGTACAGAAACCCCAGATCCCTCCAGTTCAGAGACATGGCATCCGCTGCCAGAGCCAGCGGATCCCACGAGATAGACACAAATGCCGGAAGCTTGTGATTGTGACGAGAGGCAAAGATGTCCACCTCCACCTCCGCAAAGCGACCGAAAAACCTTGGGGCAGAGCAACCATTCCCCCCCGGCGAGATGACCCCCTGCTCAGGGAGTCCGCCTCCGTGTTCTCCACTCCCGGAATGTACACTGCCGAGATGCATGGGACATTGCCCTCTGCCCAATCCAGAATCAAAGACACTTCCCTGAGGGCACGCCTGCTGCGAGTACCTCCCTGGTGATTGATGTAGGCGACCGCCGTCCGATTGTCCGACCGAACCTGAACCGTTAGTCCCCGTAACTGATGAGTCAAGTTGAGACAGAACCAACATGATGGCTCTCAGCTCCGGAACATTGATGGGATCGTGAGCCTCCTGAGGCCCCCACAGCCTCTGAAACTGAAGATCCTTCCAAAATCCCCCCCAACCTGACAGGCTGGCATCCGTGGTGACCGTCTCCCAACGAGGGGTCAGAAAAGACCTGCCCCTCATCAGATTGCTGTTTCAGCCACTACCGAAGGGAACGCCGCACCCGGGGGGACATCAGAAAGGACTGATCCAATGACAACGGGGACCCGTCCCAGGCCACCAAGAGATGGAGCTGGAGCGTCCTTGTGTGAAACTGGGCAAAGGGAACCGCCTCGAACGACGCCACCATCAATCCCACCAGTCTCATCCCCAGCCGGATGGACGGGCGGGGGATGGATAGGTCAATTCCTGAATCAGAAGAACCTTGGCTCGGGGAAGGAACACCCTGGCCTGAGAAGTATCCAGAGACATGCCCAGGAACTCCACCACCCTGGAGGGAGTGAGACAGGACTTGGGATAGTTGATCACCCAACCGAAACTCTCCAGAGTGGACACCACGTTCCCGGTATCCAGCTGCGCCTGACTGAGGGAAGACGCCATGATGAGAAGATCGTCCAGATAGGGCACGATGCGGATACCCCTGGCTCTGAGGATGGTCATTACTCCTGCCAACACCTTGGTAAAAACCCTTGGAGCCGAGGTAAGGCCAAACGGAAAAGCCACAAACTGAAAATGTCGATTGTCCACGACAAACCTGAGGAATCTCTGGTGTGCCAGAAATATTGGAATATGCAGGTAAGCATCCTTGATGTCTATGGACGTCATGAAGTCCCCCTGACGAAGTGAGTGGATGGCTGAGCACAGAGTTTCCATATGTAACTTCCGGGGACGGACGAACCTGTTGAGCAACTTCAGATCCAGAATGGGACGAACGGAACCGTCCTTCTTGGGCACCGTGAACAAATTGTAATAGAAGCCCAGGCCCCGGTCTGAGAGGGGCACTGGACAGATGACAGCCATGTCCACGAGACTTGCTACTGCCGCCCGAAGCCCCTGGGTGCCAGAGGATCTGACGGCACCCGAGACCTGAAGAATCTGGGAGGGGGCCGGAACTCGAACTCCAGCTTGTAACCGGAAGACACCACTTCCTGAATCCACCTGTCCGAGACCTCTTGGACCCAGAACTGGGAGAAGAGTTGCAACCGTCCCCCCACCCGCAAGGGTGAGGGTGCCCCCTCATTGCTGAGCCGGCTTGGCAGCGGCTCTAGGCTTGGAGCCCCAACTATGTCCAGGACGGGCCCGACCCCTGCCCCTAGGCCAGGAATCACCTCTGGACGAAGGGAAGGCCGAACCCCTGCCAACTCTAGCCCCACGAAAGGACCGAGAGAAGGAAGCCGCCCCCCAAAAGGGACGACGCTGCTTCTTATGCTGAGGTAACTTACCTCCGTTTGCCATCGAATCCAATTTTTCTTCAAAGAGCCGCAACCCCACGAAGGGAAGGGTCGTGAGCGACTTTTTGGACACAAAATCAGCCGCCCACTGGCGTAACCAAACCGACCGCCGGATAGCCACAAGCAGGGCTACAGCTCTGCTACACATCACCAATGTGTCATCCAGGGCGGACAGCACAAAGGACAAAAATAACTCACAGCACTTAAGGTCGGCAAACTCCTCACTAGCCGGGTCAAGCCCGGAAGAAGTCAGCAATCCTCTAACAACCGACCTAGCAGCTACCAAAACAAGCGCAGAAGCTTATCCTCACTATCCTTGAGAGTAGTGCACTCCGGAGAATGGAGGACTGAGGAACTGGACAACCCCAAAACAGGAGCATCCACCTCGGGGGGAGATGACCAGTGCTTCACCGCGTCCGCTGGAAAGGGATATTTCTTGTCCCAACCCGGTGGGACACCCGGAAGCCGCGTCGGCCTTTCCCATTCCTTGAGAATGATACCATCAAAATGCTTTTGATAAGGAAATTCCAAGCGCGGCTTGGTCACTTCAAATAACTCCCCCTTCAGCGGAGGAGCCGCCTCGGGGGGAGAAATAGCCAGGACCTCAAACACATGAGCCAGAACCCTAGAGGTATCCAAAGAATCCCCCTGGCCCTGCTCGGTATCAGCGCCACAAACTGCTGATCGTCGGACCTCATACAGCTCCCCTTCCTCACGTGGGGAACAATCAGACCAATCCAGGGAGTCAAAATCCTCCCTATCAAAGGCCTGCGCAGCCGTATACAAAAGTTTTCTCTTTGCCGTGGCCTTTTTTGCAACGGCACTGGAAAACAATTTTTCAAGATTGGCCAATCTGGCACACACCTCAGAATGCGACTCCCTGCCAATGACCACATCACACGTACGTGTCAAGCGAGGGGGAGACGGAGAGGAGACTGGCGGAGCAGGACCGGGCGGCTGAGATCCGGTCTGCCGCGTAATAGACCGCTGCGCACAGGGTACACATAGAAATACATCATCCCCCAAAAGGGATACCCCACACCCCAAACACAGCCTGGATTGCCCCGAGGGGGGCACAAGCCCAGTATCCGGGGAAGCCTCCATATGGTTATATATATATATATATATTGCTCTTTTTGGGAATTACGAAATAATGCAACCCGGGAATGCCCCTTTAAGTCCCAAGTGGGAGGATTTTAAGCCAGCTAAAATTTAACCAGGGACCCTGGACCGGGAGAACCCCCCTTTAATATGATCAATGGTCCACCTGGAACACAAAACACAAGCACACGCTCAGACCATGCTAGAAATAGTTAACAACAGATGAATCAGATGGCCATCAGGCCACTCACCCGACCTTCAGTACCGGGGTGTGTGACATACTTAGAATATCAGTATGAGACCCCTTGCTGGCTCCCCCTTCGCTAGGGGCTGAGTGCAGCAGTGGAGAGTCCGGAGAGGCCGATGGTAATACAGGGCTAGGGTCAGGGTCGACCGCCTGCTCATGGTCCAAAATAATGCCTCTGGCGCAAGTGGTACAAACAGTGCTGAATCTGCCCAGAGGATTCCTCCTGCACAAGGGGCAGAGCCTGTCCTGCCCAAATGGGGCCCCCAGCTCACTATCCCCTGATGCCTCCATTATGGTGATTTAAAACAGTAAAATTCAATAAGGCTAGAAGACTCTACTGGCCTAAGCCTAAAAACGATCCCTCATTAAAAAGAGGGACTGGGAGGAACCACAATCTTCAACCTTAGCCCATGATCTAGACAAAAAGAAGAGAAAAAGAGAGAGCCCCTGGTCAGCCTTGGCATAATACAAATGACAAAATCAATGCATCAAAAAAGAGGGACTCACGACACCGACAGTAGGGATCCCCAGGAGGCCTGAGCTTGATCCCTATAAGCAGCAAGGCAGCAGCAGCAGACAGCGTGTCTGGCCCAGCTACCTTCCAGAAGGATCCTCGAGGGGGGCGGCACCGGCGCGACGTCAGCAGTGTGCCGACGCCAGGCTCCGCCCCCTCCAAGGCGCGTCACAAGAGGAACGTCGCCTCCTTCACCCTGCTCGAGACTGCCAGCTAATGGCGGCAGCGCCTGTAGCGAGGGCCGCCACATGACAAGTGCGATCATGCGCTCCCCCCATCTCTCCACAGATAGTGCCACACAACGGCGATGCGGCGGGCAGCCGACGAGGGAGCATAGGGAGGCGAGTATGAAGCCAGACCGCTCCTCGCTGAGCCAGCGAAGAGCACAGTAAAAGCACACCAAAGGCAGTGAATACACAGAAAATAAAGCTTGTGGGCAGGGAGGGACACATACATGAAATGTATACATAGTGGTTCCCTCTCAGGCTCACCATAAGCCTGTGGCCGGCTACCTTTTAGCATAAGATCTGCGGCCCAGAGCCTGAGCTCTGCCGAACGCCACAGACCCCGGCGTTCACCCTACCGTCACGGATCGCGTAGCAGCCAAGGGCTGGGAGGCAGGAATGGGTCAGCAGGGATCCATGGAAACAGAGACCGCAGCGGCCGACGGGCTAGGTGGCCCCGCTCTGCTGCCAATATCTGAGAGAGAGTGCCAATGAACTTGTGCAGCCAAACTGCAAGACGAACGACTGGGGAATGATAGAGGGACAGCTGCCTTTATAGGGGGCCAGGAGGAGCTACATCTTTGATCTTGCAATCGAGCGCCCCCTGGGGGCGAACACTCAATTGTGAGATATGGGAAGGCCTGGACTGGATGTAGGGAAAATAGGTATTTTGTATGGACCTATCCATGGTCTTTGGCGGTGCCTGGAGAGTCTCTACATAAGTGCCTTGGAGATGCAAATAATCATGTCATGCGAGCCTAATCCTTCACTGGGTGAACGGCACTGGACGAATCTTTCCATGCCATTTGGGGTTGAGAATATGGAAGCAGATTTTTGAGCCCACAATAGGTCTGCCAGAGACAGTGGGATCTTGTTGTTTTTTGCCAACCTGTGTTGTTGATAGGGCACCCCAGATATGAAGTTGTTTGCCTTGAGACAACCAAAAAGATCTACTGCAGACCCAAGATCAGGAGTGCCATTTAAGGCATGAGACAAATTACCTGCCATTGCTACTGCGGTGCTTGTCACTGTACAAAGTACCTGTTGTCTTGTGTGCTCACCACTGTCATGGCTTCCATCTGGCCAGACGTGTACGGAGTCATAGAGTGCTCAAACTCCGCTCATACTCCCTGGAGATCTGAAGCTGGATCTGCAGGGACACACAACACTGGATGGATCCTAAAATGCCAGTGTTCAGTGTATTAGTGGTTAAAATCTTGTGTTTTTACACAATAAAGTAACCTGGGCCTAATTAAAGGTTATCTGAAGGCAAAGTGTATAAACTATCACTCAGCAGCTCAACTCCTAATGGCTGACCTCTTCCTTGTCAGAACGCAGCTGCTCCTAGAATTAGAAACAAGGCATACCCCCTGAATCCATTTGCCATAAACCACTAATCATAAAGAGTGACTGGTGGGCTATAGCTCTGCCCCCCCATTTGACAGCAGGAACAAGCACACTAGTATTATGCAGCCTGAGCCATCACAGCCTAACGCCTTTCACCCTCAGCAGCAAGATTAATTAGCATATGAATAGCCCAGTGTCAATTAGCTATTCAATCACCTCCATAAGCAATTAGCAGCTGAATCACCCCTGTCTGTCTGTGTGGATGTGACTAGGTGTCACAAGCACAGCTTTGGAACAAGACAATAGAGCCTGTGGATTAGAAATGAATCTGCTAGTGTGTATAAACAGATTCTAACCAATGTATCAGAATGCCTGTGTCTATCTTGGGCTCTAACAGATCCTGGCCATTATGCAGCATCACTGAAACAATGGCCATGCCCACTTGCTTTAAAAGGCAAATCATAAAGTGAAACTGTAAACCTTGATATTTCGGCCATTTCTCCTTCAATTTAAAAAAGGAAAACAGTTTAGAACAGTGACAAACATAGCCTGACACAATGGTCTAATATTTGCCTTTGCCTGCTGTATCCCTTTAAGCTAAGAGATTTAAACCATCAATAAACAATCTATGTAAAAGTTCCTAACAATTTGTTATTATTTGTTAAATATTTTTCCTATTCTAAATAATCAGCAGCAATAATAAAACCTATTGGTCAATCGTCCCTTGAAGGCAAAATATCCAGGCAAAAGAGCAGATTATTGGTGATACAGCTCACTTTTGAAGAATAAGTAAAGTCAAGTCAGCCAATGTTTACCACTTCCTCATTCATTGTATGGCTACCAATCACGTGACTGTTGGTGACCAATCGAGCTTGCACATCAAACCTAAATGGTTCATGGTCGGATGATTGGCTGCCATACAAGTAAATAAGGAAGTGATGACTTGACCTTAATTCCTCTTTAAATCCCATCCATGTTTAAAAGGGGTTAATAAAAACCTATATCCTCCTCACCTCCTAAACCGGACCAATAGCCTTGCACAGTTGCAAAAAAAACCTCAACATTTTCCATTAGCATGTATGATGCTGAATCATTGTCAGCAACACTTGCTCCTGCACCCACTCAAAGCTGAAATGCCATCTCACTGATCTTCTCCTGGTCATGGCCATTTCGAAGCACCCCTGAGGATTTCTTTTCCCAGCTGTGCTGCTGCCTGTATTTAACCGCACACATAACCCAGCCACCCACCCAGTGGAAGGGAACCCAGAAGCCCTTCCTCAATGCAGACGGCCTGCTGCTCCATAGGAGCCATTTTGGAGGGTAAAATCAGTGTTGACAAGAGTTTCAAAAAAGTAAATTCATTTTTATGAACATCAATTTGAATTGCCTAGGGGAGGGAGGCATATAATCATGGTTTCTTTTAAGAGTGTTGGTCCAGTTCTAGTGAATGTTGTTTAGCTGTCTTTGGTGCTTCTATGCTGCCTGGAGCAAGATTTTCAGTCCAATTTCTCCCCTTCGGTTCTGCTTTCATGGTCCCTCTCCCTTTTATTTTGTGCACAAGCGCAGCATTACATTCCTCCTACTCTGCATGGCCACTCCCACTCTGTGTGTAAGTAAGAGAACGTAAAATATTTAAATGATATATGTCAGAAACCTCCAAACTCTGGGTCTTTCACACAACAGGGCATCTCAATTTAGGAGGCCCTGGGGGCAGGGTAGTGGCCAGCCCTGGAGTATTTTAGACTCCAAGGCCAGCCACAGAAGCTTTTATGCCGCTTTGAAATTTTAAACACTGTATTTTTCTGACTACAGCCCACCAACTCACAATCATACTGGTGTTACGTTCTTACGATGTTTCACTACTGAATAGTCTAACTTTTAAAAAGGTATGCTAGCTGCAAGTTATAGTGAGAGCTGCCTATATATGCCTGGCCCTAAATGTATATACATTGGTGCCTCTTTACCATATTCCTAGGTTGCACAATGCTCACCTCCTTCCAGGATCAGGCATGGCCACCCCCATTGCTACACGTCCTTACCAGCTGACATTCAAAGCAGCAAGACAGGAAATGAGCAGATGCTGCAGCAAAGAAAACCACCCTGCCACTTGCCAATCAGAGCATAATGGAATCCCAGGACTAGGTGTGTTTGAGAGAGACCCCAGACCCAGAGTGACCCTAGACCCTAGGTTCGGTCCTCCTTAAACCTTCATCTTTGTTTTTCAGTAGATATACATACACTCAAATAAACAAATTATTAGTGAGAAGTCAGTTTCACCAGTGAACCATTAATAGCAGAATGCAAATGTTGGATAGCCAAGGTTTATTTTCTCATCGCACTTGCAATGTTAGCAAATGGCTTAGAGTCCTTTTCCAGCTGTTGGTGCTTCATGAGAAAGAAATAATCGGTATAACTCTTCCCACAGTGAGAGCATATGTATAACTTGTCTTCGCTGTGGCTTTTCACATGTTGGTCAAGTCCAAATTTGCGAGTAAACCTCTTCCCACAATCGCTGCACTCATAGGGCTTCTGGCCAGTGTGAATTCTAGCATGCACATTAAGATTTGAGGCACTGGTAAAGTCTTTGTTACACTGGTCACACTTATAGAGCTTTGTTTCCATGTGGCTCTTCTGATGCCGGTAAAGGCTTGAGCTGTGAGCAAACCTTCGAATGCAAAACCTACATCCGTATGGTTTGTCCTCGGTTCCTCTCCTTCCTTGACTGTCTGCAGTTTGTGGATAAGATAAACTGTCAAGTCCAGCCTTAGCATTTGCTTCAGTATTACATTCCCACAGATCTGAGCTATAAGCCAGGAATGTGCTGTGGTCAGTGCTTTGTGTACTAGTTGCTACAGCATGGTCTTTGCTGGACAGGTGCCCTGAATTATACACAGGGGGATTCTCAGGGGGTGTAATAATGGATTTGGTTTCTTCCCCAGTTTGCTTTTCAGAGGGTTCTATACTGGATTCTGTGATTTCCTTGCTTAGGTATTTAGAGTGTTCTATACTAGATTCTGAGATTTCCCCGATTGGTGTTTTAGAGGGTAATGTACTGGATTCTGTGATTTCCCTGGTTGGGTTTTGATATGGTTCTATACTGGATTCTGTGATCTCCCTGCTTGGAGTTTCAGAGGGTAATATACTGGATTCTGTTATTTCCCTGGTTGGGTTTTGAGAGGGTTCTATACTAAATTCTGTAATGCCCCTGCTTGGGGTTTCAGAGGGTTCTATACTGGATTCTGTGGTTTCCCCAGTTGGGTTTTGAGAGGGTTCTATACTGAATTCTGTAATTACTCTGCTTGGGGTTTCAGAGGGTTCTATACTGGAATCTGTGGTTTCCCTGCTTGGGGTTTCAGAGGGTAATATACTGGATTCTGTGATTTCCCTGGTTGGGTTTTGAGAGGGTTCTATACTGAATTCTGTAATTCCCCTGCTTGGGGTTTCAGAGGGTTCTATAGTGGATTCTGTGATCTCTCTGCTTGGGGTTTCAGAGGGTAATATACTGGATTCTGTGATTTCCCTGGTTAGGTATTCAGAGGTTTCAATACTGAATTCTCTTTCCTCCCCAGCTGCCTTTTCAGAGGAATCAAAGCTGGATTCTGTTTCTTCCCCTGTTGGGTTTATAAAGGGTTCAATACTGGATTCGGTTTCTTCCTCCATTGGCCTTTCAGAAGGTTCAACACAAATGTATTTTTCCTCCCTAGTTAGCTTCCCAGAGGGTTCTAAACTATATTCAGTTTCACCCCAGGTTGGATGCAAATTTTCTACTCCAAATTCCCGTTTTCTTGGCAATGATTGCCTTGTGCTGCAGTTGCCTGAAGACTCCTTGGAGGACAAACCCTCTGAAAAACAACATAATTTCCATGTAAGTATTAAAATACTGGTGCCAAGAGTCATGCTGCATTCAGGCTGTCTAACATTCACCTCCTCCTAGACAGACAGACCACACAACTAGATTGAGATATATGTATTGCTTTTTCATATGCTTCAGTGGTTTATAAGCGCTAGAAATGAGCATGTACATTATACACTGGCACCCCATTTCATGTAAGCTTGATTTTCTAGGTGTACACTTTTTTAGGCTTAAACATGTATTATCTTTTACTGCTACACAATCTCATATATCAATATTTAGTAACATTTAATGTGACGTGAGTGATGTGGGCTAAAACATGTAAATACCATATTTATGCATGCATGATTTCCCCTATCAGAACACTTTTGGTGAGTGTGCATGACTTGTGGGCACATATTATTCTTTATGAATGTGCTACATACAGCAATTGATTCAAATAGGGCCAATATTCACTAGTTCAACAGGACCAGGCTAGAAGCCTATCACTGCTTCTCTAACGTATGATGTCCTGTGGTGCTGAATCTGTGTTTGCTTGGCATACAGGAACTAGCCACAAGTGCAAAGACATACTCTGCTTGGGAAAAATAAACAGATTCAAGCAGACATGTGGGGGTGTTCCTGGTAAGATGAGAGTGCCTCCACAGAGTCTTTTAAACTTTGGTGAGTTCAGTGAACAGAGGGTAAAGGTTTGTCAGGGTTAACCCCATGCAGATGTTGTGGAATAGCTGCCTTCCTAGAATGACATGGTAGCGGCCATCTTGGGTTACACCAGAGAGCCCTGCTTACACACAAGCATGAATAGGGTGTTGGGAAGGACCTTTGCTAGCACATAGACACACTGCAGTTGAGCTGGGAACTTTCTTATGATCAGCCCAACCAACCGGAGATACATTTTCCACACAGAACGTTAGGGAGGAGATTAAAATCATTCTCTGGCAGCATTGATGCAGCATGGCTGCAGTGTCCCTGTGTGATGTTGTTTCTCTGCATAATGCAGGCTGTCTGGTGCAAGGGATTGTGCTATAAGCAGCCCACACCAAGAAAATGGATCGGCATGTCTGTCATATTTCACACACCCACACACTAAATCACCAGCTGCTGGAGGAGATGAGTGTACTGTAACTATGCATCCATGTAAGTTAATGGCCCCTAGCTGCCACAGAGTTGTGTACAATGTTGATACAATGTTAAAAGATTTCCGAGCAGTGATGACTCATTAAAGCTCATGGCTTTTTACTTCTGGCAAAAAAAAGCATTATTTCAATGAGATTTAGGGTAATTTTGACTGTAGGAGCAGGGCTGTCAAAATTGTGGCAAGATGGCAGCACCCCATGCAGTTCATTAGCATAGAATCTGCCTGCTATTCCACATGTTGATAAGCCCTCTCAAATAGCTTACATAACGGATTGCGAAAGAGGGGGTTTAGGGGAGAAATTAAACCGGACCTTCACCCTGATTTAATGAAAAGCCCAAACTCTTAAAAAACAATTCCTCAGCATCTAAAATTAATATATTTTACATGTTTAGTCCCTAATTTATTATACTTTCCCCCACTGGGCTGCAACTCTGTTCGGGAATTTAGGATACGGGCGCCGCCATCTTGACTCAGAAGCATCACACTTACTGAGGAGAGGAGAGTGGGATAAGGTACAGGGGGGCGGGTTATAGCTGTGCTTTGCTCAGACAGAGCAGAGCTGGGGTCAGGGAAAGGTCAGCAGTCCCAGAATGCAGAGCAGCACAGTCACTTCCTGTTTGCAGGCACTTCCTGTTTGCAGGCTGCCTGCAAAAATGGCAGCTTCCATAAGCCGCCATCTTGGATGTTTAAAGGCTTATAAAATGCAGTAGATGCAGGTAGGATGATTTTTAATGGGAACAATCTGTATGTACAGGGTGTGGGAAACATATAAGATAGACTCTTATTTAGAGTGAAGGTCCGCTTTAACTAAACTTTGGCATTTTTACTGGAGGTCCACATTGATAGGTAAGCCCTATTCTGAATAAACCTCCTAGTAGGTGGGATTATACATTATTGTTACTGATGTGAACAACCATAAAACTTTTTGGTTCTAGCAGGAATCCTGGTTATGCCATGAAATGTATAAAAAATAAAATACTTTTTTAAAGTTTACTTTTAAAGGGAATTTACCACCAGGATGCTCAAGGCTTCCGTTTATGTGAATCAATATTGGAATCAAAAGCTGGACTAACATTTTCATAAAATGTGGGGCATTTGGCAAGTATACACATTGTGATTATAGGTCATAGACATGAATTTGCCATATTACAATTGAAAATAAAATATTGTCCTTATGATTTAACTACATACCTTTCTCAAGCTTCTCCTCTGTAAGTGAAAACACATTTTCCGCATTCTCAGAATAAAGGGGCACCAATTCCTGTTTCACAAAAATACAATTTTGTGATTACTCACCTGTAGAATTGGTATACAGTACGTCCTGCTCCAAAGAGACATCGAAAATAGGCTACTCCCGGCCCCTCAAATACCCGGGGACCTCCCACAAATCCCCAGCATTGAAAAGCAGTTAACGAGAAGCCGGAAGAATTAAACAGGTTGGGTTGGAGCAGGACGTACTGTATACTCATAATAACAATTCTCCAGGTGAGTAATCACAGAATTGTATTATTCTTAGAATACAGTACGTCCTGCTCCAAATATAATACTTACAAGTGGGACATCCAATAGCAGTGTCCAGAAAGAAGGGTGGGATCCCCAATAAAAGGCAGCAGCAGACAGTTTAAACCACTGTCACCTGCAGAACCTTTCGGCCAAAAGCAGCATCAGCTGAGGCCCTAACATTTGAAAAGGTATGAACAGAAGACCAAGTAGCAGCCTTGCAAACTTGTTCAACAGAAGCCTGGTGCTGAAAAGCCCAAGAGGCACCAATAGCACGAGTGGAATGAGCAGTAAGGTGGAAGGGAGGATTCTTCCCCTTAGCAGATTAGGCCTGAATCACAGCCTGACGAATCCACTTGCTGATAGTAGACTTGGCAGGAGCCAAACCCTTCCTAGGACCAGAAGGGACCACAAAAAGAGCATCAGTTTTCCTGAAAGGTGCAGTAGCCACCAGATAGTACTTCAGACACCTAACCACATCCAAAGAGTGCAAAACCCTCTCCTTAGCATTGCTAGGATTAGGGCACAAAGAAGGAAGAACAATATCCTGATTCAAATGAAAGGCAGACACTACCTTAGGCAGAAAATCAGGTTTGAAACGAAACACCACCTTGTCCTGGTGTCTCTCATAGTAGGGGGGCTGAATGGACAGCGCCGCCAACTCAGACACACGCCTGACAGAAGTGATAGCCACCAGAAACACAACCTTGAGCGTAAGAATGGCCAAGGCAGCATCCTGCACAGGTTCAAAGGGAGCACCCTGCAAGGCTGACAGAACCAAGTTCAAATCCCAAACAGGCACCATAGGTTTACGTGGGGGACGCACATGAGTGACCCCCTGGAAGAAAGTCCTGATCAGAGGGTGCTGAGCAAAGGACTTCTGGAAAAAAATAGCCAGGGCAGACACCTGACCCTTCAGAGTACTGAGTTGGAGCCCCATCTCCAACCCATGCTGCAGGAACTCCAGAATCCTGGGAATAGAGAACACACGACAGGGAAGAGACCTAGACTCACACCAGTCAATGTAGGCACGCCAAACCCTGTAATAAATGGAAGATAAGACTTCTTCCTAGCTTTAATCAAAGTATCCACAACTGAGGAAGACAGCCCCTTCTCCATCAAGATGGAGGTTTCAGCAGCCAAGCCGTCAAAGCCAGAGTTTGTAAATTGGGATGGCGTAGTGAGCCCTGAGTGATCAGATCTGGCACCAAGGGCAGAGCGTATTGATCTACTGCCAGCTGTACCACGTCTGCGAACCACACTCTTCTTGGCCACCTGGGGGCCACCAGAATTGCTGGCACCCCCTCCAGAGCAATCTTGCGCAGAACCCTGCCCAGCAGGGGAATTGGGGGGAAGACATACAGGAACTGAAAGTCCTTCCATGACATTGCTAGCGCATCCGAGGTCAGAGCCAGAGGATCCCTGGACAGAGAGACAAAAGCTGGAAGCTTGTGATTGTGGCGGGACGCTGGCGGGTGACACAGAGATTGAAACACCCTGCTGCATAGGGACCATTCTCCCTTGCGAGAGGTCCCCCTGCTCAGAGAGTCCACCAGGTGATTTTCCATCCCCGGGATGTACACAGCTGATATGCAGGAGACATTGGCCTCTGCCCAAGTCAGTATCCGAGACGCTTCCTGGAGGGCCCCCTTGCTCCGGGTCCCTCCCTGATGATTGATGTAAACAACTGCCATCTGGTTGTCCGAGCGCACCTGAACAGGCAGGCCCTGAAGATGAGTTGTCAAGCGAGCCAGAACTAACTTGATCGCTCGCAGCTCCAAGACATTGATAGGAGTGTGGGCCTCCTAAGGGCCCCACCTCCCCTGGAACCGCAGGGACTTCCAGAACCCCCCCCCCCCCCAACCTGACAGGCTGGCATCCGTGGTGACGGTCTCCCAGGAAGGGGCAAGAAAGGATCTTCCCCCCCAACAGGTTCCTTGAGTCCATCCACCACAAGAGGGACCTCCTGACCAGGGGGGAGAGCACACAGACCCTGCCAAGGGACGCTGGGTCCTTGTCCCATACAGACAATAGGTGAAGTTGCAGAGGCCTCAAGTGGAACTGAGCATAAGGGACCGCTTCGAAGCACACCACCATCAGGCCCACCAGCTGCATCCCCTGCCTAATGGAGGGATGAGGGCAAGCTAGGAGGGACTGAGCCTGTGCAATCAGACTGTCCACCTTCTGCTGAGGAAGGAAGATCCTTGCCTGAACTGTATCCAGATTCATTCCTAGGAATGGAATTACCAAGGAAGGGGACAGTGAGGACTTGGGGTGGTTGATCACCCATCCAAATGACTCCAGAGTGGATACCACCAGCTGAGTATCCAACTCTGCCTGATGTAGAGACTGGGAAGTGATGAGGATGTCGTCCAGATAGGGAAGCACAGGGAAGCACTGACATCTGAGCAGAGACATCACGCCAGCCAGCACCTTGGTGAACACCCTGGGAGCTGAAGTGAGGCCGAACGGCAAGGCCACAAATTGGTAGTGTTGATCCATCAGAGCGAACCTGAGGAACCTTTGATGACCTGGGAACACAGGAATATGAAGGTAAGCATCTTTGATGTCCACAGAAGTCATGAAATCCCCTTGGCGCAGGGAACTGATGGCAGAACGCAGAGTCTCCATGCGAAAGCGCCTGCCCCTGACAAACTTGTTGAGAATCTTTAAGTCCAGGATGGGCCTGACAGAACCATCTTTTTTGGGTACTGTGAATAGGTTGGAATAAAAGCCCTTGCCTTTTTCTCTTAAAGGGACCTGGCAGATGACCCCCAGCTCCAGGAGGCCTTGCACTGCTTGCACTAGCTCCTGAGCTGGCACAGGGTCCTGAGGAATCCGGGATCTGATGAATCTTGGAGGGGGATCGGCAGCAAACTCCAACTTGTAACCAGAGGACACTACCTCCTGAATCCACCGGTCTGAGACATGAAGCCTCCAGACGTGAGCGAAGTGCTGCAGCTGTCCCCCCACCCAGATGGGTGAGGGCGCCCCATCATGCCTGAGGGGGCTTGGGAGAGGATTTAGCTTTGAGACCCCAGGAGGAGCCAGGACGTCCACGTCCTCTGCCTCTACCCCAGAAATCTCCCCGGGCCCCAGGGAAGGACACCCCCCTTCCCTGTCTTGCACCACGGTAAGGGGAGGAGAAGGAACCCTGACCCCGAAAGGGCCGAGGTTGCCTGCCCTGGGGTCACCTGCCTCCCTTAGCAAAAAGGTCCAGGCGGTCTCCAAACAGACGCAGTCCTTTAAAGGGAAAACCAGTGAGGGCCTTCTTGGCAGCGCTGTCAGCAGCCCACTGGCGCAGCCAAACCGAGCGGCGTATAGCCACCACGAGGGCAGAAGTTCTGGCACACATTCTGATGGTGTCATCCAATGCTGAGAGGACAAAATTTACAGAAACATCACAACTGGAGAGTGCATTAAACACCTCACAAGGCAAATCATCAGGGGCACTATCGAGCATATTTCTGATAAGGGTTCTAGTGGCCACAGCAGTAATGGCAGAGGCACAGACCGGGCGCAGCGCCGTCCCCGCACATGCAAAGGCGTGGGATGCCAGTTGATCAATACGCTGGTCTTCGGCATCCCGCAGGGTAGTAGAATCAGGGGAATGCATGACAGAGGTGTTAGATAGCCCTAGGATCGGGACATCCACCTCGGGAGGGGGGGGGGGGATTGACCAACATTTAATCACCTCAGCAGAAAAGGGATACTTCCTATCCCAACTCTTTGGAACCCCGGGAAGTTTACTGGGGCGCTCCCATTCCTTGAGCACAAGGTTATGGAAATGTGCCTGCTCTGGAAATTCTAAATGTGATCTTGCTGTATGGAAAAGCTCCCCTCAACAGGGAGGGAGATGGACAGAACCTCAAAAATCTGGGTCAATAATCTGTCAGTGTCATCCGGGGCCCAGGGGTCAGAGCCAGAATCGTAATGACCCCTTGGTCTCTCATCAGATGAGCCTGAGTCAGAAAACAGCTCCCCTTCATCAGACGGGGTATAGCCACAAAGATTCCAAAACTCCTCAGTTTCCATTGGAAAAATAGTGACATTAGGAGTTAAAGTGGACCAACACCCAGGGGGGATCGGCCCGGAAATCTATAAGATTCCCGGACCGACCAGATCCCTCCCCGCGGGGCATCCGAAATCGGGATGTCCCGCGGGGAGGAACCCCCCAGGAGGCCCACAAACCTTACCTCAGCCCCGTTCCATCGCCGCATGCGCGAGCCGCGCCTCGCGCTTCCCTCTAGCAGGGCGCGCACCCGCGCCGGCCGTTTGTGAATGGCCGGTGCAGGCGCGCTCCCTGTTAGAGGGAAGCGCGAGACACGGCCTCCAGTGCTCAGAGCCAGCTGAGCTGGTATGCGCGTCCAGGCGGCCTTGGACGCGCATACCACAGCGGCTCTGAGCACTGTGATTGGCTGGCGCGGTCACGTGGGAGCAGGGAGAGGTGAGTTTTTTGGGGCTTTCTGGGGGGTTTCAGACAGCGGGGCACCCCCGATCGGGGTGCCCCACCGAAGTGGACCAAAACCCAGGATAGTCAAAATCCTGGGTGTTGGTCCACTTTAAGTGCCGCCTTTTAGCAGGGGCCTTACGCGCCAAGGTATTAGCAATTAACTTCTCAACACTAGCCAGTCTAGAAGACACATCAGGATGAGAATCCCCACTTGTATGCAACTCAGCAGGAGTGAGATTTAAGCTTGGGGGAGTAGATGAAGTAAAATGAGGTGCAGCCACTGGCAGGCCAGATTGCAATGCAAGCACCTGCTCAGCACAGGGTACACAGACCCGCGCCTTGTCAGCATCAGCATGAGGTTGCCCACACGCTACACACAGCCGGTCTTGTCCCGAAGGAACCCCGGTCACATTATCCTGGGATGCCTCCATATGGAGATTATAGCGGCGCTATACGCCAATAGGGAATAACGCTATATAACTCCGGATGCCCCAATAACCCGCTAGGGAAGTGGGAGTATTAACAAGGCCTACTAGTTATATAACTAATAAAGGGCCAAAAAGGGTTCGCCCCGCCTGAAAGACATAAGAAGCCAAGACTGTAAGCACACAGTAATAAAAGGAAGAATATAAAGCCGGCCGCGAGGGCACTTACGCACCGCGGTAGGTAGAGGTCCGTCGCGCATGGGCCAACCAAGCAGGTTAAAGATGGCGTCGGTATACCTCGAAGGGCAGGCTGGTATCAGAGATGGCGCGGAGCGCGCCATAGACGGGCTCCGCCCCCCCCCCCCCGAAGAGCGCGAAGCCAGGACATGACAATCAGCCAATGACGGCGCACCAGAGCCTGAGGTAATGCCGCCGGCAAGCGTGGAACAAAGTGTTGATAAAAAGAGCGCGTGGTGGCGGCGGCAATTTTAAAAGACAGTAAAAAGGAAGCCAGCGCGGTGGCTGACACAAGAGAGACAGAATAAATATAAAGTGTAAAACACAGAATGCATAGCATACACATTTACACACACCCCCCCCCCTCTTTTCCCCCGAAGGCTACAAGAAGAATGAGGGAGGACAGCGGCCACTTAAACAGGGCCCACCGATAGGCAGGGGCAATGGGCACCAGTGCGGGAGGGGCATCCCATAGAGGATCACCATAAGCCTGAACCGCCTACCCTTTGGTGGGTGATTGCGGTGGAGCAGCGCTCCTAAGCACCTAACAGCGGTGCTGCCTACCTTCACCCGACCAGCACAGCCAAGGCTGGGAGGCATATTACTAGGGGAACGGGTGGGAATAGTCCTACAGGGCCGCAGGCTAATAGCCCCGCTCACCTGCGAGTAGAGAGCCATTTCTCGTCCTTCGCAGCCAGACTGCAGAGAAATTCTGGGGATTTGTGGGAGGTCCCCGGGTATTTGAGGGGCCGGGAGGAGCCTATTTTCGATGTCTCTGCAGTCCAGCGCCATCTGGAGGAGTATAACCCACTTGTAAGTATTATATTTGGAGCAGGACGTACTGTATACTAAGAATAAAAGAAACAAAATACTTTTTTTATAGAGTAGTAGTAGCAATTAAAGCGGAACAAAAGTCGGGATTTTGAATATGTAATGCTTGGTAAACGGCTCTATTGACTTGCAGAACTTTGGCAATTGGGAGCGCAGCAGACGCGTCCCCAGCCTATCTGAATGGGAGCGTGCTCCCGGCCCAAAGATGCAGGGACGCACTACATGTTTACATCTGACAAGTAGCCTGGTGGGGGGGCACGAGGGTTTTGTTCTGGGCCATGCCAAGATGGTTTTGTTCAGCTTGAAAGCCATTTTTTGGCTTTTCTATAAAAAAAATCTGTAAGATTGGGAGCAGGGGGGACCCCTTGCGTTGATTTGGGTTTATGGGGGAGGGCAAAATAAGCTGCATCAGCATTCATTTTAACTGTGGGACTGAGTTCAGAAGCAGCTGTGAGGTGTGTAGCAAGATGGCCGCTCCCATGTAGTTCAGGAGTGCAACATCTGCATGGGGTTAAAACGGAACTAAAGTCAAAAATGACCGTAGTTCGACAGTACTACTAAGCAGCGGGGCAGCTCAACCCGGGCTGCCCCGCTGTGTATTGCCGCCGTTGAGCGTCACCATGAGCAGCTTATCAGCACGGCCAGTGGAATTCTTTGACTGAAAGTCCATAAAAGTGATGGCATATACAGGTATTATATCCCTTACCAAGGAGCTAGTCGGAAAACTTTCTTTCATCCTGTTTCATATCCAACTTTTTCTATATTACCTTTCTAGGTGAATGTTGATTTGGTGTGAAAATGTCACTGCATTCATCTGAAATGCAATCTTGTGGGAACTGTGGGCTGTCAGTCATTGCACCTTGCTCAGACATCTTCAAAGTAACTGGAAAAAAACAAGAACAGTAAACATATGCATATTACGCATGCTAAACAACACACGTCCGCATATAAAAAGATGCATCAGGGTAATATAAAGTCTATTATATACAGATTGCCATGAGCAAGCTCTGCACTTTCATCCTGTGCTGTAGACTGTTCATTGGCTGGATTTGCCCCTCTGTGTTTCTTTGTTTAGTAAGGTCCTATAGGATACATGCCTGGAGATTATTGCACTGAGCGGCAGTTGAATTTTATTATCTAGCACTTTTAATATCAATATGGTGCTGGCGGAGAATATATATCTAGATTGCTCTATAGATACTATATGCTACTTCTGTTTGCAGAGAGGAGACTTTTACAGATTTCCTTGCATGTTTACAAATCCATTACGACAGGTTACAAAGAAAAACTTTTTTTTTTATTAGCTTAGCCATTGTCTCTAAAGTGGGCCAAAAATAAATAACCACTCCTCTGGGGTATCACAATATGGGATGCCCCGCTGTGTGAAACCCCTGATTGTGAACCCAGGGCACATCCCTCACATCTTTCTAACTTGAGTCATTGAACGATGCAGGGGGTGCCATGCTCCAATAAGTGTGGCTTAGGTCCCACTTAGTTTCTTTAGCCACACATTAATATGCGTGGCTGTTAAAGTAAGATGTCCCTAATTAACATTCAAATAGAGGTCCCACATCCTGCCATGCCAATAAGAACAATAGACACCTATCACACCTAGCTGTCAGAGAGCTACCTCCAACTGCTGGGGTGTTTTGCCTTGAAGACTCCAGACAATGAATACACATTGGGTATATGGGCATTGGCTGCTATTTCTGGGAAGTATTCTAACTCTTGTAATATGCCAGTTATAACTTTATTAATGAGAGATTCTCATTCAGGACTATGAGGCCTTTCATTTGATATCAAACATGGCATACATATATTGTCCAGGGCCTGACAATCCACATAGTATTGGACCCTGGATGATATACATTTGGTGTTTGGGCTCATTTAACTAAGAAATGTATGGGGATCATGAATTGCATGCATATTGTGGGAGTTATACCCTTTATGAAATATACATCTAGTTTCATATGAGTGCTGATATGGGCCGACCTTGGCAGACACTCCCATGAGGCGGGGAATGCTGGCCACTCCCTCTATTGTTCATACATTAGGAGGCAGTGGATGAATGTCAGGGGGGCGATGAATGGAAGGACACCTGGACCTGAATGACCATGAAACCTTAAGTATGTCTGTGTATCTCTATCTGCCTCTGCATTATATCTCTCTATATCCATTATAACATATATTGTACCGTAACTAATGTAACTTACTTTCTTACTTTTATATAACATCTGCCTGTAATATAAGGTTATCTGGGGAAACTTTAGGAAAATATTGGGTTAGTAAGGTTAATTACTGTGCTGCAAATTAAACCCATCTTTAATATATACATCTTACTGTGTGTGTAGTGGCTAATTTCTCACACAATAGATTGTAGTTGCAAAGTAATTAAGGCATAACCTATTTCTTTCTTAGGACAGTTCACTGGTTGTGTAGGGAGAGCTGTAGGGGCCATTGTTTTTAATCAGATTAGTGGCCGCTGGGCTGTTATGATTGTTAGTATTTGCGATATTTATCATATTAACCTCTAGTTGTGTAGGGAGAGCTGTAGCGGCCATTGTTTTGAATCAGATTAGTGGCCGCTGGGCTGTTATGAAGAACGGACTTCCCAAAATTCAATGAAAAAACGGGGGGGGGGGGGGGGGGGTTTGTAAAAAGATTAAATTGATTTATTTTGTGCCGGCACAAAATTACCCCCCGGTACTACAAAGCAATATCCACCGAAACAAATGCAGTTCAAATAAAGTGACCAATGCAAATCTGTGCAATAGATTCCTAAACTAATTAATATGGCAAAACATACATATTAATGCTTAATAATAAATATACAATTGTACTAATACATTTAATTGTGCTGATGCATTTAGCTATGGACACAAAAAAGTGCTTAAACAAGAGACAGTCATCTTCCACATAGTAGACCACACAAAATTACCAGACCAAGGGGGAAAGCAGCACAGCCGTTCAAACGTATTGAAAGAGGGGGAAAAAATACAATTCTGTGATTACTCACCTGTAGAATTGGTATTATGAGTATACAGTAAGTCCTGCTCCAAATCTAATACTTACACTTGGGATATACTCCGCCAGATGGCGCTGGAATGCAGAGACATCGAAAATAGGCTCTTCCCGGCCCCTCAAATACCCGGGGACCTCCCACAAATCCCCAGCATTGAAAAGCAGTTAATGAGAAGCCGGGAGAATTAAACAATCCAAACTATCAACTATAACAATGATAACAATCACCATACAGGGGATCCAAGATAATGCAAACCAAGGGAGGGTTGGAGCAGGACGTACTGTATACTCATAATAACAATTCTACAGGTGAGTAATCACAGAATTGTATTATTCTTACTATACAGTACGTCCTGCTCCAAATAGAATACTTACACTTGGGACATCCAATAGCAGTGTCCATAAAGTAGGGTGGGATCCCCAAGAAAAATCAGCAGCAGACAGTTTAAACCACTGCCGCCTGCAGAACCTTTCGGCCAAAAGCAGCATCAGCTGAGGCCCTAACATCAACCTTGTAAAACTTTGAAAAGGTATGAACAGAAGACCAAGTAGCGGCCTTGCAAACTTGTTCAACAGAAGCCTGGTACTGAAAAGCCCAAGAGGCACCAATAGCACGAGTGGAATGAGCAGTAAGGCAGAAGGGAGAATTCTTCCCCTTAGCAGAGTACGCCTGAATCACAGCCTGACGAATCCACTTGCTGATAGTAGACTTGGCAGGAGCCAAACCCTTCCTAGGACCAGAAGGGACCACAAAAAGAGCATCAGTTTTCCTGAAAGGTGCAGTAGCCACCAGATAGTACTTCAGACACCTAACCACATCCGAAGTGTGCAAAACCCTTAGGGCACAACGAAGGAATAACAATATCCTGATTCAAATGAAAGGCAT
The DNA here is from genome assembly GCA_027917425.1 of Gastrophryne carolinensis. Taxonomy (NCBI): domain Eukaryota; kingdom Metazoa; phylum Chordata; class Amphibia; order Anura; family Microhylidae; genus Gastrophryne; species Gastrophryne carolinensis. The sequence continues at coordinate 100,681,932 of CM051243.1, read as the reverse complement.
ACACTACCTTAGGCAGAAAGTCAGGTTTGAAACGAAACACCACCTTGTCCTGGTGTCTCTCATAGTAGGGGGGGGCTGAATGGAAAGCGCTGCCAACTCAGACACACGCCTGACAGAAGTGATAGCCGCCAGAAATACAACCTTGAGCGTAAGAATGGCCAAGGCAGCATCCTGCACAGGTTCAAAGGGAGCACCCTGCAAGGCTGACAGAACCAAGTTCAGATCCCAAACAGGCACCATAGGCTTACGTGGGGGACGCACATGAGTGACCCCCTGGAAAAAAGTCCTGATCAGAGGGTGCTGAGCAAAGGACTTCTGGAAGAAAATAGCCAGGGCAGAAACCTGACCCTTCAGAGTACTGAGCTGGAGTCCCATCTCCAACCCATGCTGCAGGAACTCCAGAATCCTGGAAATAGAGAACACCCGACAGGGAAGAGACTTAGATTCACACCAGTCAATGTAGGCACGCCAAACCCTGTAATAAATGGAAGAGGAAGACTTCTTACTAACTTTAATCAAAGTATCCACAACCGAGGAAGACAGCCCCTTCTCAATCAAGATGGAGGTTTCAGCAGCCAAGCCGTCAAAGCCAGAGTTTGTAAATTGGGATGGCGTAGTGAGCCCTGAGTGAGCAGATCTGGCACCAAGGGCAGAGCGTACTGATCTACTGCCAGCTGTACCACGTCTGCGAACCACACTCTTGGCCACCTGGGGGCCACCAGAATTGCTGGCACCTCTTCCAGAGCAATCTTGCGCAGAACCCTGCCCAGCAGGGGGATTGGAGGGAAGACATACAAGAACTGAAAGTCCTGCCATGACATTGCTAGCGCATCCGAGGTCAAGGCCAGAGGATCCCAGGACAGAGAGACAAAAGCTGGGAGCTTGTGATTGTGGCAGGACGCAAACAGATCCACATCTGGTTGGCCCCAACGGTGACACAGGGATTAAAACACCCTGCTGCATAGGGACCATTCTCCCTGGTGAGAGGTCCCCCTGCTCAGAGAGTCCGCCAGGCGATTTTCCACCCCCGGGATGGACACAGCTGATATGCAGGGGACATTGGCCCCCGCCCAAGTCAGGATCAGAGACGCTTCCTGGAGGGCCCCCTTGCTCCGGGTCCCTCCCTGATGATTGATGTAGGCAACTGCCGTCTGGTTGTCCGAGCGCACCTGAACAGGCAGGCCCCGAAGGGGAGTAGTCAAGTGAGCCAGAACTAGCCTGATCGCCCGCAGTTCCAAGACATTGATAGGTGTGTGGACCTCCTGAGGGCCCCACCTCCCCTGGAACCGCAGGGACTTCCAGAAACCCCCCCAACCTGACAGACTGGCATCCGTGGTGACCGTCTCCCAGGAAGGGGCAAGAAAGGATCTGCCCCCCCAACAGGTTCCTTGAGTCCATCCACCACGAGAGGGACCTCCTGACCAAGGGGGAGAGCACACAGATCCTGTCCAGGGACGCTGGGTCCTTGTCCCATACTGACAATAGGTGAAGTTGCAGAGGCCTCAAGTGGAACTGAGCATAAGGGGCCGCTTCGAAGCATGCCACCATCAGGCCCACCAGCTGCATCCCCTGCCTGATGGAGGGATGGGGACAAGCTAGGAGGGACTGAGCCTGTGCAATCAGACTGTCCACCTTCTGTTGAGGAAGGAAGATCCTTGCCTGAACTGTATCCAGATTCATTCCTAGGAATGGAGTTACCAAGGAAGGGGACAGTGAGGACCTGGGGTGGTTGATCACCCATCCAAATGACTCCAGAGTGGACACCACCAGCTGAGTATCCAACTCTGCCTGATGTAGAGACTGGGAAGTGATGAGAATGTCGTCCAGATAGGGAAGCACGCGGACGCCCTGACATCTGAGCAGAGACATCACGCCAGCCAGCACCTTGGTGAACACCCTGGGAGCTGAAGTGAGGCCAAAGGGCAAGGCCACAAACTGGTAGTGTTGATCCATCAGAGCGAACCTGAGGAACCTTTGATGACCTGGGAACACAGGAATATGAAGATAAGCATCTTTGATGTCCACAGAAGTCATGAAATCCCCTTGGTGCAGGGAACTGATGGCAGAGCGCAGAGTTTCCATGCAAAATCGCCTGCTCCTGACAAACTTGAGGATCTTCAAGTCCAGGATGGGCGTGACTGAACCATCTTTTTTGGGTACTGTGAATAGGTTGGAATAAAAGCCCTTGCCTTTTTCTCTTAAAGGGACCTGGCAGATGACCCCCAGCTCCAGGAGGCCTTGCACTAGCACCTGAGCTGACACAGGGTCCTGAGGAATCCGGGATCTGATGAATCTTGGAGGGGGACAGGCAGCAAAATCCAACTTGTAACCAGAGGACACTACCTCCTGAATCCACCGGTCTGAGACATGAAGCCTCCAGACGTGAGCGAAGTGCTGCAGCCGTCCCCCCACCCGAATGGGTGAGGGCGCCCCATCATGCCTGAGGGGGCTTGGGAGAGGATTTAGCTTTGGGACCCCAGGAGGAGCCAGGACGTCCACGTCCTCTGCCCCTACCCCAGACATCTCCCTGGGCCCCAGGAAAGGAAACCCCCCTTCCCTGTCAGGTACCACGGTAAGGGGAGGAGAAGGAACCCTGACCCCGAAAGGGCCGAGATTGCCGCCTGCGCTGGGGTAACCTGCCTCCCTTAGCAAAAAGGTCCAGGCGGTCCCCAAACAGGCGCAGTCCTTTAAAGGGAAACCCAGTGAGGGCCTTCTTGGCAGTGTTGTCAGCAGCCCACTGGCGCAGCCAAACCGAGCGGCGTATAGCCACCACGGCTAGGACAAAATTTACAAAAACATCACAACTGGAGAGTGCATTAAACACCTCACAAGGCAAATCATCAGGGGCACTATCAAGCATATTTCTGATAAGGGTTCTAGTGGCCACAGCAGTAATGGCAGAGGCACAGACCAGGCGCAGCGCCGTCCCCGCACATGCAAAGGTGTGGGATGCCAGCTGGTCAATGCGCCGGTCCTCAGCATCCAGCAGGGTAGTGGAGTCAGGGGAATGCATGACAGAGGTGTTAGATAGCCCTAGGATCGGGGCATCCACCTCGGGGGGGGGGGGGGGGGGGGGATGACCAACATTTGACCACCTCAGCAGGAAAGGGATACTTCCTATCCTAACTTTTTGGAACCCCGGGAAGTTTACTGGGGCGCACCCATTCCTTGAGCACAAGGTTATGGAAATGTGCCTGCTCGGGAAATTCCAAACGTGATTTTGCTGTATGGAAAAGCTCCCCTCTTTGCCTGGGAGCCGCAACAGGGAGAGAGATGGACAGAACCTCAAAAATCTGGGTCAATAATCTGTCAGTGTCATCCGGGGCCGAGGGGTCACAGCCAGAATCGTCATGACCCCTTGGTCTCTCATCAGATGAGCCTGAATCAGAAAAGAGCTCCACTTCATCAGACGGGGTATAGCCACAAAGATTCCAAAACTCCTCAGTTCCCATAGGGAAAACGGTAGCATTAGGCGTCAAGTGCCGCTTCTTAGCAAGGGGCCTTACGCGCTAAGGACTTGACAATCAACTGCTCAACAGTAGCTAGTCTAGAAGACACATCAGGCTGAGAATCCCCACTAGTATGCAACTCAGTAGGAGTGAGGTTTAAGCTTGGGGGAGTAGGCGAAGTGAAACGAGGTGCAGCCACTGGCAGACCAAATTGCAATGCAAGCACCTGCTCAGCACAGGGTACACAGACCCGCGCCTTGTCAGCATCAGCATGAGGCTGCCCACACGCTACACACAGGCGGTCTTGTCCCGAAGGGACCCCGGTCACATTATCCTGGGATGCCTCCATATGGTGATTATAGCGGCGCTATACGCCAATAGGGAATAACGCTATATAGCAACCCTGGATGCCCCAATAACCCGCTAGGGAAATGGGAGTATTATTTTTACAAGGCCTACAAGTCATATACTAATACAGGGCCGGGAGATGCCAAAAGGGTTCGCCCCGCCTGAAAGACAGAGAAGAAGCCAGTAATTACAGGCCAGTTAGTTTAACATCTATAGTGGTCAAATTAATGAAAACAGATAATTTCCCATCTAAAAATAAATGACCTATTGGACCCAAAACAGCACGGCTTTACTGAGGGCAGATCATGTCAGACCAATCTTATTGATTTCTTTGACAATGTCACTAAAGTGTTAGATGAAGGTGGTGCTGTGGATATCGCCTATCTGGATTTTAGCAAAGCCTTTGACACTGTATCACATAAGGAGCTCATAGATAAGTTATTGAAGGTAGGACTCAATCCCTGGATAGTTCAGTGGATTTCCAGTTGGCTGAGGGATCGGTATCAGAGCGTTGTTGTAAATGGTGTGCAATCTGAACAAAGGCGAGTTACAAGTGGTGTGCCGCAAGCCTCTGTCCTGGGCCCCATTCTTTTTAATATATTTGTAAGTGACATAGGAGAAGGCTTGGTAGGAAAAGTTTGTCTGTTTGCTGATGATACAAAGGTTAGTAATAGGGTGGATATTCCGGGAGGTGTCTGCAACATGGAAAATGATTTAGCTTTACTGGATAGATGGTCAAAACTGTGGAAACTAGAGTTTAATGTCTCTAAATGTAAAATCATGCACTTGGGTAGAAGGAATACCTGCTCTGAGTACCATATGGGCAGCACTGTATTAGCCAGGACCTTGGAGGAGAGAGATTTAGGGGTACTGATTACTGATAGCTGCAAGATGAGTGGACAGTGTAGCCAGGCAGTGGGAAAAGCAAGCAGGATGCTCGGCTGCATAGCTCGAGGCATCACCAGTAGGAAGAGGGAGGTTGTGATGCCGCTGTATAGAGCCCTGGTTAGGCCACAGCTAGAATACTGTGTGCAGTTCTGGAGACCTTACCTGCAAAAAGACATTATTCAAATAGAACGTGTCCAAAGGCGGGCAACGAAAATGGTGGAAGGATTTATACTTAAAACTTATCAGGATAGACTTAAGGAACTTAATTTGTACAGTCTGGAGGAAAGAAGGGAGAGGGGGGACATGATTGAGACCTTTAAATATGTGAAAGGATTGAATAAGGTTCAGGAGGGAAGTGTTTTTAAGAAACTTAATGATAGAACAAGGGGGCACAACCTGAAGCTAGTAGGGGGGGGGGAAGATCAGGAGCAATATTAGAAAATATTATTTCACAGAAAGAGTAGCAGATGCTTGGAACAAACTTCCAGCAGAGGTAGTTGAAAAATCAAAAGTCACTGAATTTAAACATGCCTGGGATAAGCACACATCTATCCTAAGATAAAAGAGTACATACAGTATACACATAAGGGCAGACTAGATGGATCGTATGGTCTCCTTCTGCCGTAAACCTTCTATGTTTCTATGTTTCAGACAAGACCTGTAAGCACACAGTAACAAAAGTGAAAGATATAAAGCCGCCCGCAGGGCACTTACGGACCGCGGTAGGTAGGGGTCCGTCGCGCATTGGGCCAACCAAGCAGGTTAAAGATGGCGTCGGTATACCTCGAGGGGCGGGCCGGTATCAGTGATGACGCGGAGCGCGCCATAGACGAGCACGAAGCCAGAACGTGCAAGCAGCCAATGACGGCGCACCAGCGCCTGAGGTAATGCCGCCGCCAAGCGCGGAACCAAGTCAGCGCGCGGCTGCAATTTTAAAAAGACATTAAAGGCAAGTCAGCCCGGCGGCTGACACCAGACTAAACTGAATGGAAAAAGAGTGTAAAACACAGAATGCATAGCATACACATTTACACACACACCCCCTCTTTTCCCTCGAAGGCTACAAGGAGGATGAGGGAGGACAGCGGCCACTTAAATAGGGCCCACCGATGGGCAGGGGCAAGGGGGCACTAGTGCGGGAGGGGCATCCCATAGAGGCTCACCATAAGCCTGAACCGCCTACCCTTTGGTGGGGGAATGCGGTGGAGCAGCGCTCCTAAGCACCTAACAGCGGTGCTGCCTACCTTCACCCGACCAGCGCAGCCAAGACTGGGAGGCATATTACTAATGGAACGGGTGGGAATAGTCCTACAGGGCCGCAGGCTAATAGCCCCGCTCACCTGCGAGTAGAGAGACATTTCTCATCCTTCACAGCCAGACTGCAGAGAACTTCTGGGAATTTGTGGGAGGTCCCCGGGTATTTGAGGGGCCGGGAGGAGCCTATTTTCGATGTCTCTGCAGTCCAGCGCCATCTGGCGGAGTATAACCCACTTGTAAGTATTATATTTGGAGCAGAACATACTGTATACTAAGAATAACAGCAGGGACACCGGCCCACGTGGCTACTCTGCCACTTCAGCTAGGTGAGGGGAATGAACGAAACAAACGCTACTCCTTTATACTCACCTTCAGCTGTGCTCTGACCAACTGCAGATCGAATCCGGAGCCTGGAAGTGCGCAGCAGGAAGTGACATCACCTGGGAACCCGGAAGTGATGTGTCAGGCCGCCTGTTAAAAACATGGAGAGACAGGCCTGAGCGGCCCAAGGTGGCACACCCAGACGCGCACACCGGAGGGCAAAGGCCCGGCTACAAGCTCCCCCCGCTCCTACACCAGCCTCCACCCTGGATGTGATTCGGGGGAATTACAGTTGTTTTTTAATCTTGTCTTGTTTTGTATGAGTGATTGTCATGTGTATTCATTCTGTGTGTACAATAAATTTACATTTTTTTTGTATTGATATCATTGCATGATGCTCCTTCTTTGGGGTGATTGTGGGCAGGGTGCCTGCAGTCCCTCTTGTGAAAGTGGAAATGTAGAAAGAGGTAGGAAAGCAACAGTTCTGATGGGGCATCTCAGACTTAGAAGCAGACCAAAACCCAGGGGGCTTCACCAAATATAGTAAAGAGTCAAGCAAGCATAATCGCATTATTCTATCAGTGATTAGAGGTGTCAGATGAACACAGTTTCTCTTTAGTTCACTGATTTTATCATGCCCATGGTGGGAATGTTGTCCAGAGTAACACAGGGCAGAATCCTGGCCATCTACAGAGCCATATACCACACTGATAGCATTGACCATTGGATGCCAAATATTTTATCATATTGTGGGTGTGGAGGGACCATCTCAGGAGTCTGTTTCAACTTGCTAGCCGATGTTGTATTCCAATAACACACAGTAACAATAGTGATTGAGAGGTGGCAAGTGGGGAGATCTTAGATAGCACAGTAGATTTGTCCATGTCCATGTGGACTGACAGCTTTAAAGTGACAGCAGTGTTTGAAAACAGACACACATTACCAACCACATAGATCTCCAAATTGCTCCTCAGTGACTGTGTGCTAACCAACCACCTTTCTTAGGAACCAGATTCTTTAATGTACACCAGGTCACAGAAGTGTGACTTCAGTTTTTATGGTACTCTATAAAAAGAAAAGGTACTTGAAAATAAATAAAACTTTTATTTGTTTAATGCTTTTGTATTGTTTCACCCAGAGCTCATGGAAAACAAAGGGGACAGAACGAGCAGTATGGGACAAAGGGAAGCCGAATAAGGACCCACAAAGCACATGATTCGAGGGCAGACACAGGGGTGTTTTTTTGGTTGGACTCCATCGTTCGGTTCCCGTGACACCCATCTTTTTTTTGTCTCACTAATACAGCCACAAAGAGATATAAAAGACCTTTCAAGCGGACCAAAACCCAGGCCCACTTGATTCCGCCGGGTATCCAGATTCGGGATGCCCTGCTGTGCGAAACTCCCCCAGGTCGCCCGGTAAACCTCACTCCTCCAATTCAATGGTGCATGCGTGAGCAGCACATGCTCCCTATTATACCTTTAGCAGGGCGCACAATCGAGTCAGGAATTTGTTAATGGCTAGCGCGAACACGCTCTCTGTTAGAGGGGAGCGGGGATGCGGCTGCCGGCATGCTTAGGACTGCTTGGCTAGACTCAGCTGATGCCGTGTCTTAGACAATTGGGCGGGAGTGGATCCGAGCGTGCTGATTGGATGAGAGGCCACGCATGCACCATAGGACCAGGGTCTATTCGAGTTAGATTGGGCGACCCTGGGAGGTTTTTACACAGCGGGGCATCCCTGCAAGGACCAAAACCCAGGAAGGTCAAAATCCTGGGTTTTGGTCCACTTTAAGTTTTAACATGCAGATCTGCATCAATAAATGATTCAATTTCCTATTCAGAGTGCTTATAATGTTTATATTCAAAGTGTTGATAATGTTGTAACTGTTACAACCTATCTCATCCATCCCTGAATGAGGGATCTTGGGTTATGATCCTTTCCCCCGATGCACCCTGATCGGGGTGCCCTGCTGCGTGAGACCCCCCAAATCGCCTAAGGCAACTCACCTCTTCCCGGTCCTATGGCGCATGCGCATCCGCTTGTCCAACCAAGTGCGCTGACGGCTGCATCCTCCGCTTCCCTCTAACAGGCATTCACAAATATAAAGTATAACACAGCGCTAAAATCTTATAAACATAAAAACTTCATATAAAATATTCTCTCCGATTTTTTCTTAGATTTGCTACAACGTGCCAAACTTTTCATCCAAAAGAAAGTCTCACAACAATATACAATTATAAGACACGGAGCAATAAGGACACCATTGATTGTGACCACAAAAACAGTCTTTAGAGTGATTCCTAAGGAGGTATCCCACGGTGCATGCACATCCACAGAACAGAGTCTTGTCACACGTGCCCGCCACCTCCACACATATGCGCTTACCAGATTTATGAAATTGGAAAGCCTTAAAGTAATTTCAGCCACTGAAGAATTCCATACAATTCAAAGCTTCAATCTGTAGTTTAAACACTCCTCCCGACCGTTTACAGGATCCAATCATAAATTTAAAAAAAGCACAAAGAAATCTAGTGCAACCCCATCAAGATTTCTTTAATTTCTTTATTCCCTTATTCCATACGATCGTCAATGTGGGCGCCAAATTTGAAACGAATAGAGAACTGCCTTGAGGTCCTATAGCTGCAGTCTCCTAACGCGTTTCGTTGCGCGCGCAACTTTATCAAAGGATCCTTTGATAAAGTTGCGCACGCAACGAAACGCGTTAGGAGATGGCAGCTATAGGACCTCAAGGCAGTTCTCTATTCGTTTCAAATTTGGCGCCCACACTGACGATCGTATGGAATAAGGGAATAAAGGACTCCCTCTTAACCTACATTTGCATACAGGCGCATGTTACTTTAATGAAATGTGAGTGCATTTTATTTATTAAATTGGTTTTTAAAGAAATCTTGATGGGGTTGCACTAAATTTCTTTGTGCTTTTTTAAATTTATGATTGGACCCTGCAAATGGTCGGGAGGAGTGTTTAAACTACAGATTGAAGCATTGAATTGTATGGAATTCTTCAGTGGCTGAAATTACTTTAAGGCTTTCCAATTTCATAAATCTGGTAAGCGCATATGTGTGGAGGTGGCGGGCACGTGTGACAAGACTCTGTTCTGTGGATGTGCATGCACCGTGGGATACCTCCTTAGGAATCACTCTAAAGACTGTTTTTGTGGTCACAATCAATTGTGTCCTTATTGCTCCGTGTCTTATAATTGTATATAGGCATTCACAAATGCCTGGCGCGGGCACGCACCCTGCTAGAGGAATAGCGGGAATGTGGCCACGGCTCGTGCATGCGCTGTTGGACCGGGAAACAAAGTGTATGGGGCGACCTGGGGGGTTTCACACAGCGGGGCATCCCAATTTTATTGCCCCGGGGAGAGGGAATCGGTCAGCCCAAGAATCTATTGGCGTGAGTTTTGGTCCATGAATATATAAAAGTAACTAACATACCTACAGTAGAATGTTTCAATAAAACAAATGTATAGAACATATGCATGCATACCTTCCAACTTTTCAGGGTGAGAAAGAGGGACAATTGGTAAAGTAAGCCACACACCCTCAATGAAGGATAGATAACAAATAGGTTGTAACAGTTACAACATTATAAGCACTTTGAATAGGCAACTGAATTATTTATTGAAGCAGATCTGCATGTTAAAGCGGTCCTTCAACCTGAATAAGAGCCTATCTTATATGTTTCCCACACCCTGTACATACAGATTGCCCACATTAAAAATCATCCTACCTGCATCTACTGCATGTTATGAGCCTTTAAACATCCAAGATGGCGGCTTATGGAACATCAGGCAGCCTGCAAACAGGAAGTGCCTTTTGACTGTGCTGCTCTGCATTCTGCGACTGCTGACCTTTTCCTGACCCCAGCTCTGCTCTGTCTGAGCAAAGTATAGCTATAACCCGCCCCCCCTGTACTTTATCCCACTCTCCTCTCCTCAGTAAGTGTGATGCTTCTGAGTCAAGATGGCGGCACCCATATCCTAAAGTCCTGAACAGAGTTGCAGCCCAGTGGGGGAAAAAATAATAAGCAAATGTATAACTTAAAATACATATATTTTAGAGGCTGGGGAATAGTTTTTAAGGGTTTGGGCTTTTCAATAAATCATGGTGAAGGTCCGGTTTAAAACTGAAAGAGGGACAAATGAGAACGAAAGACAGGGGGACATGGACTCAAAAGAGGGACATTTCCTCCAAATGAGGGACACTTGGGAGGTTTGTGGATAATAAAAGCACAAAGGCCATTCCAATGCAGGTTTCCCGTTACATATATAGTCACTAAAATAAAATAGAAATGTGGCCTGTATTTGGTCCTTTGTTAGCATGTGACAAGCAACACAAGGCACAGATCCTATAATGTCCTCTATGCCAGGACAAGGCTGTGCCTAGGAATGCGGAATAACCCATTATCTATCCATTATCATACACAGATGTTTGTATCACACATCCCCAGCGGCGGCAGCCACACTGCTCGTACACACAGTGCTGTAGCGGCAACAGGAGGCGTGGCGCACCCACATCCAGGTACATCACCCGCAGCCGGGCCACACACACACCCACACACTCATCCCAGCACTCAGCCCTACCTGCATCCTGCCGTCTACAGCCGGAGGAAACGCCCCGCCCCGGCGCCTCTCTGATTGGCTGCAGCGGCACATGTGGTGGGCGAGCGCTGCGTGCTGGGAGATGGAGTCTGCTGGCTCGTCTGCGTTACGGGGTTCATTCAGGGACGGAAATGATGTGACGGCCTTATCGCTGCCATGCTTTTAAAGGAGACCTGTGCTGGCACCAGTCTGCAGCCTGGCTTTGGTTATTGTGTAAACCAGTGAGAGCTGCTTATTGTTCCTGGCAGTGAGGGGGCGCAAGAAGAAATCATGGTGAAAGAGAGCTCTCCGCTGCCTCAGCTGTTCTCTCTGTTTTACATATCTCCCTCATGCCCCTCTTGTCTTTACATTGCCCCCATTCTTATATTCTATCTCTCCCTTGTTTTTCCTTTTTTCATCTTCATCCTATTGCTTTTCCCTGCCTCTGACTTCATATTTTTTATGTGATTGCTCCTCATTTTCGTATGAATACATGTTGTCCTTCTTTTCCACATTCCCTCCGTTTTTCTCTTTTACATATTCCCTCTTTCATCCTCTTTTTTTCACCTTCTCTTTTTCCTTTCCTGCTTCTCAGTCTGTTTCCCACCCTCCATCCTTCTCTAACTTCTTTATACATTCCCTCCATCTTTTTTACCTTTCCTCTGTCTTTTTTCCGCATTCCCTCATTCCCCTTTTATACCATCCCTCAATTTTTCTTCTTCACACTGCTTCTATCTCAATCTTCACACTTTCCCTGTGTTTGCCTTTATTTTCACCTCCCCCTCCTTCTCTGTCTTTATTTTCCACATTCCCTTATTCCTCTTTTATACCATCCCTCCATTTTTCTTCTTCACATTGCTTCTATCTCGACCTTTTCACTTTCAACGTGTTTGCCTCTACTTTGACCTTCCCTCATCTCTCTATATTTTCCAAGTTCCCTCCTTGATCTCCTTTATACCTTGCTCCATTTTTCTTTTTCACATTCCCCCCCATCTTTTCACTTTCTCTGTGCTTTGCTCTGTTTGCATCTTCACCTTTCTTTTTTTTTTTTAAGTGGACCAAAACCCACGGTGACTGGCCCCACTGATCGATCCCCCCCCCCCCCCAGGGCATCTAAAATGCCCTGCAGTGTGAAGATCCCCCAGGTCGCCCATATACTTACCTTCTTTTCCGGTCCAATGGTGCATGCATAAGCCGCTGCCGCATCCTGCTATCCCTCTAGCAGGGCACATGCCCATGCCAGGCATTTGTGATTGGCGGGTGTGGGCACGCTCCCTGTTAGAGGTTAGTGGGGGATCCGGCTGCCAGCGCGCTCGAAGCTGCTCACCTTAGACAAAGGCTTAGATGAAGGGGCGTCAGCGGATCCAACTGCGCTGATTGGACAAGCTGCCGCACATGCCTTGTAGGACTGGGAAGAGGTGAGTTTGTTTCGGCGAACTGGGGGGTTTACACAGCAGGGAAAATGCCAAAACCCAGGATAGTCAAAGTACTGGGTTTTGGTCCACATTTGCTCTCTCTCTTTTTCTTTCTCACACATTACTTCAGTCTTTCTCTGTGTGCTACATCTGTCTCTGTGTCTTCTATTTTTGTATTCCGTCTCTCTCTTGCTTTTACATGTTTTACTCCGTTATCGGAATTCCTTCTCACAGTCCTCTTGTTTTCCTTCCATCTTTCTCTTTCACATTTTCATAGTTTTTCTATAAATAGCTGAACCTTTAGTTAAAGTCCATCTGGTCCTGGAGTCTTGTTCACGTTTATATTATTTATCCCTTCATGGATGATATCTACGTTTAGAATGTTAGAAGTAGGTCATAGCACTTCATTTCACTTCATTTCAGTTAGTAGAAAGTAAAGGAATATAAAGAAGGGGTTCTGTATGATCAAGTACAACCACTCTATGTGTACCCCTACAATCTATATATACAATTATGAAAAACTAATTTATCCCTTCATGGATGATATCTACGTTTAGAATGTTAGAAGTAGGTCATAGCACTTCATTTCACTTCATTTCAGTTAGTAGAAAGTAAAGGAATATAAAGAAGGGGTTCTGTATGATCAAGTACAACCACTCTATGTGTACCCCTACAATCTATATATACAATTATGAAAAACTAACTCCCAAGTCAATGATATGCAACAAAAGAAGTGATTTAAACCGGACCAACAGCCTGGCACCAGTTGGAAAAGAAAGGTAGCGGCCATTTTGTATGCGTCTCCCAACTGACATAACTGAAATGCACAGTAACGTGAAGCCCAGCATGACTTCCTGTTTGCAGGTGGCCTGCAAGCCCATGAGTGGCCATCTTGTTTTTTAAATTTATCCCAGTAGTCGTTAGAAAAAGGTAAATTATTTTTTTCGTGCAGCAATCTAAATTGCCCAGGAGAGGAATGCATGAGGACCGTTTGTTGTGTTGGTCTGGTTTAATTATTTCTGACTGTTGGTCCATTTTAATATAAATGTACAAAAGTATATACAATGAATCACAAGTAATAGACATACAATGGTATCCCATAAACGGGGGTCTATCAGAACACTGCTATGGGGTCTATAAGGCTGCGAAGTCTAGTGCTCCGCTTGAGAAGGGTCTATTGACTGAAACGTCAAGGATCTTATCCAACAAGCGGTCAGCCTGTAAGCCTTTTTTGCTGTCTTGTTAATGCTTATTTTGCTGCATGTTATGCATTGGAATAGTGATTATTGGACACGCTCCAGGACTGTGCATAGTACTGAACCACAGTCTCTGAGTTGACTTATACTGTCCCACAACAGAGACAGTATTTCCTGAGGCAACTGAAGAAGGCTGGTCTGTCGAAAAGGTTGCTAGTGCTCTTCTTTAATGCCGTCATAGGGTCCGTACTGTGTTTTTCATTCTCTGTGTGGTTCGAGGGATCCACAAAAAGGGACAAGTGCAGACTCCAAAGAACAATAAAGACAGCAGAAAGAATAATTGGAGCGCCCTTACGATCCCTGCAGGAACTGCACAAACGCAGAATCAAGACTAGGGCAGAAAAGAGCCTCCAGGACCCCTCCCACCCTGGACATGCTCTACTTCAGTACTTACCATCTGGGCGGCGTCTCGCGGTATCAGCTTGCAGGACTTCTAGGTCTAGGAAGGGTTTCGTTCCAGGCATCATAGGCCCAGGCTCAAGCTGGTATCAGTGGCACTTTGTATCATTTGCACTTTGGAAGATTTTCTGTGTCTGTGTATCTCTGTTTCTATGTTCCCCTTCCTATGTTTCTGGAACTGTAGTTAACTGTTAACTGTTTTTTGCACTGTGTATATGCCAAAAAGATTTCCTTGTTCATCTCACGATGTACTTGGCGAACAATAAATTGAATTGAATTGAATTTATACTGTGGGACAAAATGCCTCAAAGTGGAACTGTCTCACCGAAAGTGGTTAGTTTACTCCTATGGCATCCCTGATCTGAGGTACTTCCAGCACCAAATCTGAATAACTGAAAACAACAGCACATCATTATTTTCAAATAAGACCCACACCTAATGAATTCACACCTGTTTCTGAAAAAAAGTCAGCCTAGCCCATTAAGTTTGCAAAGGGATTAGCTGCTGATGCAGAAAATTTGGGCCCTCCTAGTCACTGTAAATTTCATTTTTCCCTAAATCGCTGAAGAAGTTGAAGTTGTTCTCCTGACATTTTCTCAATTGCGTTTTACAGCAAAAGCTGCCATGGTCTGTAAGCATGTAAGGCACGTGTCAAACCGCCGGGGGGATTGATGCTGCCCTCCAAGCCCTTATATGTTGCCCTCTGACAGGCAGCAGCTTGGTGACACCACTATATGTGCAACCATCTCTCACCACACAAGTGGGCCCACCTAACCCACTCAACTTCTACTGCTGGGATTATTGCCAGGTTGAGTAGGAAAAAATGATTGTAGGGTTGGCCTGGGAAAAATTGTTCAGCGCATGCATCTGTCCTGAGCAAAATAATTCTGCGGCTGTCCTGGTGAAAATAATTCACAGTCCTGCGCAATAATTTGGTGGTCATCTTGGAAAAGTATAATTCTGTGGTTGTCCTGGGCAATATAATTCAGCATCTGCATCTGTCCTGGGCAAAAATGTCTGTAACCATACATCTGGTTGTATTTGCATTTTGTTTTGTGTTGGTTATTAACAGGCCCTTTGAAGACAACCAGAATGTGGACATGGCCCTCTGTGAAAATGAGTTTGACTCCCCTGATCTAATGGATCTCACTGTTGAAAGGTATCAGCCAGGAGAAGGGTACATGAAACTCCAGGGGATTGATATACCATGAAACACCATCATGAAGGGGATATAATTTGACACAACATTGACATTACCAGGAACTGAATGTCCCTAAAACATGAATGAAAAGACAAGAAGAACATTGACCTAGAAGGCTGCCAAGAGGTCCACAGTAACATTAAAGGGGCTGCAGAAAATTCTGACAAGTGCTGGTTATGTACAGTATGTGACACACTTCTCTTATAGGGGGAGGGTGACAGGTTTTGCCAAAACCTACAAGTCTGCCAAAAGCATGTGGGGAAATGTTTTATGGTCTGATGAGACATGAAAAAGACATTTAAAAGATTAAAGCGGACCTTCACCCTGAAAAATAGCCTACCTTTTATGCCCCTCACCCTGTACATGCAGATTGCCCACATTAAAAATCATCCTACCTGCATCTACTGCATTTTCTGAGCCTTTAAAGGTGCCTGCAAACAGGAAGTGTCTTCTGACTGTGCCGCTCTGCATTCTGGGATTACTGTCCTTTGCCTGATCCCAGCTCTGCTCTGTCTGAGCAAAGCACAGCTATAACCCACCCCCTGCACTTTTGTCCCCTCTCCTCTGCTCAGTATGTTATGCTTCTGAGACAAGATGATGGCGCCCATATCTTAGAGTCCTGAACGGAGTTCAAGCCCAGTGAGGGAAAGAATAATAAGTAAGTGACTAAAACCGTGAAATATATACATTTTAGATGCTGGGGAATCATTTTTTAAGGGTTTGGGTTTTCATTAAATGATGCTGAAGGTCCGGTTTAATGGGGTGTGGCATGACATACCTCCTCTTTTGCAATGAATGAAGTGGGAGTGTTAAAGTGGACCAACACCCTGAGGTGATCGGCCCGGGAATCTATAAGATTCCCGGGCCGATCACCTCACACACCGCGGGACATCCGAGATCGGGATGTCCCGCGGGGTGAACCCCCCCTGAACACCCCAAATCCACCTACCTGGTCTTCGGCGGCCTATATGTCATGACTTGTGCCCAGTTATGTCTGTGCCCCTATAACCTATAAAGTGATAGATGCACCCCTAGTTTATATTTCAGTTTCTTATAGAGTCTGGAAACTGATTGCCTTGGGCTCAATTTAAAGTAAGGGCTCAGCTATCACTTATAATTTATGTTGGGGCCCATATCTATTTCTTTTTTGTCTGGACCCCCTAACCTAATAATGTGATGTCTGGGTTACTAGTTTGAACTTCAGTTTGCTAAATATGATCAGTAGCAGCCAACAATGTGGCAACCAGCAATGCAGGTATCAGGGCAGGGCTGCCATAGAGGACTGCCTAGGGTGTGCCTTCCCCCCTTATACCACCCAGCCTCATGGCTCCATACTGGAGAATTGGCAGGTCTGCCCTGATGGTGGCTCTGGTTGTCAGTAAGTCATGTCATCTTTAATGACTAACAGGCTACATTCACCTTAGAAGTTTACACAGCGTGTGGTGTAGTCTCTGCATGAGCTGAATGTGTTGGAATGCTGATGGGAAGTCGGCCATAGAACATTATTCTCCAGAATCCTCCTGTGCTCTGTCTTTCACCTCAATGGTCAAGTGGCTGCTCCATTCTCTGCATTGTACAGGCAGGGCAACCTTAGGTCAAGAGGCTCCCTGTAAAAGATGCCCCACAAACACAAAAATAAACAAAGCGAGAGAGAAAGTATAAAAGTAGGTTGTAAAGAAAGCTGAAGAGGGCAGAGGGAAGTTGAAAAAAAAAAGGGAGGGGTTGGAGGGAGTATGGAAAAAGGATAACCAATGTAATGTGGCAAAGAAAAGAAAAAGAAAGGTACCTGGAAGAGAAAAAGGAAGGAGCATGGAAACAATGAAAAAGAGAGAAAACTGGGTGGATGAGGGTAATGAGGAAAAATGGAGGAATTTTGGTACAGCGAAATGTAGAAAAAATGAGAAAGGAATGTGGACCTGAAAAATGGGAAGAAATATGGAGAAGACAGAAGAAGGACAGAATGTAAAACAAGGGAGATGGGGGAATGTGGTAGAAAAGAAAAGGATATGAATGTGAAAATAAAAAAGGTGGTGTGAGATGGAGGGAAAGGGGGAATGAATGTGTAAAAGATTAAAGAGAATGTAGATGAAGAGAAACTGGAAAAAGGGAGAAATGGGGGGGGGGGGGGGGGTGATTTGTGAAAAAATGGTCCGAATTTGAAAAGAAAGGCAGAGGAAATTTGGAAAAGAGAGGCAATGTTAAAAAGGAAAGGGAATGGGAAGAAAGAGATGCTAATGTCGGAAAACAGGGTGGATGATGGTAATGAGGAAAAATGGAGGAAATTTGGTACAGAGAAATGGGGGAAATGTGAATAAACATGGGATATGGAGTGGTGAAGAGAGCATGGAACTAAAAAGGGAGTGAGTATGGAAAAGAAAACAAGGAGGGAATGTAGGAAAGCAAATAAGAAAGAATTTGTATGTGTCAAGAAGGAATAGGAACTCTTGACAGAATTCTGTCTGAATGGTGCCCTTTTTATAGGGTATTTAGAATGGTGCCCTGTGCAATTGCACAGGTTGCACACACCAAATGCTGGCCTTAAATGTACAGTATACTTCCTAATGCAAATGTGAGCCCTATCAGCCTCCACCCAAAATCTTTTGGCTAAACTGTAGCACTTCGATGTGTGTGCAAGCAAGTTAAAGGGACTGCCCAGGGAAAATAAAAATAGCTGTACACAGCTTTGGTCCAGGGCAGCGCAACCACCTGGACTCGCTGTTCTTAAACTTAATGAATGGATTGGGCTTGCTGAGGCAGGGTAAACTGGACTTGACCACTGGATCTTGGACAGTAGAGAACTGGCAGGGTTTGTTCTCTAAAGAAGTAGTGATGGAGATTTGTTTGTCCACACTTTTTGTGTTGTTTTTTTTAAAATTGCCCCAGGCCTTTAAAAATATACTAAGGGCTTTATTCATGAAGGGATAGCGACAAGTAATGCCTTGTAAGCGGCAGGTGAACGCCGGACACGGCACACAATTGCACATCTATGAAGCTGAATCTGGTGAGTGACTAGAACAACGCCTTGTAGCGTACGATTCATCATTATCCCAAGCTCAGCGTACAGCGCCGGCGTTCAGCCTTGCAGAGCACCAGGTCTTATCTCTCGCTACCTGGCGCTCTCCTATACATTTCTATGGAAGATCCTTAAATCCCTTTTGTGAAGGAACGATCCAGCTTAAATGCAGAAAACCCACAGATACAAGTCCAGAGTTCCCCCTTTATTTCCCCCTGTTAAGGCTTTTAGTCATCAATATGCATAGGTCCCTATCTCCCCAGGAAGGGGAATTAGCATTTATGGGTTGAACAGACTCCCTGCTGATTCTCTGACACCTGCAACCTGGGAAGGTTTCAATGGGTCTGGAGGTGGTAGGATCACATCAAAAAATGAGAGCCGCAGACAAGCGGCACCAACACAAATCGGAACATAGCTGCACCACCATGTGTCCCAGCACCAAGCCAGGTACAGAACCAGAACCAGCTCATAAAACTGCACGCAAAGATAGGTTACTCTGGGCTCTGCAACAAAGGAAATCTAGAGAAATGGAGATCTAAGGTTCTGACCCATTTAGGAACCCCATTTTTGGACTCATCAGATGCCCGACATCCAGCCCAATCTTTTGGTGCCATATCCAAAGCTATACAACCCCCCTGCTCAAAGTTATAACCCCTAAAGGGTTTTAGGGGCTAAAGCAAGCTCCAGAACAGTGGGAGGTGACAATCTGTCCCACAGAAGGGAGGGGAATGAAAGAAACCCCAGGCATAAAAGGGATGACCCTGGGCCAGGCTTGTGCCACTTATCTGGAGAAGTCACGTTTCCTGTGTGCTGGAGGTGTCCATCCACAAGCTTGCCACTTATCTCTTGTGGGAGCTCTCATCACCACTACTCTGCAACTGCATATTAAGGTAACTGACCATTGTCTCTCTGTGTAACTCACTGTAACCTGTAACCCCCTCAGAACAGCATTTGTATTATTTCATATCCCATCTTAGCCAAATGTTTGTTATCACTGCCTAGTGTGCTATATATAGCATTAAAACTTATATTTCACTTGAGCGATCTTTTTGCCTTAGCCAAGAATCTGTGTGTCCACAGGCTTTGGGCCTGGTATTCCTGATAGGAGGGCTCGGACAAGGGTTTTTGGGAACGTGGTCTGTGTGTCTGGAGGTCCCTGGTTTATAGTTGGATCACGTGACCCGCGGTTCCCTGACACCTTTCCTGATCCCAATTTTTTAATTTTTTTTTTTAAAGAAAAACTCAAATCTTTCTGACATGTATCCTGGGCAAGAAAATTACATTTTTGAAAACTTTTTTGATTTGTAATATTTTTATGCAGAATTGTCCTTACATGTCTGATATTAAAGTGTTCATGTTACAATGTAATAACAATGTAATTCCATATGTTTTCGTTTTGTTACTAGTGTATACATGTTCAAAAACAGACTTTAATCACACAGCCTCTGGCGCTATGGGCTACAACTACATGATTTTGAGCGCCGGCACTGTTTGAGGCTGGCACTACCGTTCGCTCCCATACAGCATAGTACTGCGACTCACACAACATATTCATCAATGCCAGCCAGCGACTGAGGCGATCTGAAACAAAGAACCATGGCCGAGCACAGCGACTACTAGCGGTCGCTCTGAAATCCTCGCTACAGATGCTCATCTGTCGCTACCTGGCCTTAGTACTGAATCAGCCTGCCCGATGACATTACATTAAAGGTTTACATAATAATTTGAAATTATTTGTCTTCACATCCAGGTCTGGCTTCAGTTTTTGCAGCAGTGTCTGAAGGACCACAAGATGTCACTGCTGCTTCATAAACAGAGTTGTTGGTCTGCATCAAGCTCCCATCAAGCCGCTTGAGCTAAAATCCGTTGCCATACTTAGGCCTTTGAAATTAAACATTCACTCCAGGCTTTGCAAACACATCAGCAACCAAGAAATTACAGATTTCTCTCCTGAAAGGCATAAAAAATATTTCTTCTTTTTCTTACTTCAATGCACAAAATATATGGTACAGCTAAGAAAGCCAGTTGTTTAGGTGCTGATAAAAAGTATTGCATCATTTTTGTTATGAGGCAGTTCTGGAAACAAATATCTGGTTGGATGTTATGCTGCTGGCTTTAGTGATGTGAGCCAAAGAGACAAATTAGCCCTTCTGGTTTCCTAAAAATAAAGAAGAAGAATGAGGTGCTCAGCATGTACCCTTTGCCTTCCTTAGGTCTTTAGATTTTCCCTTGACCCATCTTCTTTGTATCCC
The DNA here is from genome assembly GCA_027917425.1 of Gastrophryne carolinensis. NCBI lineage: Eukaryota > Metazoa > Chordata > Amphibia > Anura > Microhylidae > Gastrophryne > Gastrophryne carolinensis. The sequence continues at coordinate 100,661,524 of CM051243.1, read as the reverse complement.
CCTTGGGCTTATGCTTTAATTATGGCCCATTTCCAGGTTGAGCGAGTGAACGGCCATACAAATCGTATGCGATGAAACAACTAGGGTTTAGACGCAGAAGATTTGTTTCTTAATCGTGCTATGCGCTGTACTTCCTATTTGTGGACAATTTCTGTTTCCAATGAGAAATTTCATGCCCTTCAAAACTATACCATGTCCGACCAAGTTCTCGTTCATTGCTTGTTCTCAGAAACCGTTTTCATGAATTGATTATTGTTTAAATGCGGTCACTAATGATTTCTTGTTCAAAAATCACTCTGTAAAAATGGACTGTATCTTGACATAGTCTGGTGGCTGAAGTGTTAGTCTGCTGGCTGTCTCCTCTGTGCTCACTCCTGATTGCTGGAGGTCGCATAAATGCGCTTCCAGGTGGCAACAGTTTTTACCATTGTAGTCTTTGTTAACCATGACCAACCCTTGGCTTCTGTTAAACATTATTCTTTAGATTTCCCTTTGTATTCTAAGTATGTCACACACCCCACTTCAATCATTAATTATTACAATAGGGGTAATACCTACCGCTAGGTGGCAGCATTGCAGAGAATCTCCAAAAAATCAACAGGCCCCTCCCGGTCTATACATACCTGGTACCTCCCAATAATCTCCCAGTGTTATTCTCTGCAAGGTGGCGACAAGACAGAAGAAAGAAGTCTCCTGCTTGCAGGTATCACCCCGCCCCCCCCCATGGTCTATTTCTGCCCGGCTCCTTTTTGTAATATACCTGTTAACTGGCAGCCTCCCAGCTTTGGCTGTAGGCCGGGCAAAAGGTAGCCGGCACCTTAGGTGCCTAGGAGATTAGCTCCTCCGCTCGACCCCTCATTGCGGGGCATAGCGGGATTCCCGGAGTGGTGATCCGGATGTGGGATGCCCCCATTTACCTAGCAGTTAGATAGCTTTTTACAGGATTTTGTCTGGACATGGGACAGTGGTCTATTCCTTTGCACCGGGTGTCATGGAGTGTGTGTGTGTTTGCGGCTGAACTGGCTGGTATATGTGTAGGCTCCTGCACTTGTTTTATGTGGCGTTGTTTCCGCGGGCGTTTTGGTAGGTGTGTGTTACTGCATGATGGCGATTTTGGCGGTTTTCCCCTCAGGAGCCGAGGGGCGGGGTCACGCGGCGCGCTGCGCCGCGGGCCCGCCTGTTGGCGAAGCGCTCGGCGCTTGCGGCTTTGCGTGACTGCCATGCTCAGGGGGAGAGTGTGTGTGTGTGTCTTCCAGGTAGCTCCGCCGGTCCCGTTATGGGAGGTGAGCGCGGTCTCGCTGGAACGGCGGTTCAGTGACGTCGGAGTGGGGCGGGACCGCGTCGTGCGCGGTCCGCGCGTTGATTGGTCCGTTTGGAGGGGCGGGGCTGACTCGGCTCCCGCGCTTCCAGGGCTCGTCTCCTCCTCCCTCCCAGGCACGGAGCGGTGATCGGGCCGCCATCTTGCTGCGGGTGTCACGCTGCGGTTGTGCTCTCCTCCGGGTAGGCGTACCTGTGCTGTTGCTGATTAGCCTGCGGGGGTTGTTTTGTGTCATACAGGAATGTTTGCTATGTCCCCCGCTTTACATCCTCCCTTCCCCCTTCCTCCTCGCTCCCGCCCACTTTTTGAGGTGCTGGCTGGATATATTAACCATCCGCTTGATCTATGGTTAAAAGGGGGGGGGAGACGTATTTTGGGGGTTACTTGTATGATTTACATATGTATTCTTGTGCCCGGAATGATTGTTGTCCCTGTTTTTTTGTGTCTTTCAGATCCTGGGATCCCGTCTTGCAGGGCTCTCCCGGTCTTATATACCTGGCTAGTGGGGGTTGTTTTCTAGGCCATTGTTCCTTCATTGGGACATATTTTATGCTAAATTCCCATGGTCAGGATTTTAAAAGAATTTTAGATATTAAAGGGGCATCCCGGGTCGCGTACTGCGTAAATCCCTGGGTTCTGCGAATACCATAAATTTCACCACATGGAGGCTGCCAAAGATACCGGAAACGGTCCTTCGGGACAATCCAAGGTGTGTGGGGCTCCGCTCCAGGGAGATGATGTCATTTTGTGTATTCCATGTGCACAGCGGAACATTGAGCGGCAGTCCAGCTCTCCGGTGCCTAGCACTTCATCGGCCGCGCCATCTCCCTCTCCCCCTCGCTTGTTCCGGACCCCGTGTGACGTTGTCCTGGGTGGGGATTCTGAGGTATGTGCCCGTTTGGCCAGCCTTGAGAAAATGTTTTCCGCAGTGGTCGCTCAGAAGGCTCCAGCTAAGCGGAAGCATCTGTCTCCGCCTCCGCCGGATTCAGATGAGGAAGTTATTGGAGACCTGGACTGTTCGGATCGTCCCCTTGAAGATGGTGAACTCGTTGAGGAAGAGGATTCCGAGGGTCAGCAGTTGCTGGGTGCTGAGGGGGACCAGGCTGAGGGCCTTCCTCTCGATTCGTCTACTATTCTGGCTCAAATGTTTGAGGTTTTGGATTTGGATCCTCCGGCGGTTGATCCTAGGCCTAAGGGTCAGCTTTTTGGGGTGTCCAAGCAGCGCTTGGAGTTTCCCAGTCAACAGCATTTTGAAGAGGTTGTACTCAAGCAATGGGAGCAACCTACGCGTCTCGTCGGTGTGCCGTCTAGCTGGGATAGGAAGTATCCTTTTCCGGCGGAGTTGATGAAGCGTTGGTCTGTCCCCCCTGAGGTAGATACTCCGGTCTTGGGACTGTCCAACACGGCGGTCGTGCATTCTCCTGACACGACTTCGCTCAGGGACGGCGAGGATCGCCGGATTGATCAGCTGGCCCGCCATGGTTTTGTATGTGCGGGTTCGGTGTTAAGGCCTGTCTGTGCTTCGGCTCTTTTGACCTTGGCGGTCAGGTCTATTGTCAGGGACTTAGGTGTGGATCTCGATCCTACCTGTGATGAGTCTCTTGCGCTTAAGCGCTGTGATTCCTTCTTGTCTTTTATCCTGGCTGCTCAGGAGGATGCCATGTTGATGTGTGGCAGGGCTACTGCCTTGCTGGTAGCTATCCGTCGCTGTGTGTGGTTGAGACAGTGGATGGCGGATTTTAATTCTAAAAGATCGCTCACGGCTCTTCCCTTTTTGGGTTTGAGGCTTTTTGGTGAGAGGCTGGATTCTGTTGCCAAGGGAGGTAAGTTACCTCAGCGCAAGAAATTTCGCCGTTCCTTTCGGGGGACGGTCTCCTTCAATCCGTCCTTTCGGGGAGCCAGAGCCAGCAGGGGTGCGGGCTTCTCGGCCTCCAGGGGCGCCAGATGGAATAGGGGTAAAGGCCGTGGCCGCCCCGTTCACGTCTGGGGCGCCAAGCCAGTTGCCAAGCCCGCTCAGCAATGAGGGGGCGCCCTCACCCGTACGGGTGGGGGGACGGTTGCGACTCTTCTCCCGGGTATGGGACCAGGAGGTCTCGGACAGGTGGATCCGGGAGGTGGTGTCGGCCGGTTACAAGTTGGAGTTCGAGTCCCGTCCTCCTCCAAGGTTCTTCAGGTCTCGGGTATCTTTGGATCCTTTGGCTGCGCAGGGGCTCCTGGCGGCGGTAAGGAATCTTCTAGAATTAGCTGTCGTTTGCCCGGTTCCTCCTTCAGAGGTAGGGCGTGGGTTTTTATTCCAATCTCTTCACTGTCCCCAAGAAGGACGGGTCCTTCCGTCCTATTCTGGATTTGAAGTTTCTCAACAGATTTATTCGTCCCCGGAAGTTCCGCATGGAAACCCTGCGGTCTGCGATCGGTTCGCTTCGGCAGGGGGACTTTATGACGTCCATAGACATCAAGGATGCGTACCTGCACATTCCGATTTTCCCAGCTCATCAGAGGTTCCTTCGTTTCGTGGTGGAGGATCGGCATTTTCAGTTTGTGGCTCTTCCATTCGGCCTCACCTCTGCTCCGAGAGTGTTCACCAAGGTGTTGGCGGGGGTGATGGCCCTGCTCAGAGCTCAGGGGATTCGCATTGTGCCTTACCTGGACGATCTTCTCATCATGGCGCCTTCCTTCAGTCAAGCAGAGGGGGACACCAGCATGGTGGTATCTATGCTGGAGAAGTTCGGCTGGGTGATCAATTACCCCAAGTCCTCTCTGGTTCCGGCCAGGGTGGTGACCTTTCTGGGGATGTCGTTGGACTCCTGCCAGCACAGAGTGTTTCTCCCTCAGGCCAAGGTTCTGTTGATTCAGGAATTGGCTCAGCTTCTTCTCTCCCATCCTCGTCCGTCCATTCGACTAGGGATGAGACTGGTGGGGTTGATGGTGGCCTCGTTCAAGGCAGTTCCTTTTGCGCAGTTTCATACGAGGACGCTTCAGCTTCATCTTTTGGCGTCTTGGGACCGGCGTCCGGGGTCGTTCGATCGGTCCTTCCGGATGTCCCCTCGGGTTCGGCAGTCCCTTCTGTGGTGGTTGGTCTCGGACAACCTTTTGAAGGGCAGGTCGTTTCTGACCCCGCTTTGGGAAACTGTCACCACGGATGCCAGTTTGTCAGGATGGGGAGGTTTCTGGAAGGATCTGCAGTTTCAGGGGCAGTGGGACCCTCAGGAGGCTCACTTGCCCATCAATGTTCTGGAATTGCGAGCCATCAGGTTGGTTCTGTCTCGCTTGACGCATCATTTACAGGGCCTGCCGGTTCAGGTTCGATCGGACAATCAGACGGCGGTTGCTTACATCAATCACCAAGGAGGGACTCGCAGTCTGGGTGCCCACAGGGAGGTGTCTCTGATTCTAGTTTGGGCAGAGACTCATGTCCCTTGCATCTCGGCAGTTTACATTCCAGGAGTGGAAAACACAGAGGCGGACTTTCTGAGCCGGTGTGCGTCCCGCCGGGGGGAATGGTCTCTCCATCCCCAGGTGTTTCGGTCGCTTTGTCTCCGATGGGGGACGCCGGAGGTGGATCTGTTTGCCTCTCGTCACAATCACAAGCTTCCGACATTCGTGTCTCTGTCCCGGGATCCTCTGGCTCTGGCGGTGGATGCCATGGCCCTGAGCTGGAGGGACCTGGGGTTTCTTTATCTGTTTCCTCCGATTCCCATGCTAGGCAGGGTGCTGCGAAAGTTGGTTCTGGAAGGAGTTCCCGCCATTCTCGTGGCTCCGAGGTGGCCAAGGCGGGTGTGGTTCGCAGACATCGTTCGTCTGGCAGTAGATCAGTTCGATCTGCCTCTTCGGCCGGATCTTCTCACTCAAGGCCAACTGTGTTACCCCAGTTTACAAACGCTGGCTTTGACGGCTTGGCTGCTGAAACCTCCATCTTAAAGGAGGAGGGTCTTTCGGATTCGGTCATTCGGACTCTTATTAGTGCCAGGAAGAGATCTTCTTCTTCCATCTATTATAGGTCTTGGAGATCTTATATTGATTGGTGTGAGGCTAGGTCTTTGCCTTGCCGGGTCTTTTCTATTTCTAGGATTTTGGAATTTCTTCAATCAGGGCTGGACTCCGGTCTTCAGCTGAGTACTTTGAATGGGCAGGTTTCTGCTTTGTCTATCTTTTTCCAGAGGTCTTTTGCTAGCCATTGATTGGCCAAGACTTTTTTCCAGGGGGTTTCGCATCTGCGGCCTCCTAGGAAGCCGTTGCTCCCTGTTTGGGATTTGAATTTGGTTCTCTCTGCTCTTCAGGCTCCTCCTTTTGAGCCTTTGCGGGATATTGCTCTGTCCACTCTTACTCAGAAGGTTGCCTTCCTGGTGGCCATCACTTCGGTTCGGCGTGTTTCGGAGTTGGCAGCTTTGTCTATTCAGGCTCCTTATTTTGAGGAACATCAGGACAAAGTGGTTTTTCGCTTTAAGTCAGACTTTCTCCCTAAAGTGGTCTCTGTTTTTCATCTTAACCAGGACATTGTTCTTCCTTCTTTGTGTCCTAAGCCTAAGAACGTCAAGGAGAGTGCTTTGCACTGCTTGGATGTTGTACGTTGTGTCAGGTACTATCTACGTGCTACGTCTTCTTTTCGTAAGACTGATGCCTTTTTCGTTGTGCCCTGTGGGCCTAGGAAGGGTTTGGCTCCGGCCAAGTCTTCCATTAGCAAATGGATTCGTCAGGCGATTGTTGGAGCCTATTCGGCCAAGGGGAGGGATCCCCCTTTTCGTGTTACTGCTCATTCTACTCGCGCGGTTGGAGCGTCCTGGGCTTTTCAGCACCAGGCTTCTGTTGAACAAGTTTGTAAGGCTGCAACTTGGTCTTCGGTTCATACTTTTTCTAAGTTCTATAAGGTTGATGTGCGGGCCTCAGCGGATGCTGTTTTTGGTCGCAAGGTTCTGCAGGCTGCAGTGGTTTGAGTTTTTTCTGCATTATTGCCTGGTTGGATACCCACCCTTTTCTGGACACTGCTGTTGGATGTCCCTATTGTAATAATTAATGATTGAAGTGGGGTGTGTGACATACTTAGAATAATACCATTTTGTGAATACTCACCTGTAAAATGGGTATTATAAGTATGTCACACACCCCACTTCACCCGCCCTTTTTGGTATCCTGGCTCTTTATATGGTGAAGTTTAGTTCTTTACGTTTGAGGGTTACATTTGTTTGTTCCTGGTACCTTGTCTTACTGCTGTTCTAATACTGGGAGATTATTGGGAGGTACCAGGTATGTATAGACCGGGAGGGGCCTGTTGATTTTTTGGAGATTCTCTGCAATGCTGCCACCTAGCGGTAGGTATTACCCCTATTGTAATAATTAATGATTGAAGTGGGGTGTGTGACATACTTATAATACCCATTTTACAGGTGAGTATTCACAAAATGGTATTTTTTGCTAGTTAAAAGAAAATAAAACAATTTTCACAATTTTCCACTGCAGCAGCTTCTCCCCTAGTCCAGCACTTTAAAACATATCCTTTTCTGTAACCCAGTCTCTCACCATTTGCAAGCAACCTGGTGGACAAGACTCTGCTTCATCTGTACGAGGCAGTGGGGAGGGCACCAGCAGGTTGTCGGACCAATTCTCATTCACCAATACATTTTATAGCACTGAACCATGACTAAGCTGCTGCAGGGGACAGATGAATGAATATAACTTTTTATATGCCTGTTGAACCAGCTAGTCTCTAACTCTAATCACACCATACCTGCTCATGACCAAGACCTATGGTTGCCTTGCTGCCTCTTGCATCAGTCATGGTGACTTGGCTGTCACGCTCTGGTAACTCCAGCCCTCTAGGTAAGCCCTCAACCCCCAATCTCCGCAGCCAGCTTCACCTGTAGGAGCCCCCGCTTGCCGGGATGCAGAATACGCCTGCCCGGGATCGGTTGCCCCCAGGACTTCAATGGCTCAAAGGATGAGAGTTTACAGGTTTAGAGGTCTGAAGAACCAATGGCTAAGAGCGAGTGTAGCAGAAGTCCAGAACCAGGCCAGAGGTTGACACGGGGAAGTCAGAGATCGTAGCGGGAAGAGGCAGCTCGAGGTCAAAGTACAAAGCAGAGGTCGGCAACGGAGATCAGATCGAGATTGGTCGGTTCAGGCAGAGGTCGGCAACGGAGATCAGGATAGTCAGTTCAGGCAGAGGTCGACAACGGAGATCAGAATAGTCGGTTCAGGCAGAGGTCGGCAACGGAGATCAGATTGAGAATAGTCGGTTCAGGCAGAGGTCGGCAACGGAGATCAGATTGAGTATAGTCGGCTCAGGCAGGGGTCGGCAACGGTGATCAGATCAATGAATAACACGAGTCAAAGCAAGGTACAAGGCGCTATAACAGGCACTGAAGAAGTGACGGGGGCGAACCTTTATAGGAACCAGGTATGATTGGCCAAAGGGAACGAGTGTAATGATTGGTGCAACTTAGATCCAACCTAGGATTGGACCAGCAGGGCGAGTATCCAGAACTTCCCCTAGGCTCATAGGCCTATAGCCAGAACCAAGGGGCGTGCCTGTGCCCCTTGGTTCAACCCCCCCTAACTACAACCTCCGGCGGGCGCGCCAGCGGGCGCCTCCGCCGGAGGGCATAAAGGCTATGTACGCGTGCACGCTCGTGCGCGCGCGAGACAGTGACGCGGGACTGAGGGGAGCGAGCAGCCGTGCTCGCAGCTGCCTGAGCCGCCGTCGCCGTTGCTTGGCGCGGCCGCCGGACAGGAGCTGCAGCAGCCGGCTGCCCGAGGACAACGCCGGAACGGAGTCCAGGTAAGTGCGGGTTTGTGACACTACCCCCCCTTCATGAGGGGCCTCCGGACCCTCACCCGGATTCCCTGGATTGTCCCGATGGAATCTCCTTACAAGAGCCTTGGCATGAACATCCTTCGCTGCCACCCAGCATCTTTCCTCTGGACCATAGCCAACCCAGTCCACCAAATACTGTAAAGAATTACGCACCTTACGTGAATCCAAGATCTTATTCACTTCATACTCGGGCTCATTATCTACAAGAATAGGTGCAGGACCAGCAAGAGGAGCATTCTTCGCCGGTTTTAACAGTGAAACGTGAAAAGAGTTAGGTATTTTCATAGTCGGCGGGAGTTGAACTTTAAAAGACACATTATTCAACTTCTTGATTATGGGAAAAGGGCCAATGAATTTATGACCCAATTTGCTAGAAGGTTGACGAAGCGCAATATTTTTAGTGGAGACCCAAACTAGATCGCCTACTTGAAGAGTAGGTTCCCGTGATCTACGGCGGTCGGCAAATTTCTTATATCTTAAACTAGTGGTCTTAAGAATTTCCTGAACATGTGTCCAGATATTCTTCCGTTCTTGAAGCCACTCCTCTAATGCCGGCAAGTTGGAAGGTGACCCTGAAAGGGAAGAAGCTCTAGGATTTTTTCCTAAATTACAATAAAAAGGTGATACCTTGGTACTCTCACTAGGCGCGTTATTGTAAGCAAATTCGGCGAAATCAATAAATTCTGCCCATTGTTCTTGGGTATCAGAGACATAACACCTTAAGTACTGTTCCAAAGTTTGATTAGTTCTTTCCGTCTGCCCATTGGACTGGGGATGGTAGGCAGACGAAAGAGAGATCTGTATACCCAACCGCGAACAGAAATGTTTCCAAAAACGGGAAGTAAATTGGACACCCCGATCAGAGACAATATTGGACGGAATACCATGAATACGAAAAATATGAGAAGTAAATAGTCGAGAAAGCTCTGGTGCAGAAGGAAGCTTGGCCAAAGGAACGAAGTGTGCCATCTTACTGAAACGATCTACGACCACCCAAATAACAGTATTCCCGTGTGATAAAGGCAAATCTACAATAAAATCCATAGAAATATGAGTCCATGGTTCAGCAGGGATTTCAAGAGGAACCAAACCGCCACTGGGAGCCTTGTGAACCCCTTTACTTCGAGCACAAACAGCACAAGCGTCGATAAAGGCAGTAATATCGCGCCTCATGGTTGGCCACCATACATGGCGACGGGCAAGCATAAACGTTTTTCGGTTACCCACATGACCAGCAGTTTTAGCATCGTGAAATTCGTGAATTACATCTGAACGCAAATGTGGCGGTACAAACTGGCATCCCAAAGGAACATCACTAGGAGATTCATCTTGAAACGGAGCCAAGGTGTTAGAGAGATCAGGAAGTAACGCCCCGACCACACAACCCATAGGTAGGATCGGATCACCAGTATCACCCCGATCCTTACATTCACCGAACATGCGAGATAGAGCATCAGCTTTAGTATTTTTTACACCCGGCTTGAAAGTAATAATAAAATTAAAACGTGAGAAGAATAATCCCCAACGTGCCTGACGAGAGTTCAACCTCTTGGCAGACCCAATGTACTCAAGATTTTTGTGATCTGTATACACAGTTATAGGATGTAATGAACCCTCCAGCCAGTGTCGCCATTCATCAAAAGCCAGTTTAATAGCTAATAGTTCCCTATTACCGACATCATAATTTTGTTCCGCGGTACTGAATTTACGTGAAAAACAAGCGCAAGGATGAAGACGCTCAGGGTTACCAGAATATTGCGACAAAACTGCACCCACCCCCAGCTCAGAAGCGTCCACTTCAACAATGAAGGCTTTAAGAATATCTGGATGAATTAACACAGGTCCCGAAGTAAAGGCCTGTTTCAAGGTCAGGAAGGCCTCACAGACAGAGGGAGACCAGTTAGCAGTAAAGGCCCCCTTGCGGGTAAGGTTGGTAAGAGGAGCAACAACATGAGAAAAGCCTTTGATGAAACGCCGATAAAAATTTGCAAAACCTAGAAAACGCTGCAATTCTTTTAGGGTCTTGGGTTGAACCCAATCCTGAACCGCCGAAACTTTCCCCGCATCCATCTCTAAACCCTGTTTGGTGATAATATACCCTAAGAGGGGAACTGCGGTGACTTCAAAAACGCATTTAGAAAGTTTAGCAAATAAGTTCTCTCTTAATTTTTGTAGTACCAACTTAACATGGCGTCTGTGCTCCAACAAGGAATTAGAAAAAATGGGAATATCATCCAAGTAGATGACCACAAATCTACCGAGATACTCTCTGAATATATCATTAACAAAATCTTGAAAGACGGCTGGCGCATTACAAAGACCAAAAGGCATGACCAGGTACTCGTAATGGCCGTCTTTCACATTAAATGCAGTTTTCCACTCATCCCCCTGCCGGATGCGAATCAGATTGTATGCCCCTCTTAAATCCAATTTGGAAAAGATTTGGGACCCTGTGACTTGATTGAACAGATCCCCGATCAGGGGCAAGGGGTATCGGTTCTTTACAGTGATCTTATTCAAGGCTCGGTAGTCAATGCATGCTCTCATCTTTTTTCTCTACAAAAAAGAATCCGGCCCCAGCAGGCGAGGTAGAGGGACGGATAAATCCCTTCCTTAAATTTTCGGTGATGTACTCCCTCATTGCTCTTCGGGCAGAGTAAGATTATAGATTTTTCCCCTCGGGGGAATCGTGCCAGGAAGCAAGTCAATAGGGCAGTCATAAGACCGATGTGGAGGAAGAGTATCAGCAGAACGTTCAGAGAAGACATCAACCCAGTCTGCATATGTGATAACTGTGAACAAACAAGAAAAAAAAAATATACTGCGCTGTCCCCAAACACAAAAAGCTCAACGTGCAAAGACTGGGATTCCCACCCAGAAACATACAAAGAAATAAAAAGCAAAAAAAAACACAGAGCTGAAAAACGTCTATTGAAAAGTCCAGTTGAAATAAAATAAATTCTTCCAGAATTCTGAACACCCAGTGACTTTCATCAAATACGGCTGACAAAGAACTTCAACTTCCAGTCAAGGATATTCTAAATAGAACAAATAGTGCAACACCGCTAATGTAAAGGGCTTTTTAATATACACATTAATGCACTCACATGATAAAAAAGTCTTTAAAACATATCAAAGGTAAAAGCTGTCTGCGACTCTCACCGCCAGGCATCAAAATCCAATCGTTGTGGATCAATCAAATGTAGATTCCGGCTGCTGCTAACCAACGCGTTTCACCCCACATTGGGGCTTTGACCAGGTTTGCAGCTCACATTGTTACTATGTAATAAAAGAGCTTAATGGCTCTCATTTATTTGGGGCGAGAGAGGTTGCGCTTGCGCACTGCATATAGTTGCGGTGTTTGTTGCAGAGTAGTTATTGGTGGCATGTGGGCTGTTATTGCTCCTGGATGGGTGTTGGCGTGTGGGCGCCCCCTTCTGGCCACGGGGCGGTCGGCGCGTGTGTGCTGCCGGCTGCTACTTTGTGAAATCGGCACATGCGCACTGCGGTCTCGGAGCTGTGAAGCGCCGGAATTAAGGAGTCCGGTCTCGGGGCATGCGCATTGCGTTTTTGGTGCTGGAGGACTGGCGCATGCGTACTGGCGCCTGTCTGGGTAGACGGCGCGTGCGCAGTGACATGATTTTACTTTCTGGATGGGCCGAAAGCATCCAGCCTAGTCTCGGGTCACACCGCTCCATATACAGGTAAATCTTTTTTAATATAGTATTTGCCCTTATATACTAATGAATTGGCGCTACCTATTGAGGGATGACAGTAATATTGTTACATCTGTAAAGCGCTGGTAGCGGACCGGAAGTAATTATTCTACTTCCGGGTGGAGGTGGAAAAAAAGGGGGATATTTAAACCCATGCATTTATGTGAGCTGCAAACCTGGTCAAAGCCCCAATGTGGGGTGAAACGCGTTGGTTAGCAGCAGCCGGAATCTACATTTGATTGATCCACAACGATTGGATTTTGATGCCTGGCGGTGAGAGTCGCAGACAGCTTTTACCTTTGATATGTTTTAAAGACTTTTTTATCATGTGAGTGCATTAATGTGTATATTAAAAAGCCTTTTATATTAGCGGTGTTGCACTATTTGTTCTATTTCTTATCCCCTTTTATACTCCTGGGATATGAGAATTGTTATGCCTAAGTGGATTTAGAATATCCTTGACTGGAAGTTGAAGTTCTTTGTCAGCCGTATACATCATCCTCCATCCTGGGATGTGATTTACCGCAAACCAGTGGGATATATTGTTTTGAGAAAGCATTCTAATGATTAAAATCTGGTAAGCCTCCTGTCACATTGGTGGTGGATTCGCACCATATTTGATGAAAGTCACTGGGTGTTCAGAATTCTGGAAGAATTTATTTTATTTCAACTGGACTTTTCAATAGACGTTTTTCAGCTCTGTGTTTTTTTTTGCTTTTTATTTCTTTGTCAGTCTGCATATGGCTGAGGTAATCCCTGAGGTAAAACTTGCACACTTCTGAGGCCTGTAGTAAAGCAGTGATTCTTGCAATGATCACTCCACTTAATCAACTCCCCAACCCGCCAATCTAACACCGGGTTGTGGAGTTGTAACCAGGGGTATCCCAAAACCACGGGAGTTTCCGGACAATCGAAGACAAAAAATTCTATGAACTCAGAGTGGGAAGAGCCAACAATTAACCGAATAGGTGGGGTCTTGGTACTTATAGGTCCCCCCGGGATGGCCTTCCCATTGATAGCCAAAACTTGTAGGGATCTTTCAAGAGGGACTAAAGGGATACCTAAAAGGGAGATCATACTCCTGTCCAAAAAGTTTCCCGCCTCACCGCTGTCGATAAAGGCGGAAACTGTTTGCTTAGAAGAACCCCAAGACAGGTCAATAGGCACTAGCATTTTATTTTGGCGAGAGTTGCAAACTGACTCACCCAGATCAGTACTCTCTACCTGGTCTGGGTGTGGAAGTTTTCCGCCGGTCTCCCCTTGTTGGGACAGGACCCTGCAAAATGACCAGAATTCCCGCAATACAGGCATAACCCCTCGGATCGCCTACGCTGTTTCTCTTCTTGGGATAAGCGGGTTCTCCCTAATTGCATAGGTTCTTCCTGGGGAGATGATGAGGTACTTTCCCCACGGGGAACCGGAGACCTATGACCTTGGACGGGCCTGAAGGACGTGGGAGCCCTGACTCTCTCCCTGGCCCTTTCTCTAAGGCGTCGGTCTATTTTAATGGAGACCTGCATTAATTGATCTAAGTCCGCTGGCGGAGGAAAATTGACTAAAGCATCCTTGATGCTTTCCGACAGCCCCACCCTGAACTGACTACACATAGCGGGATCGTTCCATCTAGCTTCGATAGCCCAGCGGCGGAATTCAGCAGTGTAATCTTCAGCCGAATTTCGCCCTTGTTTTAAGGCCCGAAGCCTATTCTCTGCTGTAGACTGTGAATCAGGGTCAGCGTATAGGACGCTCATAGCGTTGAAAAATGCAGTTACTGATTGTAAGGCAATATCATGACTCGGCAAACTAAAGGCCCAGGACTGCGGGTCTCCTTGAAGTAGAGAAATGACTAAGCCTACTCGTTGTGTCTCAGTGCCAGAGGAGATAGGCCTCAACTTGAAATATAGTTCACAGGAATTCTTGAAATTAGAGAATTTTGCTCGCTCTCCAAAAAATTTCTCAGGCAAAGGAATCTTCGGTTCGGAGAAATGAGGTGGTACAGAGTAAGTCAGCACTTGACGAGACTCCTGAGTGGCCACTCTTTGAGCAAGTTGGTTGATCGCTGTGGCCATAGCTTGTACCTGCTGTACCAGGTCATCCATGTTGGGCCTGTTATAATGTCACGCTCTGGTAACTCCAGCCCTCTAGGTAAGCCCTCAACCCCCAATCTCCGCAGCCAGCTTCACCTGTAGGAGCCCCCGCTTGCCGGGACGCAGAATACGCCTGCCCGGGATCGGTTGCCCCCAGGACTTCAATGGCTCAAAGGATGAGAGCTTACAGGTTTAGAGGTCTGAAGAACCAATGGCTAAGAGCGAGTGTAGCAGAAGTCCAGAACCAGGCCAGAGGTTGACACGGGGAAGTCAGAGATCGTAGCGGTACAGAGGGAAGAGGCAGCTCGAGGTCAAAGTACAAAGCAGAGGTCGGCAACGGAGATCAGATCGAGATTGGTCGGTTCAGGCAGAGGTCGGCAACGGAGATCAGAATAGTCGGTTCAGGCAGAGGTCGGCAACGGAGATCAGAATAGTCGGTTCAGGCAGAGGTCGGCAACGGAGATCAGATTGAGAATAGTCGGTTCAGGCAGAGGTCGGCAACGGAGATCAGATTGAGAATAGTCGGTTCAGGCAGGGGTCGGCAACGGTGATCAGATCAATGAATAACACGAGTCAAAGCAAGGTACAAGGCGCTATAACAGGCACTGAAGAAGTGACGGGCGCGAACCTTTATAGGAACCAGGTATGATTGGCCAAAGGGAAAGAGTGTAATGATTGGTGCAACTTAGATCCAACCTAGGATTGGACCAGCAGGGCGAGTATCCAGAACTTCCCCTAGGCTCATAGGCCTATAGCCAGAACCAAGGGGCGTGCCTGTGCCCCTTTGTTCAACCCCCCCTCTCCCTATGTTGCCCGTTCTTACTCACCCTTCGGTCCTACGGCACATGCGCAGTCTCTCGTCCAGTCAGCACACTCAGATCCACTCCCACCCCTTCGGAGCTTGTCTAAAGCAAGAGGATCTGAGCGCAATGGGGTCGTATCCCTACTACCCTTTAACAGGGAGTGTGCCCGTGCCGGCCAATCACAAATGCCTGGGGCGGGCACGCACTCTGCTAAAGGGATAGTGGGGGTGCGGCCACTGCTTGCGCAAGTGCCATTGGACCGGGAAAGAAAATGAGTTTTCGGGCTACCTGGGGAGTTTGACACAGTAGGACATCTGGATGCCCCAGGGGGAGCAAGTATGTCTGCCCTGGAGTCTCATGGACTCCAGGGTGGGTTTTGGTCCACTTTAAACCTTCACCAAGAATAAGAGCCTATCTTGTATGTTCCCACCACCCCATTCATACAGATTTGCCACATTAAAAATCATCATACCTGCACCTTTTTGAGCCTTTTAACATCCAAAATTGTGGCCCGTGGAGTCTCAGGCTGCCTACAGACAGGAAGTGTCTTCTGACTATGCCGCTCTGCATTCTGGGATTGCTTTCCTGACCCCAGCTCTGCTCTGTCTGTGCAAAGCCCCCTGTGCATTTCACCCCTCTTCTCTCCTGTGATGCTTCTGAGGCAAGATGAAAGCACCTGTATCCTAGAGTCATGAGCTGAAGCCCAGCAGGGCAACAAATAATAAGAAAATACAGCTCCAAAGACTTTAACGAGGAAAAAAATATGATGTCCTGGAGTTCTGGGTTGTTGCACCCAAAACTGCGTACCTAGAGGTCAGGTCAGAGGAGTACCCCCTATACAGCATATGCATCCTCTGCAAACCTAAGGAGAAATACTTGCAGTGACGGACACCTGAGGGGTGGCCCAGGTAAAGACCAAGCACAGCACAAAGTGGGATTGTGGACACCATGTGCTTGGGGCGCTCAATTGGATGTCAAGCTGTCTAGAATAAAGTAGCCTTGGTTTGAATGTTTTAAGACTATGGCCTTGATTCACAAAGAGTTGAAAAAACTATGTCTGTCTTTTACTTTCAAGAAGTCCTGAAGTTACCAGGGGCCCTACAGGAAGGGCCTCTCTGGAACTGAGTGAGCACCTTCTCTGGTCCTGCTCCCAGACCCAAAGTGGTGCTGTCCAGGGGACATCTTATAACCCACTCCTCATGCATATCAAAACCACATGTGATGTCGCTGTTTTTACACAGCCAGAGAGAGACAAACCTGCCTTCAGCTGTTCAGCTGGATGCTGCCGAACTTTACTGCTGCTCATATTTAATAGAACAGCCTTTGGTGAATCCGTTCAGCCTGTTAATAAAATCAGATTGGGTTTGAGATTTCAGTAAGCCTGCTAAAGGATCAGACATGAGATAGCAATAAAAGGGATCTAAGAAAAGTAAAATGTTGCCGTTTTCTTCACAGAATGTAATTAAATCACACAGTAGGCGTTCAGGACTGAAGAGTTCTGCTAATATGATACAATGAGAGAACAAATCTGCTGAGTGAAAACTCAGCAGGGCCATCAGCTCATGCCATGTAAAATAAACTTTAGCATTATTTCATGGAATTGAAACTGGCTTCACTAATATGCCATTGGGATTTGTAAATGAATTTACCGTATTTATTATAGTAAAATGGCTGTCAAACCAACAATATGCAAAAATAGTATCCAGCTTATACTGAATACTGAATACTTTATTGACCGCCAAGTAAGTACAGGATACATACAAGGAATGCTTTTTGGCAGGAGATTCACCATTAGAGCTATAAACAATAACATATAATATCTATAATACATATAATACAAAGTGGTATCACAGTGACATAGTAGTGACTGGTAAAAGTTCAGTGCAGCTTGTTCAGTGCCCTAAGGGCCAAAGGAAAAAACATATTTTGTGACTGGAGGTTCTAGTTGAAAGAGCCAGGTACCTGCGGCCAGAGGGTAAGAGTCTGAACAAAGAATGTCCTGGGTGTGTTGGGTCCATAGCTATTTTTGTTGGCCTTTGTGCAAATTCTGCTCTTGAATTGTCCCTCTAGAGATGGTAAGGGGCATTCTATAGTCTGCTCGCAGCCCTGGTAATCCTCTCCAGCCTATTCTTGTCTTTGGCTGTAGCCCCGCTGTACCAGACAGTGAAGGAGGAGGTCAGAAGCGATCCTATGGCTGCATTGTAAAAGGTTTTTAGGGTCCTTTTAGACATACCGTATCTTACCAATTGTCTCAGGATGTATAGCCTTTGTTGGGCCTTCTTCAAGATGACGGTAGTTTGCATGCTCCACTTCAAGTCCTGTGTGATCACGGTACCAAGAAATTTTGTGCTGGTAACGATTTTGACTTCTTCATCACCAATCGAAATGGGATGGTGCGTTAGATGGGATCGCCTGAAGTCAATTATGAGTTCAACTGTTTTCTGGGTGTTCAGGATAAGTTTGTTTGCATTGCACCAGGATTCCAGGGTTTTGACTTGGGTCCGGTAGGTAGACTCATCATTGTCGTTGATGAGGCCTACCAAGGTGGTATCATCCGCATACTTGATGATCTTGATTGAAGGATCTGAGGAGGTGAAGTCATTTGTGTAAAGTGAAAAGAGTAGGGGAGACATAACACATCCCTGTGGGGCACCGATATTCGTGATTCTAGATGAGGAAATAAAGGGGCACAGTTTGACTCTCTGGGTCCTGCCAGTAAGAAAGCTAATAATCCAACCGGATAACCTTGATGAGATGAGATGCCCAGAGAAAGCAGCTTCCCATGGAGAATTTGGGGATCAATGGTGTTAAAGGCAGATGAGAAATCCACAAATAGCAATCTGGTGTATGACTTGAGTTGATCAACATGATCTAATGTGAACTTTTGCTTAGCTAGTTTAACACTGAAGCTGATGAGATGTGCTGAACCCTGTTTTGTGGACCTTTCTATTGCTTGTAGAGGCTAATGTGAACAGAAAGAAAAGGCCCTGGAAGCTGATGGGCACTGGAAGTTATTTATCACTACAGGTTTACTGTAAACACATGAGACAAGCCATCTACTTTATTGGGGGCTTATGGGAATTGAAAAAAAAAGATATATGTGCCTGTTGGTTAGGGGTGCGGCAAGGAGCAGGTACTTCTGGGCCAGGTCCAAAGAATCCAAGTCAGCTCACCTGAATTTTTGGGAGCTGTGTGCACAGGGAAGCGGCACTGGTAGTCCCAGCACAACAGCTTTTCTGCTAAAACATACCATTTAAACAGGCATATTAAACAGGAAAACATCATAACAGGTGGCATACAGTGTAGGTGACGCAAAAATGAAAGATGACAATCACATTGCAGGTGACGCATTTCGGGGGGTGTCCCTCTTACTCTTACCACCTTCTGGGCCAACTCACAGTCTATTGGAGGATGGATGTAAACTTTATAAACAGAAAGCAGCATTCTTCTTTATTAACATCCTTCCAGACTGTACAGCAATATACAGCATTACAGTTACTTCTCTCTGCAGTCCAGTCCAACAGTTGTCTTCTGTCCCCTTTCCAAATTGGGTTGCTTGCAGCTCATCATACTTCTGTAACAAAGGCTTGGGCCGTTCCGCCTGAATTTTTTGGGGCTGCCACTGCTTTCTTTTCTTTACTGCTTCACATCAGAAGAAGTCACTAAGGGCTCTTATTTTGCTGCTGGTCCTGTCTACCTCACTCAATGTATATTTTAGTTCACGTGCCAAATATGTCTCTAGCCACACTTAGTATGTTCCTAAAAACCAGACCCAACCAGTTGAAACCACTTCTTGTTTATCATTGCTGCTCTGTTAGGGGCCAATAACAATGGGCTCCAGGCTCTTCTGCATCCCTTGCCCCAAGTACTCCTGTTCCAGTTCAAAGAGCAGGGGATCTGAAAGGTTACCTGTCCTCCTTATTACCTGCACAGCCACCTAGGTGTATGCAGAAGAGCCTGGTGCCCAGGTCTCTTGAAGCAGACATTAGATCTGTTTAATGCAAATGAACCACAGCATCATTTGGATGCAGAGAGTTTGTCAGACACAGATTCAGCCTGGATGGCCTAATTTATGAATATTCTGTCATTGCTTCTACACATGCAAGTGAAACTATTTATTACATTTTATATAAAAATCTGTACTAGGAGGTATGTACTCTTATTTTTGTATCTGTATCTGTTTTGTTCTGGTATTTATTTAGCTGCTGTCCTGAAAAATAGTGTCTTGGGAAAAAAACATGCAGTAAAAATGATACTTGCAGTCAGGGCCGGCACCAGGGTATTGGGCGAAAGAGTCTTAGTGGCCTTAAAGTAGTGTGTCACATGATGTCACCTTTCAGCTCCGCTGCCACAAATGGGACATCTTCTGCTGCTGATAACCCTCCAGCCCATATTGCCTTCCCTATAGCCACCAATCGTTTTCTAGTCCTTGTTGCATTCTCTATTCCAAGCATTTCCAGCCCTTACTGCTTTCTCCGCTGCCACTAAAAACTCTCTCATTGTTTTCAGTTGTCACCTGGTTCTCTCCACCTTCTGAGCTTCCATCAACTGCCCTCTGTTCCAGCCATCTTCTCAAATGTTGCTGATCATCCCCTGTTGCTGAGGCCAGCCATGAGTAGGTCTGCACACAGCACCTAGTATTCAGTGGTTCGGAACCACTGTAAAATAATATTATGGCTAAGAGTGAGCCTGAGTGGGCCCCTGAAGATGCCAGGGGCCCTGGCAAATGCCCAGGTTTGCCCTGTGCTGGCACCGCCCCTGCTTGCAGTATCCTTTCAAGTTCACCCCAAGCTGGGAGTAGAAGGAACCTGGGAGTCCCTTTCTGTAACAGTGGATTCCAACCTTCTTTATGTGAAGACCACAAGCAGTATGGACAGATGAATTATATATTATGTACCCTCAACCTTTAACACTAGACCCCCTACTGAGCACATGTTTTAATCCCCCTTCTATAACTGCTGTATACACATGACTGCGCATCCTCCATCCCACAGATTACCCTACTCACCAGGTTTTCAGATCTTCTGCCATATTGGGGGCCCATGGATGCACATATGCTACATTCAGATTACAATACAAGTGTATACGTCTTGTTGACCTAAGATACTGATTAATGTACACTATTATCACACTATTATCTGCTGCATTGGGGTTTCCCTGAAAATATAAGTGAATTAAATACATACATACAGGGAATTCTTTATGACAAGAGATGGGTAAATAATGGGGTAGAGGAGGCCAAAAATACATCTTAACTATGTACAGCATGAATAAAAGTTCACCCTGTGTTAGCATAGTAAAGTAGTTTTTTGTTATTGGTCAGTTTAGGGTCAACTGTTCTTACCATAGAATGTATGAATGTTGAAATAGAACCTCATATTTTTTTACAGCAGGCAGAGTTTACTTTCAAACAGTATATGACAAAAGGCACTTCATGGTTGGCTTTGATGTACAGTATTGTAGCTTAGAAGAGGTTTGTTTTTTTCCCTGCTGTATGTTATTTTTAGCTTTTATACAATTATAGAAAAGAGGAAGCACACCTTAATTTTAAATGTTCATAGTTTATAGTGTCAAAATATATACAGTTACAACAAATATACACACATGTCCATGTGTGTTATATACACTGTGCACATAATGAGAAAAAAAGGATACAAATATTTGTTCTGATGTGTGGTTCTGCTTGAACTGTGAATACCTTACTGTCAAAGGAAAAAAGAGACTAGTATCGAGGTATTAACCTTAACAGTACCAGGAGTAGACTATAAAATATGGTAAAGATACCTGTATCTAAAGGGATCTGTAATAAGGTATCCACAGGAGCATTCACAGATAATATTGATGGCATACAATATCTGAACAGACCAGAAAGTTAAAGAAATAACAATAAGCATATGTATATAATGTATTGGATGATGTCTGTATCAGAAGTACACCATCCCATCATTCTACAGACCACACAAATACACACCAGAAAAAAGATGCCACAGTCATGACGTTCCAATCATGGCATCAGTGTAATATAATAACACACAATCTGCAGAGTCAAGACATTACAATACACATTGCATAGTGCAGCTATAGGATCGCATAAATGTTACCAACGTTTCACGGCCGCTGGCCGTTTCATCAGGGTAGCGATAATGATACTTTACCAAGCGCGCGTTTTTATGTGCAGTGTCCCCCCCTGGCCGGCCAGTGAGTGCGCGTCACGGACGGCGTACTTCCTGCCGTCGTCCGCGACGTCACATCCGGCATGCGCGTCCCGACCAGCTGGGTGTGCTTGGCTGGCGGAAGTGTCATATCGCCCATCAGATGGTGGGCGGATATGACATATTACCACACACCAGCACAGCAGCCTGGCGCACGGGGCGCAGACACCGGGACTTCAAGAAAATGGCTGCTGTATAAAGAAATAAAGAAGCAAGACGCGATAGGCGATAGTTGTATGCAGCTGTTGAAATGAAGTCTGGGGTATGCTCTTGCATCATAGGGGGATACATTTTCACACCTGTGTAACTCATCTGCAGAGGAAATATAATAAAACCATTTAAAAACAACAGAAAGCGATCCAAATATCTTCAGAAAAAATGAAAGTATTGTCTTGCTAAATCGACCATATCAATCTACATAATCCTATATAGAAAAAATTGGCAAGTCCCTACAAATTTAATAGGGATAGTCATAAAAACTCTACATCCCTCTTAAAGGGACATTATTCATAGAATTATCAGCTAAGTGAAAATCAAGGAAAGGGAAACTTATTTGTTCTAACCACTCTATAGATATATTCTCTATACACTCACATTGCCATGAACCATAATTCGATGGAAAGGGGCCATCATCACACATGTACATAAACATGTGTGCATATGTGTTTAGACCCATATAGGTGCGTGTGTCAGTACACACGTACCCACATGTGCTCCCACACAATCGTGTGAGTGCACATATGCGTCCGCATGCCCACATCCACACACACACCCACATCACCGGATCCAAACAGAATGAGATCATAATGAGACACAGAAAGCTCATAGATGTCCGAGGATATGAATTTAAAATTACACTGATTCATGTGCCTAGTCTATACCTGAAAAATGATCCTATTTTGGATATATTAGATAAATGGAGTGTAGTCTATCTCCTCATTGAGGCCCTTCGGAGTCAATGTTTCTAGTTTAAAGTGGACCAACACCCAGGGGTGATCGGCCCGGAAATCTATAAGATTCCCGGGCCGATCACCCCCCACCCCGCGGGACATCCGAGATCGGGATGTCCCGCGGGGTGAAACCCCCCAGAAACCCCAAAAACACCTTACCTGATCCGCCGCTGCTTCCGCCGCCGCCGCCTCCCGCGCACCCCTCCAGACGTGCGCGCGCCCGCGCCGGCCCTCCGTGAATGGCCGGCGGGGGCGCGCGCGCGCCGAGAGTGACGCGCGGGAGGCGGCGGCGGCGGAAGCGGCCTGGACGTTCCTGATCCCCGCCTGGACGTTGGCGGGGATTGGCTGCGGCGCTCACGTGGGAGCGTTGAGAGGTGAGTTTTTTGGGGTTTCTGGGGGGTTTCACACAGCGGGGCACCCCCGATCGGGGTGCCCCGC
Organism: Gastrophryne carolinensis; assembly: GCA_027917425.1. Lineage (NCBI taxonomy): Eukaryota > Metazoa > Chordata > Amphibia > Anura > Microhylidae > Gastrophryne > Gastrophryne carolinensis. The sequence continues at coordinate 100,639,192 of CM051243.1, read as the reverse complement.
CGAAGTGGACCAAAACCCAGGATAGTCAAAATCCTGGGTGTTGGTCCACTTTAAATATCCAATCTAGCTCTCGTCTGAGTAATAATTTATTTCTATCTCCCCCTCTACGAATCTGGGGTTGATGATCTATGGCCATAAATCTGAGTTGAGATACTTGGTGGCCCCTTTCTAAAAAGTGACGGGCAACTGGAGAATCCATATCTCCTCGTCGTATAGAGCTTCTGTGCTCACTGATTCTGTTTTTAAGTGGTCGTTTAGTCTTGCCCACGTACATTTTACCACATGGGCGTTTTACCCCGACGTATCAAGGTAATCCGATAGACACTAATATAGAATTACAGCGTTTTTTTAGGACTCTAAGATTAAAAGCTCATTTCCACTCAGATAATCAAGGGATGGGGCACCAACAGAAACTTGGTCTTCCTTCGAGTATCGATATATCCGCCTGTAGACCCAAAAGTAAGTGGACACCTCCTACAACTTTTCCTACGGTTGAGGCTTTCATAAGGTTGGTTGAGCAGGATGTTCAGCGAACATATGAAACACCTCTTAAAAGGAAGCATGGACATAATAATTTAACTAAAGAAGAACGCCTTGCCCTGGTAGCATTATCCAAGGATCCGAATATCATTGTCAAACCGGCCGATAAGGGCGGGGCGACAGTGATTATGGATCGTGACTTTTATCACCAGATTATTATGGGACAATTATCAGACACCAGCATATATCGTCCACTCAGTGAGAACCCTTTACCTAGCATTAAAAGGAGACTAGATAATCTACTTGATCAAGCACTTGTTGAGAATCTGATTGATAAGAAATTACACAAATTTATGGTATGTGAACATCCAATAACTCCTGTTCTATACATTCTGCCCAAAGTACATAAAGATCCATTGAATCCACCTGGACGTCCAATCGTAGCGGGAACAGATTCCGTTTTCCAGAATGTGGCGACATTTCTCGACCGTGTCTTACAAACGAAGGTAACATCTACTAGATCATATATACTTGACACAGGGGATTTCTTAAATAGGATCACTAACTTGGGCTCTCTCCCTAATGACATTTTTCTATGTAGCATGGACGTGAGCTCCCTATACACTTCTATTCCCCATGATCTCGGTATCCTTGCAGTAGAAGAAGCACTTAGTTCAATGGAAACCACCAATGAGTTTAATATATTCTGTATAGAATTGCTCACAGTGGTCTTAACAAAGAACTATTTTCTATACAAAGATACATACTACCTCCAATTACAAGGGACCGCTATGGGCTCAAATGTAGCCCCTTCATACGCAAATCTTTTCATGGACCGTTTTGAACGTCTCTATGTATATACTGATCCATTATTTGAATCTCATGTGATCCTGTGGCTTAGGTTTATTGACGATATTTTTTTCTTGTGGCAGGGGACAGAGACCGGCCTTTTGACATTCACTGAAGGACTGAACCACAAACTTCCGACTATCAGCTTCACACTTGAACATAGTGACCGTGAGGTACATTTTCTTGATGTGACTATTTCTATCAAAAATCATACCCTTATGACTGACTTATATCGCAAGCCGACAGATCGAACTACATTTTTACACTACCAGAGTTTCCACACAGATGGATTGAAAAAAAGCCTGCCATATAGTCAATTTATTAGGCTGCGTAGGATCATTTCCGATGACAATATATTCATGACACGTGCCCAGGAACTCATTAATGAGTTCATTACACGGGGCTATCCAGTAGAAGAATTAGAGGCTGCTCGAGACAAAGCAAAATCGAAAGAGAGGATGCAACTTTTGAGACATACTCCGAGAGATAAGCCTACTCGCATTCCAGTAATTCTTACATTTTCTACATTAACATTGAGGGTAGAAAGAATCATTAGAAAACATTGGCATATATTGGGTAGTGACCCGAAATTGACTGAGACATTCTGTGAAAAGCCACTATTCGTCAAAAAAAGACCTAAGAACTTAAGGAACAGCCTTATTAGGGCAGACACTCATACAGCCACTAAGAGAACCGATGTGGTACAATCTTGGATACCCTCGCGAGCCACGATTAAGGGCATGTACAGTTGTGGTAACTGTGCTCAATGCAATTCGGTGATAAAAAATGACTTCTTTAATCACCCATTGTCAGGCAAGAAATTTCCTATCAATAATTTCTATAATTGTAATTCCACATATGTAGTGTATATCTTAAAATGCCCATGTGGTAAAATGTACGTGGGCAAGACTAAACGACCACTTAAAAACAGAATCAGTGAGCACAGAAGCTCTATACGACGAGGAGATATGGATTCTCCAGTTGCCCGTCACTTTTTAGAAAGGGGCCACCAAGTATCTCAACTCAGATTTATGGCCATAGATCATCAACCCCAGATTTGTAGAGGGGGAGATAGAAATAAATTATTACTCAGACGAGAGCTAGATTGGATATTTAAACTAGAAACATTGACTCCGAAGGGCCTCAATGAGGAGATAGACTACACTCCATTTATCTAATATATCCAAAATAGGATCATTTTTCAGGTATAGACTAGGCACATGAATCAGTGTAATTTTAAATTCATATCCTCGGACATCTATGAGCTTTCTGTGTCTCATTATGATCTCATTCTGTTTGGATCCGGTGATGTGGGTGTGTGTGTGGATGTGGGCATGCGGACGCATATGTGCACTCACACGATTGTGTGGGAGCACATGTGGGTACGTGTGTACTGACACACGCACCTATATGGGTCTAAACACATATGCACACATGTTTATGTACATGTGTGATGATGGCCCCTTTCCATCGAATTATGGTTCATGGCAATGTGAGTGTATAGAGAATATATCTATAGAGTGGTTAGAACAAATAAGTTTCCCTTTCCTTGATTTTCACTTAGCTGATAATTCTATGAATAATGTCCCTTTAAGAGGGATGTAGAGTTTTTATGACTATCCCTATTAAATTTGTAGGGACTTGCCAATTTTTTCTATATAGGATTATGTAGATTGATATGGTCGATTTAGCAAGACAATACTTTCATTTTTTCTGAAGATATTTGGATCGCTTTCTGTTGTTTTTAAATGGTTTTATTATATTTCCTCTGCAGATGAGTTACACAGGTGTGAAAATGTATCCCCCTATGATGCAAGAGCATACCCCAGACTTCATTTCAACAGCTGCATACAACTATCGCCTATCGCGTCTTGCTTCTTTATTTCTTTATACAGCAGCCATTTTCTTGAAGTCCCGGTGTCTGCGCCCCGTGCGCCAGGCTGCTGTGCTGGTGTGTGGTAATATGTCATATCCGCCCACCATCTGATGGGCGATATGACACTTCCGCCAGCCAAGCACACCCAGCTGGTCGGGACGCGCATGCCGGATGTGACGTCGCGGACGACGGCAGGAAGTACGCCGTCCGTGACGCGCACTCACTGGCCGGCCAGGGGGGGACACTGCACATAAAAACGCGCGCTTGGTAAAGTATCATTATCGCTACCCTGATGAAACGGCCAGCGGCCGTGAAACGTTGGTAACATTTATGCGATCCTATAGCTGCACTATGCAATGTGTATTGTAATGTCTTGACTCTGCAGATTGTGTGTTATTATATTACACTGATGCCATGATTGGAACGTCATGACTGTGGCATCTTTTTTCTGGTGTGTATTTGTGTGGTCTGTAGAATGATGGGATGGTGTACTTCTGATACAGACATCATCCAATACATTATATACATATGCTTATTGTTATTTCTTTAACTTTCTGGTCTGTTCAGATATTGTATGCCATCAATATTATCTGTGAATGCTCCTGTGGATACCTTATTACAGATCCCTTTAGATACAGGTATCTTTACCATATTTTATAGTCTACTCCTGGTACTGTTAAGGTTAATACCTCGATACTAGTCTCTTTTTTCCTTTGACAGTAAGGTATTCACAGTTCAAGCAGAACCACACATCAGAACAAATATTTGTATCCTTTTTTTCTCATTATGTGCACAGTGTATATAACACACATGGACATGTGTGTATATTTGTTGTAACTGTATATATTTTGACACTATAAACTATGAACATTTAAAATTAAGGTGTGCTTCCTCTTTTCTATAATTGTATATGGTATTTCATGTTGGGATATACTGAGGAAAAATCCCAAGGGGTAATAGCACCCTGTCTATTCATCCTTATATGAGCTTTTTTGATTATGGTGTGCCGACCAATTTATTAATTTGTTATTTTTAGCTTGCAACACTGATGCGAAAAAAGGATTTCTTAGTGACAAGTGCGGGAACAAACTGAATACACACATAATAAAGTTGAAAAATGATTAAAGCTGGTCATCTAATGGAGCGTGGAACTCATTTCCACCATCTGTTGTTCTCAAACAATTTGAAGTGGATCACCCGATGCTGGCTTTAGGCTTTTCTGCATCTCTGGTTCCTCCTTAAGTCTCCAGTAATGAAGCAAGACCTTGTATGCAATTTTCTTGGACTTCTTAATTAGCCCAATACTGGAACAACAGTGGTTTTTATTTTAAACTGCCATTTGATAACATTTTCTTTAACAACATGTTGGTGACTTGTGACTTGTTTCTATATGAATATACAGTAATATAGAATTACTATATTTTTTTAACCCAACAACAGGGACCTAGTCACAAATGGTTTTACATAATACATCAAATCTAAATGGACTAATTGTTAAAATTGAATTAAACTTTGTGCAAGATAAGCAGGGGTGGCCTTTGGGGTGTGCCCACAGTGCCACAGCACAGGGCGCCATGATGGGGGGCTCCCCATTTTGCAACCCATAACAGCCCTCCGTTACGCCGGAGTACTGTCCGTGCCAAAGCCACTGGCACCCGTACTGTGCCTGGAAGCACCGGCACCAGCGAGCTGTACAAATGTGCAGCCTGGTTTCCATGCCGGGTGGCGACAGCTCTGCCATACCTTCTGTTGGGACTGGCGCTGTCCCCGACCCCAGACAGGAAGAGAGGAAGCTGCTGCTGCTCTGTGCATGAGAAGAGCAGCAGTGAATCACCTATTGGCCACCAGCCAGGGCAGCCAGGTCACAGTGAGGTCACATTCTTTTTTAGGTTTTTCTTTTTTTTTCTAATTGTGGTGGCACCTTGGGCTGAGTTGAATAGACAGGTGGATGGGGGTTACATGGGTGAGGGGTGCACATGTGGGGCCCTGGGCTTGAGAGGGGTGTGCAATACCGCCTATTAAAGGCATCATTTCACCATTCATCTCTGCTATTTCAGTTTTTAGTTCTCTAGCTACATCCAACTGAGTTAAAAGACAGAAAAAAGTTTACTGTATAAGCCTTGAAAGGGCCCCATTTAATGTTTGCCCCATTTACTTACACTACTGATAGTAGCGTAGCATTTACAAGGCTCAGAAAGCACTAGAGTGCGAGGATTAAATGGAGGATGGAATGCGCTGGTGGTATTTATTTATTTCAGTTGCAGCATTTAATGTTGGGGACTTTATTAGGATTCTATGTGGCCCTGGTGTGTGTCTTTCGAATATTGACTATGGCAGAGCCTAATGATGATGTTGTTGAGCATACAGCTGAGGTTGGGGAATGCAGTTTAGATTTATAAAATGCTAAGACAAGCCAAGGTGCATGCAGCAGTGGCTCTCAAGGGGGTGGTTGTAACTATGTTAGGTTAGTAGTCAGTAAAATTCATTAGCAAAGAAACAAACCAAAGAAAGAACTTTAAAGTCATTAAAGTTCAAGGCATCAGAAGGTAGCATGGCATGCATTTTTACATAAAAGCCATTTACAATATGTCATCTGCATACATCACACCGTCCAGCAATCATTTTTAGACTTGTGTGCTTGGTCCATTTGCCTTCAGATTTATCTGGTAGGAACTTGAAAGTGATTGTGCTTGCTTTCAGGCATAGTTGGTGGATTGACAAATGGAAAGGGCAATTGATTGAGACTGATTGCCTTGTACGTTCTGTTCATATTTTGTCAAGGGGAAAGGCAGTTAACCTTATATTTACTGTGATGAAGCAATTTTAGCTCTGACTAAAAGCTTTTATTATTTAGGACTAGCGTGTTAAGAATCTATATTTTATATGTTAAACGGGATCAGTAAAAGTTTGCTGTGCCTGTAGGGGGTACTACAGTACAAGGAAATCGGAATAGGCAGAAAGACCTCCATTCTCCTCCCCAATCCCCATATTTTTCTCTCTACCTTTATCTCCCCATTGTCCTGTTTTTTTCACTCTTACATATTTTACATTATCCCTGGGTTTCTTGAATCCCCTGGGGTCTTGGTATCCTTGCTGACATTAAGCACAAATACAGCATGGTAAATTTATTTACCATTTGATTTATTCGACTTAGGAGAGGCTCTGATAGGGATAAAATATCCACCACACCACAAAATTATGTACCTCACCTGTTTACCTGAACTGTCCCATTGCATTTTTTAGTGGGGAAGTCTCTTAAATGCTTTCAATACACAGCCTCTCCAGAAGCTCGGAATCCATTGATTGCTTACATCTCCATGATGATGACTAGGGTATGGTTATCGGGTTGTGTAGTGGGGGTATGGCTTATAGGGGGCTATCCAGATGATTTTGGATATTTTTAAGAGGCAGTGAGAGGTATTCTCACGTATGACACTTATGATTGGCAACTTAAAAGTAAAAAACGAATATCAGTAGCTTACCTTACATTGAGTCTCTCCAGCGCTCCCCTTCCTGCTATGTCAGTCTACTTAGTGAGTAAATCACTTCCTCATTCAGCTTTCAATCTCCACCCCTCTGACCTGTTTTTTCAATCAACCTTCAGAGTGAACTGAGAACAGAAACACCCCCCACTCCCTGCCCAGACGTCCTGATTGGCTGCCTCTCTCTACAGTTATGAAACCCTTCCCTCCTCCCTCCTCTATGTGCTGAAAGTAATAAATAGAGGCACAACAATGCAGTTATTTTTTACTATGATATATGTAAAGCACACAGTGTGCTTACATTACATCATTGTTGCCACACCCACTGTTTCTCCTCATTGTTTCTTTGCATCTCTAATGCTCTAATACTTTTACAAATGACTTGAGAACAACAGGGTCTTTTTGAAAATGGATTGAAGTTTGGGACTGTGCAATGTGTAGCCCAAGACAATCGGTCAACAATCAGGCTTGCCTTTAGTATAACTTAAAGTTTAATAGAAAATAATTTTATTCTATTTAAAAATCAAAATCCCCTGCATTTCTACAAGTAAAATACTTTAAACAGGAATAAGAGACTTTCTGAGATTTTTCCAGATCCTCCTCTGTTGGCATACAGACAACAAGGTATGCAACATGATTACAAAATACAGGGTAATTTCACTTGCAAATCCCCTAATGTAGTATAGATGATCATGTGTGTGCAGTGCCCCTCAGCATTTTACATTGCGCAGACAGGACAAGCGCTAAGAAAGCGACTAAATCTGCCTATTGCAGTCTATTTCTGCAGACCAGGCCATGGCCTATGTGACCTCAAACTCACAGTGCTCAAGGGGGGTTTCCACTCACAAAAGGAGAGATTGGAGTGGGAGTGTAAATGCATCCAAATCTTTAATTGTTATAATCCCCCTGATTCTTATCTCGCAGTATACGATTTTACGACTTTTTTTATTTTTCAAGTGTGTCAGTGTAAAAACAATTGTAACTCCTTTGTAGTTGTCGTATGTAGTTTCTGTATAAATGTGTGTCTAAGTTACAGACCTGAATTATGCCTAAAGAAGAAGCTTGAACAGCTTCGAAAGCTTGCATTTTCAATCTTATTGAGTTAGCCAATAAATAGTATTACCTTAAAGTGGACCAACACCCAGGATTTTGACTATCCTGGGTTTTGGTCCACTTCGGCGGGGCACCCCGATCGGGGGTGCCCCGCTGTGTGAAACCCCCCAGAAAGCCCCAAAATCTTACCTGTCCCCGCTCCCACGTGACTGGACGGTCCAATCCCCGCCAACGTCCAGGCGGGGATCAGGAACGTCCAAGCGGCTGCCGCCGCCGCCGCCGCCGCCTCCCTCGCGTCACTTTCGGCGCGCGCGCGCCCCCGCCGGCCATTCGCAGACGGCCGGCGCGGGTGCGCGCGCACGCCTACAGGGGCGCGAGGGAGGCGGCGGCGGCCGCCGCCGCCGAAGATCAGGTAAGCGATTTAGGGTGTATGGGGGGGTTTCACCCCGCGGGACATCCCGATCTCGGATGTCCCGCGGGGTGGGAGGTGATCGGCCCGGGAATCTTATAGATTTCCGGGCCGATCACCTCTCGGTGTTGGTCCACTTTAACCTTGGATTTCCTACAGGTAAGGTGCAAATCATTCATCATCAGAGAGGCCTGGGACAATACCCTTTGGGCCGCACTGCTTTGGGGCCAGTTAGGCTGCTGCTTTTAACACCCACCTTCAATCCCTGTCCCCTTAGTCTCCCTCTCAGCCCCCTGTACCCAGTCACACTGTACCCACAAGCCAAGGAACCCCAGCCCCTAATTCTAAAGCCCCGGCGTCATGGTGGGGGGGAGCCTTAGCAAGGATGTCTTGGGCCGCCAGGGTCTGGTAATATCGAGGGCTGATTTTTGGCCCCTGGGGGTACATATTTTATTTCAGAAGTACAAAATAACAGTAGCCTATTGGAAATTCACATTCAAATTTACCTGTTAGTGTTGATTTCCCGCTTTTAATTTTTAAAAAATCACCTCATCTGTAGAACTGTCTTCAGCTGTCATTGGGGGAATCATTTGAAAAATAGCCTTAATCTACTGTTGTTTTTCATAATGAAGTTTTGTATGTCCTTTTGCGATTTTGGCAATTTTATTGAAATACTGACTGAAGTTGGACATCAGATGAAGAAAAAGTGCTGCAGGGCATGGATTTGGTGGTAGAAAAGCCTAGTTTTCTTTGAAAATTGGGCCACAGCCGAGCCAACAGCAGTGCCCGGCTGCTTGGGCAGTGAGGGAGGGGGGCCCATAGATTGAGCAGGGTTTCCATCTGGCTCATCATTTATATCATTTTACAAATGAGTCAATAACATTTGCAGTTCAAAATGAGGGAGCATCTCCCCTAAATCGTAGCCTCATGTTTAAAGCTTACCCCACATGGTGCAGTTATTAAGCATTTTGTGGTTATCATTTACTTCTTTATGTTAAAAATGCACTAAATTCCGCAAAAATCTGATTAAGAGGTCTATTTAAGAAACGCTAACGCCAGGCGTCACATAGCGGCAGGTATTTTAGTGGGGCTCATGCTGAAAACCATATTTATGACATGCAAAATGTCTAGTGCCTCTAATAGCATCAGGTAGCTTTCCATTTATGAATAGCGCCCGGTATTATCACAGCGCTGTCTGTCCTGCAGCACCACATCCTATCCAACACTCCACTGGTGGGTTGTGGCCAGTCCCGGCCAACAGTGGCTGGAAAATATGTTTTGCTGCTGCACCTGCTGGTTGAGTAACTGCAGCAATTCTGCCAATTCTCTCCAACTCTCTTGGATTGCTGTGCTATTATAGTCACATGTTGTAGCTCCACCCATTGTTTCAGCGCCAGTGCTGTCTTTGGGGCCAAATCATTTATTTCAACTTGAATTTGATGGAGTTGACATTCAATGTGTTCCACTCTTTAGATTAGTTGGCCGTGATGTTGGTGACTATTGTATGCATCCAGCATTTGTGTATCCAGCTCATATAGTTGGACACTACTGGGTCGCCTTTCTGGCTCCGCAGCTACCACCAATGGGGGCTGAAAATAATACAAGAAAGAACAGTTACCCAAATCTAATGAATTGTATTTAGCCTTATGTGAACGCATCATCTCCCCATGCATGTAGTTTGCCTTGGGTTTTTAAGTTTTGGCCTAATGCATGTGAGGGGAACCACACTTCTCTATCTGTGCCCAGGCTTATACTTTATTGAAGTGTGTTAGTTATGGCATGTATCAATTTTTGGTGTTTGGGATACATTAAGGTCTTCTACATGAGTGGGCACAAAGGGCCTTGGATATGGTATGGGTAATCATCAAGTAATGTACTAAGGCAGATCCCAATTGCTGGGTTGCTGGGACACCTGAATCTGCGGATGTCTCCTTTACAGATGGGGTTTGTGTTACGGCTTGAAACAATGGATCATCCTGGAAGTCAACACTTGACCATTTTGATTTTGATCCCAGACAAGATTGTAAATCAACATGCACACATTGTAAGTGTAACAATAATTGTTCAAAAACCATACTTTCATGGTTCACATGCCTGTGTTGCCTCATCCCCTGAGGGTTCCGACATCTGTGATGGTGTGGGCAGCTGCTCTTTAACAGATAATGGTGTGCACTCAAAACCAGCTGTATGAGATACACAAAATGAAATATTGTAAAATAAACAGCTGCCAAGAGAAGTAATTTCACATTGGAAAGTAAGTATGTATTATGTTGTGGCACCATATAGGAGGCATCAGCAACAACGTTGGGCCAAATAACAAACAGGAAATGTGGCAGCAGGGTAGACTCTGCAAACAAAAATATCATACATACTGTGCCTCAATTTGGATTTACAAGGGTAGGCCTTACAATTCGTCTAACCTAAAAAAATAAAAAATCATAATTAACCAGTAGGCTAAGATGGCTATATATGTGACAACTGACCAATAATAGTTATCAGGCAAAATCTCACTTACACACGTGTGTTGTGGACATCAGTGCTATGTAGAGAGATACACACACCACAATTTAGGGCAACAAGGACTAATCTTTTTTTTTGTATACACTTCGACCTTTTGTATTCAATATTAAACTACAAATCTACAAACTACACAATAACCAAAATAGGAACAGGAGCAGTCTGAACAAACAAGAAGGTTGTGAAGTTGATTTAGCTTGGCCCATTGTGTCCATCCAACACTTTGCCTAAACATTTCTAAACAGAAACTAAACTGAAGTAGTCAGCAGCCATGTTAGCAGCAAATGTGAGCAGCTAATTTTGGAATAGACAATGAAGTCAACCTACAGACAGGGTCTGGTTGTGGGTGTTGAGAGTTGGACACTGTTGGCTAACACCCATAGTACAGGAAACCAAGGGTTAACCAAATACATAACAACAGGTAAAAAAGACAAGGATTGACTACTCTACTTACAGACAGGCTACTGATCCTTGAGTTGCAGCTTGGTGTGGATGTGTGGACTTGGTAAATAGTGTTGGCCCCAGCATTGACTTCCAGCTGTTGGGTTTGGTCAGGTGGAGAATCTGGATCTTCATGGTCCTCCAAATCTGACCTGCATCTGCAGCTGTGGCAGACAACAAAGCAATAGTTTGAGCTGAATCATTTGAAAATGAATGTGGAAAAACATTTACCTTCCACCAAGGCTGTAGTGTCATCCCGTACATTCACACCTTGTAGTCAACATAAAGGTATCTTGTGCTTCAACATGACCTCATATTCACGGTAGCTATTCATGGGTCCATTGTGTTCATCACGCTCAATTGAGCAGATTAGACTCACTTTTTTGGTGAGGGCCCTGTGTAGCGTATTGAATCTTTTTTTAGTTGCTGCAGCGGTCTGTTGATGTGCACCAGTGCTTTTGAGGGCTAGGCTTTCCCAGCCCATATTTTGGTGCGCTCAGTCTTGCTAAGGCCACGACTCTGTGGGCTATACAAGAGTGACCATTTTGCAAGGGTGAGCTCAACCAGCTTGATGTCAGTCAGATTGTACTCTGGCTGATGCTTGGTGCACCGTTTCTTGCACCTCTCTGAACCTGTGGCAACATCAGGGTTATCAAACAGATGTGGCTTATGCTCAACAATAGTGGGGTGTTAGGCATGCTGACCTCCGGTAGTACTGGAGCATTTTGGGACACCTTGGCAGCAGCCACTGAGCTAACTAAAGCCCTGTTTTTTTGCATCTAATTCTGCCACCATGCCCTCTAACCATAGCATTACCAAGAGTATTACCTAGGCCACAGCCACAAGGCAAAACTCTCGGGCTGTGTCCCACAGGGGAATGGACCAGTGGATGTATGTGACACCTAGTCAGTGCCATAATTCTCAGAAATGGATGAAAGAGCAACAAACAGATGTACCCTCAATGGAGCCCACAGCAGCAAGAAGGTGGTTGTCCTTTACATTTACATCAGGTGCAAGTTGTTAATGCTAACCAATGAAACACTAGGAGGTTGTCTGAATTATGTGGACCCTGCCAACGGCCAATAGGTAACAGATGCATTCTGTAACATTTTTTCAAAAAAAACACTAACTATAGCGTTCATCAATATAAAAAACATTAAGGTGCAAGCTGTGTGTAAACAACAAAAAAGGCTCATTAGTGCAGAGCAGCAGGTAACAGATTTTCAAAAAATGATTAGCTTTTCACTTTGGCTGAAATCATGGAGGTGTCAGATGTGTGGATCAGGAAATGCCCAATAACGCAGAGCTACAGGTGGTGGCCTCTTCTAACACACCTGTGTAGCATTTTTCCTAGTGGAGCTAGTGTGGAGGAGGATGATGGTGAACATGGGGCATTGCTGTTATCTAAGCATTTTACCAGCTGTGTATAAAAGAAACACTTTGGGATGTAAAAAGTGGTTTATTTTGCTATTGCGTTTACAGTGGCATTGTGTGTGTTTGTGGGGAGTGCCCACTACTGTTGTACCCCAGGGCGAAGCCTAACCTAAGAAACGTGCTTTGCTCAGGCTGTTGGTTTTTTCTACTATGCATCTAGTTTAGTGGTGAGCTGCATTTGTGTTGCACTTGTGTGTGTCACAATGTGTTAGCTGGTTTAGTGGAGGTGTACATTGTGCCTGTGTGTGTATATGCTGGTGATAGACTTTTGGTCAGATGTTTGGTGTGTGGATGAGTTGTGTGGCTGCACCAGTGGTGCGACTGCGGGCTGGCCGATTAGATTTGAGTGATAAGCAAATACGCAGCTGTTTCAGGCTAAATCATGGTACCCTTTTGGAACTGTACAACCCAATCTGCCACCAAATTGAGCCCACAACTGGTGGCAGCCACGCAGTCCCTGAAATAGTGCACCTATGTGCCTTCTTAAATATCCTTGTGAGGGACACATTTCAGGTCACTGCAGTTCTATTAAGCAGCATTAGCCAGCCTACCATGTGCCACATAATTCATGAGGTGTGTCCTCATCCCTAACTACATCAGGTCCTTATCCGATGAGGAAGAGGTCCAAAACATAAATCTGGCATTCTATCGGGTGGCAGGAATCCCAAATGGGGTTGGCTGCATTGACAGGACCCATATTCTCTTCTGCCTACCTCGAACTCAAGAGCTGCACTACCGCAAACGGAAAAGCTTCCATTCAATTAATGGGATGGTGGTGTGTGATCATGAGATGCGGCTGCGTGCTGTCATGTCTGGCTTCCCGAGATCCTGCCATGACTCATATGTATTGCACTAATCTGCTCTGTGCAGAAAAGTTTCATTTATGTTAAGCGAATGACCCATTCCTCAGCATTTTTAGGGCATTTTTCAACGTACCTTGCTGCGTAACGTTTTAATGTCCAGCGAGGTCCTACTAGTTTTCTTCAGAAAAGAGCTGTTTTTTCCTTAATCTAGCTTGTGAAATCCATTTTTTGTATGTTTATCCGGAATGTATATGCATATGCAAGATTGTACCCATATGTGAGCCTTCCAGTTCTAGTGTTTACCATTCTTCATCCCCCTGGCCCTGGTATTCCATTACTTACTTATTATATTACAAGTCTCTTCTGCACCAAAGTCCTTTGCTCTAAACATCCTTCCATTGCTCCTTCTCCTTGCTTGGTCTTAGTTGAGGATGTCCCATGCATTGTTCTTCTATTCTTTCTAATGCTTACCTTTACCACTTTTATGCTTGGCATGCATTGTTCTTCTATTCTTCATAATGCTTTCCTTTACCACTTTCTTCTCTCCTGTGAACTCATTCTCCTTGATACTTGTATATCTGGGATGCCCACATGGATATAATGTAAACATTACTATAGTTTCAAATTCTGTTAAATAAAAGACACCACAATGTTATTTTATTAGCAAATTAGCAACAGGCAGGAGAACCACCATACTTTGTAGGCCACCCACCCTACACTCTGTGTTGGATGTTAAAACATTTTGATTTGGAGCCCAGAAATCCAGCCATCACGCTCATAAGCCTTAGGTCTCGAGCCGCTACACATTGGACATTGATGGAATGTCCAATCTTGCAGCTCCTGCACAAAAGATACAAAGCACACGGTCAAGAAAAAAAGCAACATTCAAGCACACCTACACTTACAGAACAGATGCTAAGCAGAAAAGGACAACCACTGGTAAGGCTGCCTTTTTTGGGGGAGTAATAAATAGGCAGATTGTGTAAGGTGGGAGCCCATAACTTGTGTGAAAAAAGGACAATGAAGTGCTCATAAACACTGGCTTAGAGTGAAGTAGCTACAAGAAACAAGGGTCTACTAGTTGAAAGGGGAGATTGAGGTCCACTTTACAGGAGCCAATACAATGCAAGGACCAAGACACACTAAATATGGGGAAGCTAGACTCAAACAAAAAATAACTACATTGCATGGAATGAATGAGGCAAAGGGAAAACAAAGACAGTAGAGATCTGTAGAGTAGAGATCTGTAGAGATACTCATCAGTGACTGGAGGCACCAGTGCCACGTGCATGCAATAGATGCACTCATGATATTGGGCTTATTGGCCAGCTTGTAAAAGTCCCACTTAACACCAGAAAAAACACCAGAAGCTCAAAATGGACCAAAAAATACACATACACAGTTTTTCATGTGTAAGTGCCTTTAAAGGAGGCTGTGATCTACCTTATTGTGTGTGATCTGTATTGCGTGTTGTAGTAGTAGAGGGCTAAAGGGCGGGAGATGCCTCACTAAAGAAACTCCCCATAGAGAACTCAACAGAGTCTTATAACTGCACAACACCAAATATATGGTAAATGAATAATTTTATTAATTTACAGATTCTAAAACATAGCTAATTACATCACAGGCACATAATTAAAAAACATATAAGACATGCTAAAATCTCATCTGCCAGGAGGGGGCGCTGCTGAGCCTTACTGCCATCATAAGTATAAATAATATAAAGTGCAATGCAAGACCCAATGAAACTTACAAACTATACCTACTCTATCTAATAAAGTGCTATGTGCTTGTCCCAATAGTACATCAATTCATAGTGAGCAAATGGGTGCAGATAAACATAGTAGTTTTATCATTAAAACAATAAGCACACAAATCAATAACAAAAATAGTGCAAACAAAAACGGTTACTTATCCATCCAAATATCAACAGCCCGCAGACAGCGTCCCCCCCTCCTTAAACGAGCCCACGCGTTCCGAGACGTGTGTCTCTTTCTCAAGGCAGGGTATTTAACTGAGAATGCTATTGGAGCCATTTTTATACCCACCTACACCTCGTTCCCCCGCCGCGCTGAATGGAAAGCCACCGGTCGGCGGACGCGCTCCGGCCGGAGACGCGTCACGCCTGGCCAGGCGGAACTGACGTCACTCGCGCTCCAGCATGGAGCGCGGAAGTGCGTCCAAACATACACGCTTAGCTAGCGTGTTGACACACAATTTCTTTACATTTGACGGGGCCTTCTATAGACAAGTGTGTGGAGTGGCCATGGGGGCACGATGTGCCCCGTCGGTGGCAAATTTATTTCTTGGGTGGTGGGAGAGAGAGATAGTATTTGGGATAGATCTGACAGAATACCAGCCCCACATCTTAGGATGGTTCAGATATATTGACGGCGTGCTCCTGCTTTGGCAGGGCACACAAGATCAATTCATTGAGTTTATAAATTTGCTGAATGATAACCAACTCAATATCTTTCTCACGTCATACATTTCAGAGCATAAAGTTGATTTCTTGGACTTGACGATTTCGAAACATGATAACGGCTATTTGACGACGACATTGTTCAGAAAGCCAACTGCAGTCAATAGCCTTCTACACTATAACAGTTTTCATGGTAAAAAACTAAAACAAGGCATTCCGGTGGGACTATTCCTAAGGTTAAAACGGAACTGCTCCTCGGAGGAAGATTTCTTGCAACAGTCCCTGGCACTGTCCAACCGCTTTAAGAACCGTGGGTATCCAGAATCAGTGGTCAGGCGGGCTCTGAAAAGGGCAAAGCAGACTCCAAGGGACTCTCTATTGATGCCTAAAAAGAGGAACAAATCGGAACCAGAGGTAAGATACGTTTCCCGATTCAATAACCAATGGGGAGCGGTACAAAATTTATTACGTAAACATTGGGGGATACTTAAGAGCGATCCCTATTTAGCTAGATGGATCAGAATGGGTCCTTGGGTAGTGGCACAGAAGGCTCCAAATTTACGAGATAGACTGTGTAACAGCCATTTCTCGGGTCCCGGTACCTGGTTACAGGCTAACAGAACACAGGGAAGCCATCCGTGCGGTAATTGCTCCATATGCACATATATGATGACTAGTAAGGAGGTTAGGAACGCAAGAACTGGCAGAAGATATGCCATTAAACAATTCATTAATTGCAGGTCGGTAGGGGTCATTTATCTTATTACTTGTCCCTGCTCCAGGATCTATGTAGGGGAAACAAAAAACACACTTAAGGCCAGGATCCAGGCCCATTTATCCTCTATACGATTGGCACAGAGAAACAGAGATCTGGGACGTCCAATACCGCCAGTAGCCACACATATGCTGGACCATCATGGGGGCAAGATAGAGGGCTTACAAGTTATGGGATTAGAAAAGGTACATCTGGGAATCCGGGGAGGGGACATTAAAAAACGGCTGCAACAACGTGAGCTCAGATGGATTTTTCAGCTAGAAGCACAATATCCAAAAGGCCTAAATGAGGACATCTCCTTTTCCCCTTTTCTGGGGTAACTCTTTGGGCTTTACAGACTGTGTGGTCAGTGAACTTTAGAGGCACCACACACGATGTATATTAGCCCGCTGGGAATTTACATTGATACACTAGTATCTTTCACGGTATAGGGGTGACACATAGGGGGTGTTTTATCTGTGTAACGATTTACAGTTACTTTATGGGGGTTAGGTAATAGACGTCTTGGTGATGGGTTGATTTTTGTGGCTCCACAATAAAGGTGGTGGTATAATCCCAATATCACATTGTTTTTTGTTGGGCACTTTCTCACGTGTGTATTTGTCCCATTAGGAGTTTTCCTGGCAACAGCTATGTTGGCATAAGAAATCTGCTAACCTCTTTGTATTCTCTACTGCGTCTAAAAAAGCCTGGTGAATGAAAGCAAATCATCATTGGAACAGCCCGGAAGATGTCTTTAGCTGACTATGACGCTACCTGAAACAGTAAACATGGAGACTCTTTGGAGTTGAAATGGGAGAAAAGTTATATCGTCGGGCCCTTTCTATGTAACTGGGTCTTACTGTGTGTGCAACCATCTGGATTGAATGGGGTGTTGGTCAACACCAGTATGTGGCCTTATTAGTTTTTTTACATTTCCCCCCCCCCCCTCCCCCCCTCCCCTCTCTTTTCCCTCTCTCCCCCCCTCCCCTCCTCCAAGATGGAGTGTCAGCTTCATATCCCCCCCCCTTTTGTGCCCTACCTTCCAAATTTGTTCCTCTCCTTTAAGATGGCGTGCCAGCTTTATATTCCCCTTACTGTGCCCTATTTTCCAAATTTGTTAGAACATCTATTTTTTGATCAAGGATACAGAGGGATGAGTATAAAATAATATTGGATGGCTTGAGCCATGGGATTGCCACTTACCCGAGTGGGGATGCCCTTAAATAAATATGTGAATAATGTATAGATATCTTGAACTACACAGCCAGTAGTATAGAATTGCACTTGTTTTAATAACTTGCTGACCACACTTGTAAAATAGTAAAATGTAATAACCATAGATGATGAATTACGATCTGTATAGGATTAGTGTATATATTCAGATAAAGGCATTAATGTTTTGGTATATGTTTTGTTCGTTTTTTCAATGCAGAGATGCGGGGCCACTAGTCAGTACTCACCTGACCCGTTCCGCCAGTCCCGCGCAGCACGTACGTGGCAGCGGCTGCGCTGGTGTCTCCCAACTGCAGTGGGAGACAGCACAGCGCCGCTAGCTAAGCGTGTATGTTTGGACGCACTTCCGCGCTCCATGCTGGAGCGCGAGTGACGTCAGTTCCGCCTGGCCAGGCGTGACGCGTCTCCGACCGGAGCGTGTCTGCCGACCGGTGGCTTTCCATTCAGCGCGGCGGGGGAACGAGGTGTAGGTGGGTATAAAAATGGCTCCAATAGCATTCTCAGTTAAATACCCTGCCTTGAGAAAGAGACACACGTCTCGGAACGCGTGGGCTCGTTTAAGGAGGGGGGGACGCTGTCTGCGGGCTGTTGATATTTGGATGGATAAGTAACCGTTTTTGTTTGCACTATTTTTGTTATTGATTTGTGTGCTTATTGTTTTAATGATAAAACTACTATGTTTATCTGCACCCATTTGCTCACTATGAATTGATGTACTATTGGGACAAGCACATAGCACTTTATTAGATAGAGTAGGTATAGTTTGTAAGTTTCATTGGGTCTTGCATTGCACTTTATATTATTCATACTTATGATGGCAGTAAGGCTCAGCAGCGCCCCCTCCTGGCAGATGAGATTTTAGCATGTCTTATATGTTTTTTAATTATGTGCCTGTGATGTAATTAATCCACAACGGTGAGTCTGCCAGCACAGGCTCAAATGGGTGCTTTTAAGGATGAGGCCGCACAAACCAGAAATAAAATAATTCAATATGTTTAATATCACAAAAGTACCAAGACAAATATCCATATACACACATACAAAGACAAAACTCTCTTAAAAAACATGGAAAGACAATGCCCTCCAGTGGCAAGACCCTGCAACTGACTCTAAACACATGTATATGAAGTGCCTGCCTATTAAAAATGCATATAGCTGTTTGGGGCCATTTATAAACACTCAATAATGAAGTATATAGGAAAGATATATTATTTCAACACATAATGACAAAAACAGCGAATCTACACATTTATATGTGAAACAAATTCATAATAAGATCAACAAAGTGCAAAGTGCTAAATAATTATGTGCAAAAATATGCTAAGAAATAGCAGCCAAATAATAAACCGTACTGTTGTGCTCTATAATCTCTAAAGTGACAAGTGCAAACTCTCCAATTGTAAACAAGCCTATTTGGTTCCCAAACAACTGTTTATACAAATATAAGTAAGGATAGGAGCAGGCATAAGATAAGAAATTTTAATATCACCGTAATGAAAATGAGTCCCAGGTGCCACCGGAGGAATTCAAGCACCTACGCGTTACGTGGCCCCGCCCACTTCCTCAGGATGCTGTAATTATTCATGTGTGTCACTCCTCCTTAAATAGCATCCAGCAGGGTAATAAACTGTCATCAGCTTCATGTGTGAGTCCGCTCGCACTCACCATCCGGAAGTGCAGCATGGCCAGTCATAAATGTAACGCCCCCATCCGGAGTTTATATGCCCAACTAGAGTCAATGGTTACCCTGGAATCGCTGCAACAACTCAGTGATAACATTAAAAAAGAGATGGACAAGTATGAACTTGAAGTGAGATCAAATAAAAAACGTAAATTGGACAGAGATCGTTGGGACATGTCCAATGGACGGGTCTATCAGTGGAAACATCTGGGGAATGGACGTTCCCACAGATATAAACAACAGTATAGAGACACGGCCCAGGACTCTTCCCCGGGCTCACAGAGGTCGGCCCACTTTACCCATCCTAGGAATAGGGATTCTTCCCTGTCCAGTTATACCTCAGAAGCCTCTTTAGATGGGCATTTTTTAGAATAAGGCCGGGATGGAGGCGCACGAGGAGGGGGAGGAGGAGAAATGGGAGGGACAAAAAGAAAGGAGAGAAGCCCACAGGACACCAATCGAGGAGATCACAGACGCTTGAGATCCAGGGGGGACAACCAAGGGGGCACAATACATCCACGGAGACAGTGGAACAGGAACAGGTAAATATGCAATTGGAAGTCATTAATCTTTCCAGTACCCCCATCTCTGAAATACAGAAACAAGTTTTACAGAAGGGATTGAGCTTCTCTCCCACGAATAACATTAATAAATTTGAAGTTGTGAAGGACCTTTTTTTATACTGCAGGCGATTATCTCTCAAGAAATATTTCCTCAATCCAGAACATAACACAGTGGATCCAAATTTGGGGGCGGAAGATGGTCAAGCCCTAGACGATCTTATTAGCCTACTGGAAGAACAGGAGAATGAATTACCTTGGGCTAATACATTACGTAGACCCTCTACGTTCACCCCCCCCTTGGACCAATAGCCAAGCTATACAACTGTTTTTCAGTCTTGTAAGTAAAGAGATCCGTGAGCTTAAACCTAATTTACGTCACAACAACTTGACTAAATCTGAACGAGATGCCCTACGGTCCCTTGAGAATAGAGATTACCTAATAATCAAGGAAGCTGATAAGGGGGGGGAACATAGTCATCCAAGATAAAATCAGTTACCAAAAAGAGGCTCTACGACAACTGGGCGACAGCAACACTTATCAAAAGCTATAAAAAAATCCACTGCCCCAATATAAATTAGAATACGATGAGCTCTTGATGAGAGGGCTGACTGAAGGAGTTATAAATCGTACTCAATTTGTTTATTTGAGGGTTGACTATCCACGGGTCCCTACTTTTTACCTCCTCCCCAAGATCCACAAGGATGCTAGAAATCCACCAGGCCGCCCGATTGTGTCTGGGGTTGGTAGCCTCACCGAACATGCTTGTTCATTCATCGATTCGTTTCTACAGCCACACGTAGTGGCCCTGGATTCGTATATAAGGGATTCCACGGACGTTTTAAATAGGCTTAATTCAACCACTGTACCATGTGGGACCCTTTTGATTACATGTGACGTGGAATCCCTATATACCAACATTTCTCACACCATGGCCCTACGTGTGGTTAAGTACTTTTTGGGGATGGAATCGGTTGATAAGAACAAACTTCATGCTTTCCTTTTGGAATTGTTGGACTTCGTCCTTGGCCACAATGTATTTGTATTTGATCTTGGGTACTATCGACAGACACGGGGGGTAGCCATGGGAGCACGGTGTGCTCCCTCTGTGGCGAACCTCTTTTTGGGCTGGTGGGAGCGGGAGATTGTATGGGCAGAGGCCATGGACCCATTCCACCCATATATCCTCGGCTGGTACCGATTTATTGATGATATTTTGATCTTGTGGGGTGGGTCCATGGAAATGGGTAATGAATTCATTGCCAAATTGAATGTGAACAACTTCAATATTTACCTGACCCATGCAATCTCCCCCCACCAGGCCACATTCTTGGATCTTACCGTGACTGTGACAGACCATGGAACTTTACAGACCAAATTATTTAGGAAGGCCACAGCTACCAACAGCCTCCTGCATTTTTCAAGTGCACATCCAACAAAATTAAAAAGGGGGATACCTGTGGGCCAATTTTTGAGGATCAAAAGAAATTGCTCTGAAGCACCAGATTATAGGGCAGCCAAGAAAGAATTACAGAAACGTTTTAAACAACGTGGATACCCTAGTGGTGCGATAAAGAGAGCAGTAAAGAGAGCTGATACAACACCGAGGGAAGCCCTGCTACAGTACAAGAAACGGGAGTTCAGAGATGAGGTGAGATTTATCTCTAGATTTAATAATGATTGGCCCTCTGTTCGGTCCATACTTGAGAAACATTGGCCTATACTTCAGACAGACCCCTACCTGGCAAGATGGACCAGGAGAGGTCCACTCATGACCCCAAAACGGGCTCATAATTTAAGAGACCGTTTGTGTAAGAGCCATTATACACGTCCGAGGACGTGGCTTATGCCTAAATCAAATAAGGGCTCTAGTAGACCATGCGGCCAGTGCAATGTGTGCCGCTATGTGACCACTTGTGAGTCCTTTATGGGATTAAATTCTCCAAAGCAATACATGATCAAACAACATATAAACTGTCGCACAGAAGGGATAATATATATACTACAATGTTCCTGTCCCCTCCAATATGTGGGCGAAACAAAAAATGCAGCAAAAATTCGCATACAAGGACATCTATCAAATATAGAATTGTCAAAAAGGGATAAAGAGGCGGGGAAAACACTCACCCCTGTCGCCGCACACTTTTTAACTAAGCACAATGGCAAGTGTGACGATCTGAAAGTGTTTTTCATTGAGAAGGTCACACTAGGCGGCAGGGGTGGGAATCTAAAAAGAAAATTGGAACAGAGGGAACTTGAGTGGATTTTTAATTTAAATACACGGGCACCTTTTGGAATTAATGAAGATTTTTCATTTTCTTCTTTTTTGGGACGGGATGGTTGATCCCTTTATCACTGGTGGTAATATTGGTGTTGGGCCTTATGGTTCAGTTTTACTTCACTTTATTTAATTTTATTTTATTTCACTTTATTTTATTTGGGTTGTGGTGGTGGCACAATAGCAATTCATTTACTTTTATGTACACTAAGTAACATTTATTATTAATATTCTAGGGTATATTATCCCTCAGACACCCCCTCTTTCCATGAAGTTGAGGTTCTTTAGAAACAGTACCCTGGAGAGAGAGAAAAAAGTTCCTTGGAGCAAATGCGGATATCAACATCAATGGAGCCCCTTGATCTATGAAGGAGGAGATTTGTGAAACCCTTTCGATACCCAATGCATTGGGCACCAATCAAACTGCACCCAATGGATCACCAGAGGATTCAAGTAACAGGAAGGATAAGGATAGCACTCTTGACATCCACCTGTGCTTTGAGGCTTCTTTACCCATTGGGAGGCCATATTGTGGAGATCTTCTACAGATTAACCAGTGACACATCACTTACCGGGATGATTTTAACATCTGGATGGATATTGGTAGTACCACTGGCGACCTATTAATGCTGGAGTTCTTCACTTAGGAGACTCACGGATGTTTTATTATGGAGAACTTATATACAGTAATCAGGAACACCTTTAATATGATACATTATATGGAGATCCCTTTAATATGTGTATTTTATATTTTATTACACTTTGAAAGTATTATTGTAACCACTGTGTAGGCATTGGAAATTATTGCAGGTTAATAGGAGTATCATCTTTGAAAGGTCATTGTTCCTATATGCCCATCAAGTATATTCAGCCTGATTGTGCTATATATATAGATTTATATCCTTCGTAGATTGTGTTTGAAAATACTCTATATTTTTGTATATAGTACCAACACACTGTGTTGTATAGTATGCATGATGCATGTGTGTCCCTCTTCCTTGGCACAGCATAATATTCCTTATCACTCTGTGATCTCCGGCTTGTAACACTGAGAGACGCCGCGTCGGTCGGCGCATGCGCGCTGCGCCCTGCGCTCGCCCCCGGACGCCTCCTACTGCAGGGGTAGGCGGCGGGGGGCGGGCTGCGGGAACGCGCGCGTGTGCGTCGGACGGGCGCGGCGGTCTCTCTGAATTGTCCTCCGGATGGGGGCGTTACATTTATGACTGGCCATGCCGCACTTCCGGATGGTGAGTGCGAGCGGACTCACACATGAAGCTGATGACAGTTTATTATCCTGCTGGATGCTATTTAAGGAGGAGTGACACACATGAATAATTACAGCATCCTGAGGAAGTGGGCGGGGCCACGTAACGCGTAGGTGCTTGAATTCCTCCGGTGGCACCTGGGACTAATTTTCATTACGGTGATATTAAAATTTCTTATCTTATGCCTGCTCCTATCCTTATATATACTTATATTTGTATAAACAGTTGTTTGGGAACCAAATAGGCTTGTTTACAATTGGAGAGTTTGCACTTGTCACTTTAGAGATTATAGAGCACAACAGTACGGTTTATTATTTGGCTGCTATTTCTTAGCATATTTTTGCACATAATTATTTAGCACTTTGCACTTTGTTGATCTTATTATGAATTTGTTTCACATATAAATGTGTAGATTCGCTGTTTTTGTCATTATGTGTTGAAATAATATATCTTTCCTATATACTTCATTATTGAGTGTTTATAAATGGCCCCAAACAGCTATATGCATTTTTAATAGGCAGGCACTTCATATACATGTGTTTAGAGTCAGTTGCAGGGTCTTGCCACCGGAGGGCATTGTCTTTCCATGTTTTTTAAGAGAGTTTTGTCTTTGTATGTGTGTATATGGATATTTGTCTTGGTACTTTTGTGATATTAAACATATTGAATTATTTCATTTCTGGTTTGTGCGGCCTCATCCTTAAAAGCACCCATTTGAGCCTGTGCTGGCAGACTCACCGTTGTGGATTATGTATTAAGTGATACTGTGTATCTGGGCGCTTTGGGGCCTGCACCCTTGAATATCATTTTGATAGCTGTGCATTACATTAGGTGGTTTGTGGTTTATTATATTCCTGTGATGTAATTAGCTATGTTTTAGAATCTGTAAATTAATAAAATTATTCATTTACCATATATTTGGTGTTGTGCAGTTATAAGACTCTGTTGAGTTCTCTATGGGGAGTTTCTTTAGTGAGGCATCTCCCGCCCTTTAGCCATTGACTATATTGAGTCATAAACAGAGCATTGCACCACATTTGATTAATAATTACATTTTACTGGTGCCAGCTCTATTTCTTTTCTTAGTAGTTGTAGTAGTAGAGAACGCTGCTGTGAAATGGCTATAAGCAACCAGCAGCATTGAATGGCAGAGGCAGAATTTAACACAGGGAGCCTGGATCATGACTGCACAGCGTTCATAACTTCATCAAAGTTGGACAGAAAAATGCAGCGCCACTTAGCAAATAACGCTAACTGGCAACAGCGTGTTTAACCTTTCTGCTGCGTTCTGCCATGGACGCTGTCAGTGCCTCTCCTTAGCAGCACAAGTGGTGCTCAGTGGCACTTGCAATAAATTTCCCTCCACATTTGTTGGTTAAAGAAGAACAACATCCAAAGGGATGCAGACGTGGCGCGAAGATGTGGTGCAGGCTTACAGAAGTGGTTAGTGGATTAGGCAATCCCGGGCATTTTACACAGCTGGGTATCCCAATATGAGATGCTCCATAAAGAGGTAAACCACACATGCTCAGCCTGTGGTCCGGGGACCACATGTTGCCCTCAGCATGGAGAATGATATTGGACAGGTGCATTGGCAAATTGAGGCGACAGCTGTGGCTTGGAGGAATGCGGTGAAATTGATTGTACAGCACCACACCTGGATCAAATCTCTGGCACAATAATTTGGTAATACATTTTTTGTGTGCTTAGCATTGGTGGGAGCTTAGATAGGTTGAGTATTAGGAACATGGTTTGTATTTGGTACTGATGAGGGAGAGCTATAAATTAGGGACCCATATATATGCAGAGAGGTAAGCCATTTGGCTGTGTGAATTGTTACATATGAATGTAGGGGTGTGGGTGAAAGACATACAAGTGGAGTTTGTGGAGACAGTGGGTATCCTGAAATCTTTATTATGCTATTCCATTATGCTATTCCAAATGATAAAATTCTAATTGTATTTATTGTAGCTCACAACCAGGTTCCAAATCATTAAAGTGGCCCACGCTCATCAAAAGTTTGAGCACCCCTAAGGTAGACCAATCCCCCCAAGAGTCTTATAGACTCAAGGGGGAGGGGTATTGCTGATCTTTATGAGGAAAGTTCAGGTGATAACAATAATTAGGCAGCAAGGAGTTAACTTGAAGCCTGTCCCATGTGCCTCTCCTCCATTCCATGCAGCCTGCTGTAAATGCTGTAGCCTGACTCCAAAGTTTGTCCTGATTTTATACCAATCATTCATGACAACTTCTAAATGTGGTTATGCGGTTGTCCCTGTCCCTCAGGCCACCAAACATGAAGGAGGCCGGCAAGCCACATTGGAAATGCTGAGAGGCAGGGGAGGCCGTGTGACTACATTTGGAGGTGATCATGGAAGAATGTAATAAAAGCAGGAGCAAGCTTTTGGGACATGCTACAGCATCTACAGCGCACTGCATTAAATAGAGGAGAAGCACATAGGGCTGGCTTAAGGTGAGCCCATTGCTGCCTTAACTGCCTTGCCATTGCCTGGACTATCTCTTTAAATTGACTACTTCTTGGGGGCTGGCCGAGGTCAGGATGCACAGTCCTTTGCAGAGCAATTAACATGTGTGAGCCTAGACCGAAAAAAACCTGTTTCAACAGTTACCTTTAATGGTAGTACGATACGATAAGATATCAATATAGATGTAAATTTGTAATGAATTTTTGCATAAATCACTGTTGTGGTCACTGTAAAGACTGTAAGCCCATGTTAAATATAATGAGGCTTTATCTCATTTATTTGGATATTTATTTGCAAAATTTGTATTAAAATGGTTTGAAACTTTAAATGCTTGTGAAGGCAGGTAAAAAAAATACACGTTACTATACTACACTACACATTCTGATGAAGTTGACTTTTGGAACCAAACTGCGGTTACAGCAAAGACTGCAGCATTTGGCTTCAGCAGGCCTGTGCTTGTGCTATTACGAGATGCCGCAACACACTCAAAGAGATCGAGTCCGGGAGGGTGGCTTGGGGTTGAGTGAAGGCCCGACCAATAGAGATCTGAGTTACGCTTCATTAAGCTCAAACACATCTATGGGCCACTAAAGGAGAAAGTAAACTTTGTTCAAATAACTTTTGTGTAGTCATAGGGCAGTCATAGAACTGCTGGCATGTGAATGTTGGTTTGTGTGGTGTAGATAACTTCAGGAAGAGGTTCTACTGGTTATAGCGATATTTTTCAATCTATTGGTGTATTACAAAGGGTTAACCATGTCTAGATGTGACGTGAATCATGTGTTATAAAAATATTTTTAATGCGACATATACTTAATACAATTATTTAGTTTTAACCTATAACTACCCTTAGCTGTAGCCTTAGTTACCTGTTTGTGCTTTGGATTAAAAACGTAGAGCTCATGCGAGCAGCTCAACTCATTTGGTTGTGCTCGGCTCCATTTGGCTCTGCAACCCGCTGTGACCAGGGGCGGACTGGGGACAAAAAATGGGCCAGGAATTTTCTGGTCACACAGGCCCTGCTATACTGTGTCTGGCCCTAGCCCAGGCCCTTTCATATCTGCGATTGGCAGATTAATTGCATCCTAAAAGTTCTGCATTTAGCTATTTTGCGACAGTAATCGCAAGCATTAGAGCTTGTTGATCACTGTTCTAATGCAATCGCATGTGTGCTAGTGATTTAAATCGCTAGCACTTTGCAATCGCAGCACTGTGCATATAGGTATATATATACAAAAAAAATATATATATATATATATATATGCCACAGCCCTGGCATTTCCCCCACTATGGGGACCAGGAAGCGGATTATGCTGAGCCATGGCTAGGAGTCATGAGGGGGCAAGGCTCTCTTCTTGATTGGATGCAGAAAGAACCCTGCATCAACAGATGACTGCTCAGTATATTCCCTACTCGCTGGAGACAGCTAAGAGGGTCCACTCGGGTACACTTTTACTTTAAATATCTAACCCTAACTCTCTGTTTACCCCATTTCTCCTGTCATTTCTTCTGCCAGCTCTTTTTCTTTTATTCCCCCTCCTTTGTTTTACCCAGGTTAAGAGGTGCCCTGTGTAAAACTTCAGGATGGTACCCAAACACATATATTCACACAAAATAATTACAGAGAAAGAGAGTAGATATGAAAAGATGGATTAAAGGGTACCAACCTTCGGTGCCCTTTCAGGTTGGCATGTCTAATTGGGATGCCTTGCTAGTTTAAAAAAAAACAGTCTGTTTTTGGGCAGCTAACTTACCTCACTCCTGGGTCCCCAGTGTGTTAGGTTGTATTCTAAGTGCCCCCCAGCTGTACACACGCTGCCACTAACCTATGGCAGCAGGGTGATCACATGCTGAATGGTGCTGAGGATGCCATATTCTCTACCTCCTCCCTCCCATTTGCATACTCCCTGTCTTTTGCTTTTTCATATTCCCTCACTCTTGTTCACTTTTTGGGAAAAAAACTAAAGATGGGGGAAATATGAAAAAGAGAGAAAGATGTTGGGAATGTGGAGACGAGAGGGAGGAGGGGCAGAGTGCTGAGAATAGGAGAGGCAGGAAATGTGAAGAAAGGTGAAAAAGAGAAGGACAGAGGCAAAACAGAATAAAAGCCTTGCAGTACATTTAAGTGTGCTTCCACATTACACAAGCATTTAGTATATGCTGCGTTTGTGACCACACGTCTACCTTAAAGTGGACCAAAACTGACCATGGCGTCTAAGAGACTCCAGGGCTGGCTGATTTCCTCTCCCTGCCCTGTTTTGTAAATCTCTGCCATTCACCTGGAATTCTTACTGGTCCGACGAGCCCTCAAATCATGCGCGGCCGGCGGCAGCATCACTCACATCCTCTTTTGCTGTGTGCGGCCATGCCTGCCACAACTGAATGGCTATGGGTAGGCAGGATGGGTTTCACACAGCTGGGCATCCCAAACCAAGAAAACTCACATTTTTCTGGTGATCCCATGACGCCTGCACAGAGCAACTGGCATCCCTGGCTGCCCCCTCACCAGCATGGCCTATCTAAATGGGTAGCAGGGCTGTAAACAGCCAGAGGTGAGCAGCCAACGGGATGTCGGTCTGGATGACACATGCTCCATGGAAATGTGGAATAAGGTAAAATAAATCTGGCATAACTGGGGGCTTCACAAAAGGGCTTATCCAAAATCAGGGAGCTTCAGTAAAGCACAAAACAATGTTCGTCCCCCCCCCCAAATGGAGTGCCCCATGCTGTTGTACGTTTTGCTAGACATCAGTAGATTAATGGTTAATAAAACTTCTCTCTATCTCTCTCTCTCTCCCTGACTCCCACCTCATTCTCTTTCATGGTAAACAAGCAGCCATTGGCCCCTCCATTCACATCCTTGATGAGCAGCACTGCTGGGAATGACGTCATTTTTCTCCCAGCCACCCCTGCGCTGCTGTCAGGCACTGAATGGCTGGGCCGATGGCTGTTGACTTACTATGAAGGACCGCCAGGACACAGCCCGAGGCAAGATTTAGAAAGATAGACATTTTATTAACCATTGAGCTACTGATGTTTGCCAAAACGTGCGGCCCCTGACTACCCTGCATGATGCTACCTGGGCGCTCAAAAAACACTGAACTCAAGCAGCCGGCATTCTGATTGCTGCATCAGCATGACTTCACATTGTGCATGTGTTGGGCAGGCGCGACCCACCGGGATTTTGCTTGGTTCTCCTGATGGCCAGCCCGCCCCTGGCTGTGACGATAAAGCAGCTAGTAAGATTAATGGAGCCAAGCGCACAACTGACTCCCCCGCTCACCTATATATGTGGGCGCCCCTATGCCAGCCATGCAAATGGCCTGTACGTGCCCCAAATAGAGGTATAATGGGGGTGTGGCCGTGGCACTGAGGCCCAGTGAGGGCTCGGGAAGAGGTAAGGAGATTGGGCGACCCCATGGGGTTTCACACAGGCCTTTCAATTACAATTACAGGGCTTTCGTTGTATCTCTTTACAGGGAATATAATACATAAAGAAATGTAATTATCCAGAATTTCTTCCCCCACCAAACTCCACTGGCTGGGGGGAACTTGGTTCTTGCAATTTGGAGTGGGGGGGGGGGGGGCGAGGTTAAGAATTTTTTGTTTTTGTAGCTCTGCTTCTATATACCATCTAAAAATTGCCCCCTAGTGCCACCGTATTTTACAAGGCATGTACAGCTAAATACTATTTTTGTCTTAGGAGCATCTTGAGGACATAGCATAGAAGAAAAGGTCAAAGCCTGACACAATTTCTGATGTAAATATGCTTACATCAATTCAGTTTAGCAGATTACTACACCATATGTAACAACAATGTCCCCAGAGTGCCACCACATTTTCTGCATATACTGCAAACAGATGGGTTTCTTTCCCATGGGTGCCCTCAGTGGATGAGGAAATGTTATTGGAATAATTAGATCCAATATAAATAAATATAGATAATGAAGCTGTAATGGTTATTATCAACATATGTCTTCTATTTTCTTGGTCTCTTCATTTTGTCAGTACTGTGCTATTTATTAGGCTCAGTTGAGACTGGGGCATTACAATTAACGATTTTAAAGTGAACTCCTTGCCTTGCCACTCTCCCCTGGTGCTGAGGCAGGACAGGGGGTTAATAAAAAATCTCCCTACCTCAAATGGTAAGTATATGGTATTAGGTAGCGCTTAGTATATATCTATAGCTGCATCCTGTTAAGATGGCCAGAGTCTGTGGATCAATTAGAAGTATTTCACAAAAGGTGTAGAGTTGTCAAAAAGTAAGGGAGACCAAAATGAAAACCCCAATCCTCTTGTGCCAGATGCAGTCGTTGTATGAGACTAAATGGTATTACAGATCAATCCATATGATATGCTACCATTTGTTCTTTATCTAGGCTGCACATCTACACTTGAATGAGTGTAACAGTCAGTTGTTATAACTTGTTTTGAAATAATACTCATATTGTTTTGAAATAATACTTAAACTTAGGTAATCAGCCTACTAAATATCACAAAAAGGCACTTACCGGCACATCCCGGAGGTTTGTCCTGGGCCAGTGATCTGATCCTGCTATATATGATCCGTCGTGTGCGCTGGTTGCCATCAATCTTCTTAATGGGAGGCGGATGTGCGGTGGTGAACACAAATGGGGCCGCTGTCGTACTTCTTCAGATTCTTTTATTAAATAGGTGCTGGATAAGCTTATGAGCTATACAGATGAGAAGATAAATTAAAGATAAATAAAATAAAAAGTTGATAGAAAATGACAAGCCTCCTCCCGAGAGGGAGGAGGATTCCAAAGTCCTGCCACTAGTGCGGTTTAGTGGTCCCAAATGGTAGTATATCATATGGATTGACCTGTAATATAATTTAGTCTCATACAAATGGCACGAGAGGATTGGGGTTTTCATTATGGTCACCCTTACCTTTTGACAACTCTACACCTTCTGTGAAATACTTCCAATCTTCCTACCTCATCTGAGATCCTGCGCAATAACCGGCCTTCCTGCGGCAGTTCTAGATGTTCAAGTGAAGTGGGCGGGCAGGGTGGTGCACTGAACAGGGGAAGCCACTGTGTGCATCAGGTCCAAGATTGCTGTGGCCAGATTCAAAATCGATCAGCATTAGATTCGGGATGAGGTAAAAAGTATTTTTTGTAAACTCCCCCACCCTGGGGTTACTATTTGACTGGACATCCATTTTTAGAGAATAGCAGAGACATAACTGGAGATACTTGGTGCCTATTGCCCTAAATCTGAATGAAGAGATATTGCAAACTTGTTCATGTAATCTTTCTTGTGTTTGCCTTCCGTCAGCTGCCTTGTCAGGTTGAGAAATTCAAGATATCCCTTCCTCAAATAGCACAAAACCTCTATGGGGTATACAGAAAAAAGTCTTTATAATATAGGGTGCTGCTGTTTCCAAATGATCAAAATATTCTTCTTACCTCTTCGAATATGATGTACCTCCCCTGTAAAAATGCCCCATCACAGTTACAGGTGATTTTTTTTATTAGGGAGTTAGAACAAAGCTTTTAATTGCACTTTTTTTGTGCATTAAAGTTAAACAGCTCACTGAGATCCAAATGTTAAACTAAACAAGTCCCAAGAACCTAATTATTGTCCTTTTATTAAATAGATCCAAGCCATGTTTGTACTGGTGCTAATGTAATGTGATTTATTAACCACAAACATATCACTACATAAAAAAAACACCACACACACACACACACACACACACAAAATAACAACAATTAAGCAGATTTAGGCTGTGAGACGGAGAGGTTCCCTTAGACATAGTTGGGCGGGGCACATACTACATTAGCAAGGTCAAATAAAACGGAAAATAAAACATAGCAAGAGTTTAAAAGCAATGTAGACCTGTTCCACCTCATAGCCAATGTGAACAGGGATAAGTAAGCAAATTAAATGGAAAATATGAGCTAGTTTGTGGAGGCGTCTATTATGGATGATGTTGTATTGCATCTGATAATGTCAAACGATGATGACCTTGTAGAGACTGTAACAGTTCCTGAAATCCTTGGTAAAAGTGACCACAATATAGTTGCATTCAACATAAACTGCAGTAAACATTCTTTGCTGAGGACGGCAAAAACACTACATTTTAGGAAAACCAACTTCCCCAGGTAAAAGGCTGGATCACAGAACATAGACTGGGAGCTTCTGTTGATAAACAAGCATTCCAAAGGGAATAAGGGAATTCTTCAGGTCTTCAGAGTTAGAAAATATATTTTTTAACTGGATTGAACCTTGGCTAAAAGATCATTTGCAGAGAGTTGTGGTTAATGGTCCCTGGTTGTAAATGGTGTACCCCAGGGTTCAGTGCTTGGACACTTTGAGTGTTTGGGCATCCACTTGAATTTCAATGTGGAGAAATGTAAAGTCATGCACTTAGGGTATAATAATCTGCAGGCCACACATGCCCTCGGGGAGGGGGGACCGGGGAGAGTTAGGTGTTGAGAAGGAGCTGGGGGTACTGGTAGACCACAGACTAAACAACAGCAGCTGCTTCTAAGGATATATCCCTCTAAGGATATTATCATACATTATACTGCCACTTTACAAGGCACTGGTGCGCCCTCACCTGGAATATGCCTTTCAGTTCTGTGCACCAGTTCATAGAAAGGATTTCCTGATTATGGAAAAAGTGCCAATAATTATAGTTATTAGGAAGGATTAAGGAAATTACATTTATTTAGTCTTGATAGGGGGTGTCTAAGGGGGGACATGACTAACTTGTATAAATGGGCACTACAAAAAATATGGGGAAAAACTATTTCATGTAAATCCTCTGTAAGGACATGGGTCACCCCCTTGGTTTGGAGAAAAAAAAGATTCAATCTCCAAATGCTACAATCCTTTTTTACCATATGAACTATAAATGTGTGGAATAGCATCCCACAATAGCTTGTTACAGCATCAAAAGCTGATGGCTTTAAAAAGGGATAAGATCATAAACTGTTACTTTAAGCTTTTATCTCTAAATAATAAAAATAACTTTTCTCAAGCCGTCCCTTGGTTGAACTTGATGGACAAATTATTTTGTTCAACCATAATAACTATGTACCCATATAACTATGTAATGGGCTCGATTCAACAAAGGTAGAAATAAATTCGTGTCACTCGAAAAATCAGATCGCATGCACAAAGTTTTAACTTTTTCGAGTGATTCAAAAAAGGGGTTGAATTAAATACTTGCACTCGAAAATGCAATCGTAAAATTTTCTAATCACTCGTAAAATTTTCAAAATGCTCGTAAAAAGGCTGTCGCAAGTGAAAATTATTGGAAAATGTACTATTTTTTTCTATTGTTTAGTATTGTTTTCTGACTGTTGCATGATGTTGTAAGGCTTTTTAATGGGTAAATGTAAATGCATAATTTTTTTTTCAAATTTTTAAGTTGCCTGTGTAGCTGTATGTACAGTACATGGCTAACATTGTGGATACATGTAATAAAGAAGCAAGGTATGCTGTAGTGGAAGTACTAATTAAACAGTAATATTTGTAAGAGGCATATATGTAGTTTTTTTTTTTGGGGGGGGGGGGGGGTTGGTTGGATTGCCAGGGACCTGCATTAAAAATGTTTCCTTTAATGCAGAAATGTGGCCATTGTTTTCTATACAAAGCTTGCTCACATAGCACCACGTGTCCTTGGGTGCAGCTCTTTGCTAGCTTTAACCTCATGGTACGCCATTCTTATGCTTACACTATAACGTGGACCAAAAGCCAGGATTTTGACTATTCTGGGTTTTGGTGCACCGCAATGTAAAAACCCAAAGGTCTTCTACCAGTTAATGGTGCCAAATAAGGATTCCAAAGCTGCACGATTTAGTCTAGTAAGCTGGAAAAGTGCTTGATATGGCAGCTGATCCACTTCAAAACGTGTCCAAAAATATGGGAATGGGTAGTGTGTGCCTTCTCTGCGCCACATCATCTGCAATATGTTCGAAGTCAATGGCCTCAATTCACAAGTCATTGAAAAAAATTCTCATGGTAGTAAAAAATGTAATTCATGAGAAATGACCAGATAGGAAGATACTGAAAGGCAATGGAACTTTTTACTACTAGTAAAAAGGGAAAAAAGTTCAGTATTTTTTTCAGGAGTAAAAAAGTGCCATTGACGTTCAATGTCTTCCTAACTAGTGATTCACAAACAGTGGAATTCTCAGGCTTTTTTCTTATGAATTGAATTTTTTACTACCATTAGAGATTACTACCATTGCAAAGAAAGTAGAAGGGCTCCATTGTGAGAGAGCAAAATGAGTTTTCTCCTGCTGAAAGCTGCATCAAAAAACTAGTGTGAAACACTCTAATTTATATCATGTGTGTGGCTCATCAAGTCCACCTGATTGTAAAATTGTAAATTGTAAAATGCAGTAGTACATTTTTCGATCCACTAATTTAATTCGCACTTTTACAATCGCACTCGAATTTAATTCAAGTGACTCGTGTTTTACAATGGTTCCAGGTAGCTGAATCACTCGTAAAAAAAAAAAATATAGCAAAATCGCAACTTTTTAAGCACAAAACACACGAAAAGTCCATTTTCGACCTTTGTTGAATCGAGCCCAATGTGGCAAAGAAGGGAATGTATACAATAGCTAACTTTACTTATTCTTCTGCTGTGCAGTGAACGCCTCCAAAAAGCTGTCCCTACCTCCACCCATGGATGGTCCTTCTTGGCCCTCTGTCTGTAGTCACTCCTCTAGTGTCATAGACCTCTGGATGAATTGTGACATATTCGATTAACTTCTCTGATGACAAGCCATGGCTAAAGCAGCAGAAGAGTAGCTGCTGAATTCAGCAGTAATAGTCAGTGCTGTGGTCAGAAGATAGTTTGAATCACACCGTAAGAAGAAACTTAATGATAGGACAAGGGGGTAGGGATGAGCGAATCGATCCGGACGAACCCGGATTCGATCCGAATTTCAGGAAAAATTCGATTCGGATCGAATCCGAATTTCCCCGCGATTCGATCACTCGAAGTTTTCCTTTAACATCCATTCATTTACATTACAGGCATTCTAAGATGGCGGGCGGGACATGTCTGGACATGTATCCCGCGCCAGTGCAAGCTGGGGCAGTCACATGCAGCCTATCAGCAGCCAGCAAGCCCGGTGACGTCACACAGCGGTATTTAACGGCGGCCATCTTGCTTTTCCTCATTTCTCTATTGCATTCGTGACAGACAGACAGAACGCTGTGTAGCTGAGGCAGTTAGACAGGCTGGAGACAGGCTGGAGACAGGGACAGACAGGGACAGACAGGGACAGGCTGGAGACAGGCAGGAGACAGGCAGGAGACAGACAGGAGACAGACAGAAAGCCAGGGAAAGGTAGGAAAAACGGAGCTGGCTGACAGGGACATTTTTTTTTTTCATCCAGCCTTTGTTAGCGTTTTCAGGCTGCTTATAGTAACTAACTGTGCATATATACTGAACTGATCTTAAGTCTGCTGTGAGGCATCCCATTCTGTGACTAAAGCAGCCTCTGTTTAAGACCATATAAGCATTTGCTCTAGTCATATTTGAAATTAGGCCTGATAAAGACACTTTTGCTGGCCAAAGCACTACTGTACCCTGGCAGCTCGATTCCTGCCCGGGGCATCCCATTCTGTGACTAAAGCAGCCTCTGTTTAAGACCATATAAGCATTTGCTCTAATCATATTTGAAATTAGGCCTGATAAAGACACTTTTGCTGGCCAAAGCACTACTGTACCCTGGCAGCTCGATTCCTGCCCGGGGCATCCCATTCTGTGACTAAAGCAGCCTCTGTTTAAGACCATATAAGCATTTGCTCTAATCATATTTGAAATTAGGCCTGATAAAGACACTTTTGCTGGCCAAAGCACTACTGTACCCTGGCAGCTCGATTCCTGCCCGGGGCATCCCATTCTGTGACTAAAGCAGCCTCTGTTTAAGACCATATAAGCATTTGCTCTAATCATATTTGAAATTAGGCCTGATAAAGACACTTTTGCTGGCCAAAGCACTACTGTACCCTGGCAGCTCGATTCCTGCCCGGGGCATCCCATTCTGTGACTAAAGCAGCCTCTGTTTAAGACCATATAAGCATTTGCTCTAATCATATTTGAAATTAGGCCTGATAAAGACACTTTTGCTGGCCAAAGCACTACTGTACCCTGGCAGCTCGATTCCTGCCCGGGGCATCCCATTCTGTGACTAAAGCAGCCTCTGTTTAAGACCATATAAGCATTTGCTCTAATCATATTTGAAATTAGGCCTGATAAAGACACTTTTGCTGGCCAAAGCACTACTGTACCCTGGCAGCTCGATTCCTGCCCGGGGCATCCCATTCTGTGACTAAAGCAGCCTCTGTTTAAGACCATATAAGCATTTGCTCTAATCATATTTGAAATTAGGCCTGATAAAGACACTTTTGCTGGCCAAAGCACTACTGTACCCTGGCAGCTCGATTCCTGCCCGGGGCATCCCATTCTGTGACTAAAGCAGCCTCTGTTTAAGACCATATAAGCATTTGCTCTAATCATATTTGAAATTAGGCCTGATAAAGACACTTTTGCTGGCCAAAGCACTACTGTACCCTGGCAGCTCGATTCCTGCCCGGGGCATCCCATTCTGTGACTAAAGCAGCCTCTGTTTAAGACCATATAAGCATTTGCTCTAATCATATTTGAAATTAGGCCTGATAAAGACACTTTTGCTGGCCAAAGCACTACTGTACCCTGGCAGCTCGATTCCTGCCCGGGGCATCCCATTCTGTGACTAAAGCAGCCTCTGTTTAAGACCATATAAGCATTTGCTCTAATCATATTTGAAATTAGGCCTGATAAAGACACTTTTGCTGGCCAAAGCACTACTGTACCCTGGCAGCTCGATTCCTGCCCGGGGCATCCCATTCTGTGACTAAAGCAGCCTCTGTTTAAGACCATATAAGCATTTGCTCTAATCATATTTGAAATTAGGCCTGATAAAGACACTTTTGCTGGCCAAAGCACTACTGTACCCTGGCAGCTCGATTCCTGCCCGGGGCATCCCATTCTGTGACTAAAGCAGCCTCTGTTTAAGACCATATAAGCATTTGCTCTAATCATATTTGAAATTAGGCCTGATAAAGACACTTTTGCTGGCCAAAGCACTACTGTACCCTGGCAGCTCGATTCCTGCCCGGGGCATCCCATTCTGTGACTAAAGCAGCCTCTGTTTAAGACCATATAAGCATTTGCTCTAATCATATTTGAAATTAGGCCTGATAAAGACACTTTTGCTGGCCAAAGCACTACTGTACCCTGGCAGCTCGATTCCTGCCCGGGGCATCCCATTCTGTGACTAAAGCAGCCTCTGTTTAAGACCATATAAGCATTTGCTCTAATCATATTTGAAATTAGGCCTGATAAAGACACTTTTGCTGGCCAAAGCACTACTGTACCCTGGCAGCTCGATTCCTGCCCGGGGCATCCCATTCTGTGACTAAAGCAGCCTCTGTTTAAGACCATATAAGCATTTGCTCTAATCATATTTGAAATTAGGCCTGATAAAGACACTTTTGCTGGCCAAAGCACTACTGTACCCTGGCAGCTCGATTCCTGCCCGGGGCATCCCATTCTGTGACTAAAGCAGCCTCTGTTTAAGACCATATAAGCATTTGCTCTAATCATATTTGAAATTAGGCCTGATAAAGACACTTTTGCTGGCCAAAGCACTACTGTACCCTGGCAGCTCGATTCCTGCCCGGGGCATCCCATTCTGTGACTAAAGCAGCCTCTGTTTAAGACCATATAAGCATTTGCTCTAATCATATTTGAAATTAGGCCTGATAAAGACACTTTTGCTGGCCAAAGCACTACTGTACCCTGGCAGCTCGATTCCTGCCCGGGGCATCCCATTCTGTGACTAAAGCAGCCTCTGTTTAAGACCATATAAGCATTTGCTCTAATCATATTTGAAATTAGGCCTGATAAAGACACTTTTGCTGGCCAAAGCACTACTGTACCCTGGCAGCTCGATTCCTGCCCGGGGCATCCCATTCTGTGACTAAAGCAGCCTCTGTTTAAGACCATATAAGCATTTGCTCTAATCATATTTGAAATTAGGCCTGATAAAGACACTTTTGCTGGCCAAAGCACTACTGTACCCTGGCAGCTCGATTCCTGCCCGGGGCATCCCATTCTGTGACTAAAGCAGCCTCTGTTTAAGACCATATAAGCATTTGCTCTAATCATATTTGAAATTAGGCCTGATAAAGACACTTTTGCTGGCCAAAGCACTACTGTACCCTGGCAGCTCGATTCCTGCCCGGGGCATCCCATTCTGTGACTAAAGCAGCCTCTGTTTAAGACCATATAAGCATTTGCTCTAATCATATTTGAAATTAGGCCTGATAAAGACACTTTTGCTGGCCAAAGCACTACTGTACCCTGGCAGCTCGATTCCTGCCCGGGGCATCCCATTCTGTGACTAAAGCAGCCTCTGTTTAAGACCATATAAGCATTTGCTCTAATCATATTTGAAATTAGGCCTGATAAAGACACTTTTGCTGGCCAAAGCACTACTGTACCCTGGCAGCTCGATTCCTGCCCGGGGCATCCCATTCTGTGACTAAAGCAGCCTCTGTTTAAGACCATATAAGCATTTGCTCTAATCATATTTGAAATTAGGCCTGATAAAGACACTTTTGCTGGCCAAAGCACTACTGTACCCTGGCAGCTCGATTCCTGCCCGGGGCATCCCATTCTGTGACTAAAGCAGCCTCTGTTTAAGACCATATAAGCATTTGCTCTAATCATATTTGAAATTAGGCCTGATAAAGACACTTTTGCTGGCCAAAGCACTACTGTACCCTGGCAGCTCGATTCCTGCCCGGGGCATCCCATTCTGTGACTAAAGCAGCCTCTGTTTAAGACCATATAAGCATTTGCTCTAATCATATTTGAAATTAGGCCTGATAAAGACACTTTTGCTGGCCAAAGCACTACTGTACCCTGGCAGCTCGATTCCTGCCCGGGGCATCCCATTCTGTGACTAAAGCAGCCTCTGTTTAAGACCATATAAGCATTTGCTCTAATCATATTTGAAATTAGGCCTGATAAAGACACTTTTGCTGGCCAAAGCACTACTGTACCCTGGCAGCTCGATTCCTGCCCGGGGCATCCCATTCTGTGACTAAAGCAGCCTCTGTTTAAGACCATATAAGCATTTGCTCTAATCATATTTGAAATTAGGCCTGATAAAGACACTTTTGCTGGCCAAAGCACTACTGTACCCTGGCAGCTCGATTCCTGCCCGGGGCATCCCATTCTGTGACTAAAGCAGCCTCTGTTTAAGACCATATAAGCATTTGCTCTAATCATATTTGAAATTAGGCCTGATAAAGACACTTTTGCTGGCCAAAGCACTACTGTACCCTGGCAGCTCGATTCCTGCCCGGGGCATCCCATTCTGTGACTAAAGCAGCCTCTGTTTAAGACCATATAAGCATTTGCTCTAATCATATTTGAAATTAGGCCTGATAAAGACACTTTTGCTGGCCAAAGCACTACTGTACCCTGGCAGCTCGATTCCTGCCCGGGGCATCCCATTCTGTGACTAAAGCAGCCTCTGTTTAAGACCATATAAGCATTTGCTCTAATCATATTTGAAATTAGGCCTGATAAAGACACTTTTGCTGGCCAAAGCACTACTGTACCCTGGCAGCTCGATTCCTGCCCGGGGCATCCCATTCTGTGACTAAAGCAGCCTCTGTTTAAGACCATATAAGCATTTGCTCTAATCATATTTGAAATTAGGCCTGATAAAGACACTTTTGCTGGCCAAAGCACTACTGTACCCTGGCAGCTCGATTCCTGCCCGGGGCATCCCATTCTGTGACTAAAGCAGCCTCTGTTTAAGACCATATAAGCATTTGCTCTAATCATATTTGAAATTAGGCCTGATAAAGACACTTTTGCTGGCCAAAGCACTACTGTACCCTGGCAGCTCGATTCCTGCCCGGGGCATCCCATTCTGTGACTAAAGCAGCCTCTGTTTAAGACCATATAAGCATTTGCTCTAATCATATTTGAAATTAGGCCTGATAAAGACACTTTTGCTGGCCAAAGCACTACTGTACCCTGGCAGCTCGATTCCTGCCCGGGGCATCCCATTCTGTGACTAAAGCAGCCTCTGTTTAAGACCATATAAGCATTTGCTCTAATCATATTTGAAATTAGGCCTGATAAAGACACTTTTGCTGGCCAAAGCACTACTGTACCCTGGCAGCTCGATTCCTGCCCGGGGCATCCCATTCTGTGACTAAAGCAGCCTCTGTTTAAGACCATATAAGCATTTGCTCTAATCATATTTGAAATTAGGCCTGATAAAGACACTTTTGCTGGCCAAAGCACTACTGTACCCTGGCAGCTCGATTCCTGCCCGGGGCATCCCATTCTGTGACTAAAGCAGCCTCTGTTTAAGACCATATAAGCATTTGCTCTTATTATATTTATATTATAAGACACTTTTGCTGGGCATAGGCTTACTGCTGCCTGCCAGGTGCACTTCTGTTGAGGCATCCCATTCTGTAACATAGCATACCCCTCTTTATTTACACTAAGCAGCTCTCTTATTTACACTAAGCAGGCCTGTTGGAGGCTGAGTGTTACTGCTCACTTTTGGTGTGCATTATATTCTGTTTCATATAGACCCACCGCTGCCCGGGGTTTTTTTAAATATCACCTACTACCACGCCAGTTAGACTATGTCGGGCAGACAAGTGCCTGGAAGTGAAAAGAGGAGTGGCAGAGGCCAAGATTCCGCAGGAAGAGCTCGCATCAGACTGGGGGCCAGTAGCAGCAGGAGTCACGCTGAGAGACCTAATCTGCCAGTATCTGCTAGCGGTCGGGTCTCCACCAGTAACGCATCTGCCGTGGTAGATTGGTTGACGCGCTCATCAACAACATCATCACAACTTACGTCTGAGACCCCCAGTCTAGGGTCGGTAGGTTCCTCTGACACAACCCTGAGTTGGCATGCCCCGAGAGCAGTCCCTGTCCTCCCATTGCCTCTGGCCTACGCCGTTCCCTCCCCCAGCGACGTATCCTATGCTTTGGGTTCAGCTCCACTCTTTAGTGAGGAGGACCATCAGATAGAGGACAGTCAGCAGCTACTGCCCAGCCAAGAAATGGAGGTGGCTTCTTTAGCTAGGCAGACAAATAGTGATGTGGACAGTGTCGTGGGTGCTGCGAGCGTTCCAGCTCCTGCGCCAGACACTGTTGACGAATCCACGAACATCAGTGACGTACAGCCACAACCCGGTGATGATGATGATGATGACGATGAAGCCGATCGCACTTGGGAGCCGGGTGATGAAGGGGCTTCATCGTCATCATCAGGAGAAGAGGGGTGCAGGTTGCCCCGGAGTCAGCAGCTGAGGCAGCAAAGTGGTAGCAGTCAGCATGGGGGCACAATTCCAAAGGCTGGAGCCGGCCGGGGCCGGGGCCGGGGTAGAGCACCTGCTGTGCGGCAGTCTACCTTATCGGGAGGTAGTGGAGCAGGGGTTCCTGGAGTTGGCAACAGCAGCAGTGAATCAGTGAGGCCAGGGGGTGGGAAAAGTAGCTACTCGGCAGTGTGGCAGTTTTTCCTGAGGCATCCGCAGGAGGGTAACATGGCCACATGCAAGATATGTAGGCAAAAGGTGAAGCGTGGCCAGGGTCCAAATGTTGGCACCACGGCCCTGCGTCAACATATGATGCGTCACCATAAAACGACCTGGGAGAACCGAGGCTCCCAAGGGGTGGTCCAGTCTGCTTCCTCACCAAGTGAGCTCCCAATTTCTGCCAGCCAAGGCTCCAGCACCTCAGCCGAAGGCAGCTGTGCGTCATACCCATCCTCTGTCGCTCCTGCTCCTCCTCCTCCTCCTCCAAGTCATGCATCCCGCCAGCAATCCATCAGCGAAGCCATGTCCAAGAGACAGCAGTATGCGCCCACTCATCCTACGGCGCAGAAGCTGAATGTGCTCCTGTCCAAGTTGCTGGTGCTGCAGTCGCTCCCTTTTCAGGTGGTGGAATCTGCACCTTTCAGAGAACTGATGGCTTGTGCCGAGCCGAGGTGGAGAGTCCCAAGCCGTCATTTCTTTGCCAAGAAGGCAGTACCAGCGCTGCACACTTTTGTTGAACAGAAGGTGGGCCAGTCCTTGAGCCTGTCGGTGTGTAGCAAAATACATGGCAGCGCCGACATCTGGAGCTGTAACTACGGTCAGGGGCAGTACATG
The DNA here is from genome assembly GCA_027917425.1 of Gastrophryne carolinensis. Lineage (NCBI taxonomy): Eukaryota > Metazoa > Chordata > Amphibia > Anura > Microhylidae > Gastrophryne > Gastrophryne carolinensis. The sequence goes on along the minus strand of CM051243.1, from coordinate 100,596,932 downwards.
TCGTTTACGGCCCACTGGGTGAATGTGGTCCCTTTGCAGCAGCAACTTGGACAGGTCACGCCGCTTCGGCCTCCGCGCTCTCTGCCCATTGGGCCTGTGACACCGTGCGACTCGGCCTCCTCATCCTCCGCCATCTCCTCACCCTCCACTGTAGGCTCAAGTCTCAGTGCCCCTCCAGTCTACCATGTGTGCAGGGCACGGAGGTGTCACGCAGTGCTTCACATGGTTTGTCTTGGCGAACAGAGTCACACAGGGGAGGAACTGCTTAAATGTATTCATCAGGAAATCCAAACATGGCTTACTCCGAGAAAACTTAAAATGGGAATCATGGTTACCGACAATGGGAAGAACATTTTGTCTGCGCTGCGCCAAGGAAGCCTGACCCATGCCCCCTGCATGGCTCACGTCTTCAATCTGGTTGTCAAGCGGTTTCTGAAGTGTTCCCCCCATCTGCAGGACATCCTAACAACTTCACGGAAACTTTGCATGCACTTCAGCCACTCCTACACCGCCAAACACACCCTTCTTGAGCTACAGCGTCAGAATGGTATCCCCCAACATAGTCTGATTTGCGATGTTTCCACCCGTTGGAATTCCACCCTTCACATGTTGGACCGATTATATGAACAGAGAAAAGCCATCACGGATTTCCTGATGATCCAAGCAGATAGGGGGACTCCCCTGTGTAACTTCAATGTCAACCAGTGGCAGCTCATACGTGACACCTGCCGTTTGCTCAGGCCCTTTGAGGAAGCCACTTTATTTGTCAGTCGGCAGGATTACGGGATGAACGACGTGATTCCACTGCTTCATGTACTACAGCACATGTTGGAAACCATGGCTGGTCAGGGCACTGGAGACATGGCGTTTACATCTTACGGCCACATGAACCCCCTTGGAGCTGAACTGGAGGAGGAGGAGGAGGAAGAGGAGGAGGAGGAGTTGCCCAGCGAAACACAGTTTAGGCTTGGCGAAATGGCTGGTTTATCTAGTCAGCGGACAGGAGAGGAGGAGCAGGAGCAGCCAGAGGAGCTAGAGGTTTTTGAGGAAGGAGAGACAGAGGACCCGGGCACACCGTGGCAGTATGCAGTGGAGATGGAGACAGGTAGTCCATCCGAGTCACTTGCGCAAATGGCACGAAGCATGCTCACGTGCTTGCGTAGTGACCCCAGAATTGTTTCCATCTGTCGGCGGGATGACTTCTGGCTGTCCACCTTATTGGACCCTCGCTTCCGGCACAAAATGGGGGCATTTTTTAAACCCACCGAGAGGGAGGACAAACTCAACTACTACAAAGACATTCTACGTAGGCAGTTGGCCGATGCCTATCTGCGCCATGGTCCATACTCTCGCAGGTCTGACTCGAGGGGACCTCTGCGCTCACCTTCCACTGCCATGGCCGCTGGGGGGGTTGGCAGCAGCAGCAGCAGAAGCTCCATCAGCAGCAGCAGCCTCAGTCTTCAGTCGCTAATGTGTAGCTTTCTACACCCGCATAGTGAGGCTACTCATGAGCAGCAGGAAGACCTGGAGCAGGACCTGAACCAGCAGGTCATGTCATACTTTGACATGACCATGCCAACACACCTTGAGGATCCGCTGGACTTCTGGGCAGCCAAACTTGATTTGTGGCCGCAACTAGCAGAGTTTGCCCTGGAAAAGCTGTCCTGCCCGGCAAGTAGCGTGCCATCTGAGCGGGTGTTTAGTGCGGCGGGGGCCATAGTTACGGCGAGGAGAACTCGTCTGTCAACTAAAAATGTGGAGAGACTCACCTTTGTCAAAATGAATCAGGGATGGATCAGCCAGGATTTCCACCCACCAATGCCTGATGCATGCGACTAGATTCAGCATGGTGCCACGTTTTACACTTTCCAAATGGTGCAAAACATATTTATGTCTTTAGGCCATTTTTTGGGCTCCTGCTGCTGCTACTGTCAACTCCTGCCAACTCCAGGGTGTGATTCATCCAATTTTTGGGCTCCTGAAGCCAACTCCAGTGTATATTTGGGCTCCTGCTGCTGCTGCTGTCAACTCCTGCCAACTCCAGGGTGTGATTCATCCAATTTTTGGGCTCCTGAAGCCAACTCCAGTGTATATTTGGGCTCCTGCTGCTGCTGCTGCCAACTTCTGCCAACTCCAGGGTGTGATTCATCCAATTTTTGGGCTCCTGAAGCCAACTCCAGTGTATATTTGGGCTCCTGCTGCTGCTACTGTCAACTCCTGCCAACTCCAGGGTGTGATTCATCCAATTTTTGGGCTCCTGAAGCCAACTCCAGTGTATATTTGGGCTCCTGCTGCTGCTGCTGCCAACTTCTGCCAACTCCAGGGTGTGATTCATCCAATTTTTGGGCTCCTGAAGCCAACTCCAGTGTATATTTGGGCTCCTGCTGCTGCTGCTGTCAACTCCTGCCAACTCCAGGGTGTGATTCATCCAATTTTTGGGCTCCTGAAGCCAACTCCAGTGTATATTTGGGCTCCTGCTGCTGCTGCTGCCAACTTCTGCCAACTCCAGGGTGTGATTCATCCAATTTTTGGGCTCCTGAAGCCAACTCCAGTGTATATTTGGGCTCCTGCTGCTGCTGCTGCCAACTTCTGCCAACTCCAGGGTGTGATTCATCCAATTTTTGGGCTCCTGAAGCCAACTCCAGTGTATATTTGGGCTCCTGCTGCTGCTGCTGCCAACTTCTGCCAACTCCAGGGTGTGATTCATCCAATTTTTGGGCTCCTGAAGCCAACTCCAGTGTATATTTGGGCTCCTGCTGCTGCTACTGTCAACTCCTGCCAACTCCAGGGTGTGATTCATCCAATTTTTGGGCTCCTGAAGCCAACTCCAGTGTATATTTGGGCTCCTGCTGCTGCTGCTGCCAACTTCTGCCAACTCCAGGGTGTGATTCATCCAATTTTTGGGCTCCTGAAGCCAACTCCAGTGTATATTTGGGCTCCTGCTGCTGCTGCTGTCAACTCCTGCCAACTCCAGGGTGTGATTCATCCAATTTTTGGGCTCCTGAAGCCAACTCCAGTGTATATTTGGGCTCCTGCTGCTGCTGCTGCCAACTTCTGCCAACTCCAGGGTGTGATTCATCCAATTTTTGGGCTCCTGAAGCCAACTCCAGTGTATATTTGGGCTCCTGCTGCTGCTGCTGTCAACTCCTGCCAACTCCAGGGTGTGATTCATCCAATTTTTGGGCTCCTGAAGCCAACTCCAGTGTATATTTGGGCTCCTGCTGCTGCTGCTGCCAACTTCTGCCAACTCCAGGGTGTGATTCATCCAATTTTTGGGCTCCTGAAGCCAACTCCAGTGTATATTTGGGCTCCTGCTGCTGCTGCTGTCAACTCCTGCCAACTCCAGGGTGTGATTCATCCAATTTTTGGGCTCCTGAAGCCAACTCCAGTGTATATTTGGGCTCCTGCTGCTGCTGCTGTCAACTCCTGCCAACTCCAGGGTGTGATTCATCCAATTTTTGGGCTCCTGAAGCCAACTCCAGTGTATATTTGGGCTCCTGCTGCTGCTGCTGCCAACTTCTGCCAGCTCCAGGGTGTGATTCATCCAATTTTTGGGCTCCTGAAGCCAACTCCAGTGTATATTTGGGCTCCTGCTGCTGCTGCTGTCAACTCCTGCCAACTCCAGGGTGTGATTCATCCAATTTTTGGGCTCCTGAAGCCAACTCCAGTGTATATTTGGGCTCCTGCTGCTGCTGCTGCCAACTTCTGCCAACTCCAGGGTGTGATTCATCCAATTTTTGGGCTCCTGAAGCCAACTCCAGTGTATATTTGGGCTCCTGCTGCTGCTGCTGTCAACTCCTGCCAACTCCAGGGTGTGATTCATCCAAATTTTGGGCTCCTGAAGCCAACTCCAGTGTATATTTGGGCTCCTGCTGCTGCTGCTGCCAACTTCTGCCAACTCCAGGGTGTGATTCATCCAATTTTTGGGCTCCTGAAGCCAACTCCAGTGTATATTTGGGCTCCTGCTGCTGCTGCTGTCAACTCCTGCCAACTCCAGGGTGTGATTCATCCAATTTTTGGGCTCCTGAAGCCAACTCCAGTGTATATTTGGGCTCCTGCTGCTGCTGCTGCCAACTTCTGCCAACTCCAGGGTGTGATTCATCCAATTTTTGGGCTCCTGAAGCCAACTCCAGTGTATATTTGGGCTCCTGCTGCTGCTGCTGTCAACTCCTGCCAACTCCAGGGTGTGATTCATCCAATTTTTGGGCTCCTGAAGCCAACTCCAGTGTATATTTGGGCTCCTGCTGCTGCTGCTGTCAACTCCTGCCAACTCCAGGGTGTGATTCATCCAATTTTTGGGCTCCTGAAGCCAACTCCAGTGTATATTTGGGCTCCTGCTGCTGCTGCTGCCAACTTCTGCCAACTCCAGGGTGTGATTCATCCAATTTTTGGGCTCCTGAAGCCAACTCCAGTGTATATTTGGGCTCCTGCTGCTGCTACTGTCAACTCCTGCCAACTCCAGGGTGTGATTCATCCAATTTTTGGGCTCCTGAAGCCAACTCCAGTGTATATTTGGGCTCCTGCTGCTGCTGCTGCCAACTTCTGCCAACTCCAGGGTGTGATTCATCCAATTTTTGGGCTCCTGAAGCCAACTCCAGTGTATATTTGGGCTCCTGCTGCTGCTGCTGTCAACTCCTGCCAACTCCAGGGTGTGATTCATCCAATTTTTGGGCTCCTGAAGCCAACTCCAGTGTATATTTGGGCTCCTGCTGCTGCTGCTGCCAACTTCTGCCAACTCCAGGGTGTGATTCATCCAATTTTTGGGCTCCTGAAGCCAACTCCAGTGTATATTTGGGCTCCTGCTGCTGCTGCTGTCAACTCCTGCCAACTCCAGGGTGTGATTCATCCAATTTTTGGGCTCCTGAAGCCAACTCCAGTGTATATTTGGGCTCCTGCTGCTGCTGCTGCCAACTTCTGCCAACTCCAGGGTGTGATTCATCCAATTTTTGGGCTCCTGAAGCCAACTCCAGTGTATATTTGGGCTCCTGCTGCTGCTGCTGTCAACTCCTGCCAACTCCAGGGTGTGATTCATCCAATTTTTGGGCTCCTGAAGCCAACTCCAGTGTATATTTGGGCTCCTGCTGCTGCTGCTGCCAACTTCTGCCAACTCCAGGGTGTGATTCATCCAATTTTTGGGCTCCTGAAGCCAACTCCAGTGTATATTTGGGCTCCTTCTGCCCCTCATAGTGATGCCACTTCAACTCTCTGCAATTGTGCCGCTCTGCGATTCTATTAGCGATGCCTCTGATCTGCATGTGATATTTCTTAAAAGTATTATTTAACTAACCCAGCACGCATCCTGTGCGTGTTACAGCAAGGCTGAATGGTTTACAACCCTATTGAGGCTGTAGGAGGCTCAGAAATAGCCGTTTTTAATAGCGATTCGTCGCGAATTTATTCGGGTCGAAACGATTTTTGTCGGAAAATTCGGCGAATCAGTCGAATCGAATTTTTCAAAAGTTCGCTCATCTCTACAAGGGGGCACAACCTGAAGCTAGTTGGAGTGAAAGTCAGGAGAAACTTTTCGAAGGACTGATTCAGCACCATGACAATTTTTTTCTTATGTATTTTGTGAGAAAAAAACATGTATAATGATTTTTTCCTTTGTGCAATTCAGTGCCATTTTTAGCCGTGCAAATTATTTAGAAATCTGCACAACTAAACGTGGTGCTGAATTGTGTGGAGGAAGTGAGGAAATAAATGTCTCACAGTGCTGAATCAGCCCTAAAATTTTACAGAAATAGTAGCAGATTCTTGGAACAAACTTCCAGCAAAGGTAGTTGAAAAATTAACAGTAAAGGAACTTAACCCCTTAACTGTTAGGCTACCTAGAGATTTTGTCCCCCTCTGTTGCCAGGCCATTTTTCATCATTTAGATTTTTTTAAGAAATATTAGGGATTTTCAGCAGAATTATATATTGCTTGTTTGTAATTGTTTCAACGTTTTATCAATATGTTAGGGTGAAATGTGAGAAAATAAAATACAAATATATATTTTTTTAATTTGTTGCCTTTTTTTATTCAATATTTTGATTAATTTACTGTATTAAATTATACAGTAAGCAATTATACACGTTGGGTGAAATACTGACCCTCATAGATTTTCAAGTGTAAAGCTCATTAAGCTTTTAAAAATAAGAAATGTATGTTTATTATATTGCGCTTAAAAGCCCCATTCTTCCTGACTACAAGTGTACCATATATGTATCGGTAGACACCTGTTCCTGACCAGAAGACACCCCAAACTAAAATGAGTGTTCTATGAGATTCTCAAATACAATAGAACAATATAACATTAACAGTTACTATTAGCTGTTATCAGTAAAAAAAAATAAAAGAAAGATAAAATAAAAAATAACTTTCTCTACCCCAACACCCTTGGTTGAACTGGATGTACATATGTTCTTTTTCAACCGTATTAAGTACTGTAACAACTACTATGCACATCTTCAAAGGTTATACTCTTAAAAAAGTTTTTTAATTTTTAAGGTTTAAGACAAAACTATTGAAACCAGCCCCGGCAGCAGTTATGGGGGTTGGTAGACCAGTGCATGGTGGCTGAGTGGCTGCCCCCTGCCCTGAAGGCTACCATCCCACATAGTCCATATGGTTCACAGGCTTTTCTCCACCCCCCTGGGCTTTGGGGATGCAGGTAATGGGCCGGGGTTATGGCAAGTCACCCGTTTGTCACAGGAGACTTGCCAGCCTCTCTTTCCCTTTACACTGTTATAAGGGTCTCAGGGAGGGGCCTTCTGCTGATCACTCCAACTTCTGCTCTCACTCCTGCTGCCAGTATGGGGCCTTTTATACTGGCTGAGTGAGATGACATCATTTTATTCACTGTATAAAAGGCCCCTCCCTGCGATAGCAAGTGAGTTGTCATAAGCTGCCACGTGGGACAGGGAACAGGCATTTTCTGCCTCACTGAAGACCCTGGGGGAAGAGAAGACTTCTGGTGCTGGATTCTGGAAGAAGGTCAGCCTTTTACCCTGTATTCGGTCCGGGCTGTCCCAGTTATCCATATACGTGTGGGCAGTCCGCCACCAGGTGGCGCCAGTTACTGCAAGATCCAAAGCTGTAACTCCTCCAGGCCTCCTATAAATAGAGCCGTTTCCATGGAAATCCCCAGATTTGTCTTGCAGTGGCTACTGTGAAGATCGTCTGGAAACTCTCTCTGGATCATGGTAGTTGTGCGGAGCGTTTGTAAGTGTCATAGAACCAGGACTGCCCACGACCTCGGCTTGTTTATGACTCCGATCCTGATCTGCCTGCCCACGACCTCGGTTTGTTTACGACTCTGATCCTGATCTGCCTGCCCACAACCTTGGCTTGTTCTACGTTCCAGTCCAGCTCTGGTCTGTCTTCTACCCAGAACTTGGTAATACCCACTCCTAGGTTGCCTGACCTGGGGCCTATCCTCACCATTAGAGGCTCTAGTGAAAACCAGGTTGGTCCTTAGATTCCAGGCTTCCCGATCGAGAGGCGGTTCTTAGTTTCCGCAATCAGGGTTCACACCCGGTAACCTGACAGTACCAATTGGCCAGTTATGAGCTCTGGCGGAGATCACCCGGCTTTTGTTGCCTTGGTCCAGCAGATGACCGCTCTGACGCAGGCAGTGAGCAATTTACATGGGGGATTTTTACAGCTTGAGTCCCGCTTGGATACACTTCAAGCCAGCCTTCCTGCCGCTACTAACCCTGTCCCGCCATCAGCATCTGTCATGCCTGTGGCTGCCGACAACTCTGGCTCTGTATCCAGTACCTTGGAACCCTGCATACCTTTGCCTGAACGTTTTTCTGGGGACCACAGCCGTTTACGGGCATTTAAGAATAGTTGCCAGTTGCTGTTCGATCTCCAACCCAGACATACCCCACTGAGGTCATCAGGGTCAAAACTGTAATCTCTTTGCTGCTGGGGAACCCCCAGATTTGGAACAATCAGACCCAATCATTTCTTCTCTGGAGACCTTCTTTGACGCCATGGCGACTATGTATGATGACCCTGGGCGCATAGCTTCAGCTGAAGCGGTTCTTCGGACCCTTCACCAAGGATGACGAGCTATGTGGCTGAATTTCGCTGCTGGAGTACCAAGACTCTTTGGAATGACCATGCTCTCTGCCATCAGTTCCATTTAGGTCTGGCGGATTTCGTAAAAGATGAACTGGCTCGTGCTGATCTTCCTGCATCTCTTCCTGATCAAACTCTCTATCAAGATCGATAGGAGACTAAGGGAACGTTGTCTTGAGAAGATTAATCCTCAGTCGTTCCATTGGGGTCCTCCTTCGAGCAGAGGCTTCCTTCCCCAGTCCATCCTCTTCTGATGCTAACAGTAGTTCTGAGCCGATGCAACTCGGGGTTTCTCGTCCTTCGTTGACATCTGAGGAACGCCTTCGCAGACGCCAGCATAATCTGTGCCTTTACTGCGGGGAGGCTGTCACTTACTTTACAGATGCCCGGTCCGTCCCCCAGTTACCTACTAAACATTCTTCAGGCTCCCTCCTGCTCTCCGGTGCTAATCATATCTCTGTTCCGCTCTGTCTACAGTTGCCCAGAAGAAGAATTGAGGTGGCAGCCATTATCGACTCTGGAGCATGCAGTTGCTTTATGGACTTGGAATTTGCTAGGATCCACGAAATTCCCCCCCGGCAACGTCCCTTTCCACTCACTATCTCTCTGGCTGATGGTTCCACGCTCAAGACCGGTCCAATTACATCACAGACTTTGTCATTAGCGGCATATATCGATCCAAATCATTTTGAATGGCTCAGTTTTGATCTCATACCATCCCCTGCTTTTCCTGTTATTTTGGGGCTACCCTGGCTATTGGCGCATAACCCTTCAATAAATTTGACCACAGATACTGTTCTGTTTGAGTCACCTTACTGTCTTCAGGCCTGTCTCTCTAATGCTACAGCCAAGCATCAATTGGCTTTGATTGAGTCTGCCAAGAGGGAGGATCTTCAAGATGTACCTGAGGCTTATAGGGACTTTAGGGACGTCTTCGACAAGAAAGACGCTGACACTCTACCACCTCATCGGCCGTATGATTGCCCTATTGAACTTCATTCGGCCATCCACATCGCCTGCAGGTGCAGGTATTTTCTTTGTGGGCAAGAAGGATGGTACCCTACGACCTTGTATTGACTACAGGGAACTAAACAAAACTAACTGTCAAGAATCGCTACTCTCTGCCCCTAATGTCAGATCTCTTTCAGCACCTCAAGTCAGGACAGATTTTCACCAAACTCGATTTAAGAGGGGCCTACAATCTTGTCCGCATAAGAGAAGGGGACGAGTGGAAGACGGCTTTTCGTACTCGCTATGGACACTTTGAATATCTGGTCATGCCATTTGGTTTGTGCAATGCCCCAGCAACATTTCAACACCCGGTTAATGACATTTTCAGAGACTTCCTTGATATCTTCGTCATTGCTTACTTGGATGACGTTCTTGTCTTTTCGGCAAACCTGACCGAACATCGGGAACATGTGCGGGCGGTCCTCTCTCGACTTCGAACACATCAACTCTATGCTAAATTAGAAAAGCGTGAATTTGAAAAGACGTCCATCTCGTTTCTGGGGGTCCTCATCTCGGATCAAGGGTTTTCCATGGACCCTAGTAAAATTTCAGCAGTGCTGGAGTGGCCATCACCTACTTCCCGTAAAGAGGTCCAAAGATTCATTGGTTTCGCCAATTTCTACCGCCGGTTTATCCGTAACTTTTCTGCCATAGTCCGACCTATTACTGAATTAACCAAGAGGGACAAGGCATTTGAATGGACTGAATCGGCACAGCAAGCTTTCCAGACCTTAAAGGAGTGCTTCACTTCAGCCCCTATTCTCGCTCATCCTGATTCCACTTTACTGTTCGTCTTGGAGGTTGATGCGTCCTCCATTGCTGTGGGGGCAGTTCTGTCACAGCGATCAGGAGAAAAAGCGGTTCTGCATCCTATCGCCTTTTTCTCCTGCAAATTGTCAGCAGCAGAACGATTGTACGATGTCGGGGACTGAGAACTTTTGTCTATTAAACTAGCCCTCGAGGAGTGGTGGTACCTGTTAGAGGGGGCGGAACATCCTATGCTTATCCTAACCGATCACAGGAATTTGGAATACTTCCACTCTGCCAAACATTTAAAACCTCGCCAAGCTCGCTGGTCATTGTTTTTCTCTCGCTTCAATTTTCATGTCACCTATCGACCTGGCAGCCGTAACATCAAGCCAGATGCTTTGTCCAGATTGCCTCTTCCATACTCTTCTGATGAGACTGATTCCTCCGAGCTACCAACTCTCTCTGAAGGACACTTTCTGGTGTTAGAGTCTGAACTTATTTCCCAGATTCGCAGAGCTTCTTCTGAACGACCACTAGAAGATTGTGAAAATTTGCCTTGTTCCGACGGCTTATTTATTCATCCAGGCAAGATATTTGTGTCTAAGACCTCCCGAACTGCAGTTTTACAAACCTTCCATGACCATCCTCTGGCAGGACACTTCTGCCTACGTAAGACTCAAGAATTGGTTCATCTACACTTCTGGTGGCCTCCATTAAAGAAAGACTGCGCTTCTTTTATTGACAGTTGGGATTGCTTCTTCCTCTGCCGGTGCCTGAGAGACCTTGGTCTAACATCTCCATGGACTTCATTGTAGAGTTGCCTTCTTCTGAAGGCCTCCTTCTTTTCCTGTGTTCCATGTTTCCTTACTAAAACCAGCTCTCTCCACTGAATCCTCTGTTGACGGTTCTGATTCTTTGCTTGAGGATGACTCAAATGAATATGAGGTTGAAAAGATTTTGGATGTTCGTCGCAGAGGAATGGGGCTTCAATATTTAATTAAGTGGAAAAACTATGGGATTGAGGAGAATTTGTGGGAGCCGTCTAGAAATGTCCACGCTTCTCGCCTGATTAGGGACTTTCATAGGTCCCACCCCGGGAAACCTGGTCCTAGAGTCGGCCGGATGCCTCCCTTAAGGGGGGGGGCAATGTCATAGAACCAGGACTGTTCCTATGATTTCCCAGCAGAGGGCGCCAAGGTTCCCTGTGCGCTCGCATTTTTGCAATAGAAATAGGGCCAGTAAGCGTGCGAATATGCACGCGTATTTGTGCGTCATATGAGCCAATTGATTTGTGCACATGTGTGATAATGCACGCACTTGCACATTGCTTGCTTTTGTGCATGCGCAGCGAGCCCTGAGCTTCATTGCCAGTTGGTAATTTCTCCTGCTTGTTCCTGAGTTCCAGTCCACAGACCCTCCTTGAAAGGATAACCGGCCATAGGCATTGGTGAGCCTATTGGGGGGGAGGAACTACTTTACCCTATATCCCACAGCCCTCCTTTGCCTGCGGCCTCTCCTACCCCACCTCTGCAGCAGGCAGCCCTCAGTGAGGGGGAGGCCAGCAGGGGGGCCCAGGCAGTTATGTCGCAAGGCTACGGGGAAGACCACGTGCAAGAGGCGGCATTTAGAGCCGGGTTATTTGGATTTGGCTGACGATGATGACCTTTTTGGAGGTCGGGAACTCCATGGAGGAGGGAGAGCTTTTTAGAGACTCCGCTTCCTCAGAGGATTGGTCGGTTGATTATGACAGCGAGCCTGGTTCCTCCGATGAGGATATGTGGCTCCCTGACGACACAGAGAAATTTCTGGCTTCTGTTTTTGAGATCCTGCATATTGTCCCTCCTAAAGTGGTTAAGAAGAAGCAGGGGGATTTATTCCGGCCTGTAAGACAGAGGATGGTCTTTCCAGAACAGGGCCATTTCTCCAACATGGTGTTTAAAGAATGGGAAAGGCCTAATAAATTGCCATCAGTGCCTAGGAGTCTGGACAGGCTGGTCCGCCTCTGGTCCCAAGGTGGATGCCCCCGTGTCGGGGTTATCTAACACTACGGTTATGCCTTCACCCGATACTGCTGCTGACAGGCGCATGGATCAGCTAGCTTACCATGCGATCACCTTTGTGGGTGCTGGACTTCGCCCTGTCTGCGCCACGGCCATTGTGTCTTTGCCCATCAGGAAGAAGGTGAGACGCCTTGTTGATTTGGCTAAATCTCGCAAGCGGGCCTTTGTAGTCTTGGCCATGGACGATAGTGTCTGGCTTGGCGCCAGGGCCTCGGGTCTGCTTGTTGCACTTCGTCGTTCGCTCTGGCTGCGGCAGTGGTCGGCTGACGCTGCGGCCAAAAGGTGCTCACTAGTATCCCTTTCCTGGGGCTCAGGATATTTTATTTGGGGAGCGCCTGGACCTTCTGGCCAAGGATGGAAGACTCCCTCAGTGACGGAAGCCTGCGCAAACTTTTCGGGGTTCCTCAGGCTTTTGCACCTTTCGAGGAGGAAGAGGCTCTTCGTTTTCAAGTGGGGGCAGAGATTCCCCCCAATCCCTCCTGGGGAGCTAAGTCCAAACCTCCGGTCAAGCCCTCTCAGGCATGAGGAGGCGCCCTCACCCATCCGGGTGGGGGGACGGCTACTGCTCTTTGCTCACATGTGGAGACAGCACGTCTCGGATTGGTGGATTCAGGATGTGGTGTCCTCCGGTTACAAGATAGAGCTGGCAGTTTGGCCGTCCTCAAGATTTCTGCGGTCACGGATATCCCGGAACGTATTGACGGCGCAGGGTCTAAGGCTGGCCGTTCAGAGTCTCCTGCTATCAAGTGTGATTTGTCCCGGAGCCAGGAGCGGGGACGAGGCTTCTATTCCAATCTGTTCACGGTGCCCAAGAAGGACGGGACGCTGCAACCTATCTTGGATCTGAAGGGTCTCAACCAGTTTGTCAGAGTCAGACATTTTCGCATGGAGACCTTATGGTCCGCGGTGAGTTCGCTTCGGCCTGGCAACTTCATGACCATGGTGGACATCCAGGATGCTCATCTACACATCCCGATTTTTCAAGGACATCAGAAGTTCCTGAGGTTTGCACTGGAGGATCAGCATTACCAGTTTGTGGCACTACCGTTCGGGATAGGTTCTGCTCCCAGTGTGTTCACCAAGGTGCTGGCAGGCATCATGGCCATTCTGAGGAACCGGGGCATTTGGGCTCCTCCTTATCTGGAAGATTTGCTGATTGCGGCTCAGTCCCTTCAGCAGGCCGAGAGCGATACCCGGACGGTGTTAGCCACTCTCGAGAATTTCGGATGGGTAATCAATTACCCCAAGTCGTCTATCACTCCCTTAATGGTGAGGTCCTTCCTCGGCATGCTGTTGGACTCCTCTCAGGTCAAGGTATTCCTCCCCCAGCAGAAGGTGGAGGGCCTCCAGACACAGGCGCAGGCCCTACTGGCTTGTCAGCGTCCTTCGATCTGTCTGGGGATAAAACTGGTGGACCTCATGGTGTCCTGCTTCGAGGCGGTGTCCTTCGCCCAGGGTCAGACAGTCCCTTTTGTGGTGGTTGGACTCCAGAAATCTGTTGGTGGGCAAGTCCTTTCTGACTCCTCGGTGGGAGATAGTCACCACGGACACCAGTCTGACCGGCTGGGGGGGGGGGGTTTGGCAAGCGCTGAAGTTCCAGGGTCAGTGGGGCCCACAGGAGGCTCATTTACCCATCAATCTCCTGGAACTGAGAGCGATTCGGTTGGTACTTCTTCAATTGACTCCTCGTCTAAGGGGTCGGGCTGTCCAGGTCCGCTCAGACAATCAGACGGCTGTAGCATACATCAATCACCAGGGCTGGACTCGGAGCAAGCGAGCCCTTCAGGAGGTGTCCAGATCCTGACTTGGGCGGAGGAGAATGTTCCCTGCATCTCGGCGGTTTACATCCCCGGGGTGGAAAACCAGGAGGCAGACTCCCTGAGCAGGGGGACTTCTCGTCTGGGGGAATGGTCTCTCAGCAACAAGATCTTTCACGCTCTGTGTCTCTGTTGGGGTCGGCCGGATATGGACCTGTTTGTGTCCAGACACAATCACAAGCTCCCGAGGTTCGTCTCCCTGTCAAGAGATCCTCTGGCCTTCGCCACAGACGCTCTGACAATTCCTCTCTTGGGCCAAGTGTTGCGCAAGATAGCCCAGGAGGGGGTGCCAACCATCCTGGTGGCTCCTCGCTGGCCGAGGCGGAGTTGGTTCTCTGACATAATCCAAAAGTCGGTCGATCGCTACGTCATGCCTGACGACCCAGGACTTCTCACGCAGGGGTTGCTGCGGCACCCGAATTTACATTCGCTGGCTTTGGCGGCCTGGCTATTGAATCCTCAATCCTAACGGAGAAGGGGCTGTCGGGCACTACAGAGTTTGGCGTGCTTACATTTCTTGGTGTGAATCCAAGAGTTTCCCTTGGCACATTTTTTCTATTTCTAGGATTTTGGAATTTTTACAACACGGCTTAGATATGGGTCTACAGCTGAGCACCCTCAAGGGCCAGGTCTCGGCCTTGGCCATCTTTTTCCAAAGATCCTTTGCCAATCATAGACTGATCAGGACTTTTTTCCAAGGAGTTACCCATGTACGTCCACCGTGTAAGCCTGTATTACCGGTGTGGGATTTGAATTTGGTGCTTTCTGTTCTCCAGGGTCCGCCCTTTGAGCCTTTGTGCGACGCTGCATTATCTATCTTGACCCTAATGGTGGTCTTTTTGGTAGCCATCACCTCGGTGCACCGGGTGTCAGAACTGGCCGCACTTTGTATGTAGCCCCCTTACTTTGAGCGGCATAAGATAAGGTGGTTTTTCGCTTTAAACCTGATTTGTTGCCTAAGGTCGTGTCTCCCTTTCATCTTAATGACGAGGTTATTTTGCCTTCTCTGTGTCCGGAACCGTCTAACTCTAAGGAGAGGGCCCTTCATTCCTTGGATTTGGTCAGAGCCATTAAGTACTACCTGGTTGCGACTGAATCCTTCAGGAAGTCGGATTCTCTTTTTGTTCTCTCTGAAGGTGCTAGGAAGGGTTTGTCTCCGGCTAAGTCCACTCTTAGTAGGTGGATTAGACAGGCGGTGGTGCAGGCCTACTCTGCCAAGGGGAAGGATCCCCCCTTTCGTGTTACCGCTCACTCTACTAGAGCTATTGGTGCTTCCTGGGCTTTTCAGCACCAGGCCTCTGTTGAACAAGTTTGTAAGGCCGCTACCTGGTCTTCGGTTCATACCTTTACTGAGTTTTACAAGGTTGATGTTAGGGCCTCAGCTGATGCTGCTTTTGGCCGAAAGGTGCTTCAGGCGGTAGTGAAATGAACTACATGCTGTTCTGCTCTGGGGATCCCGCCCTATTATGGGCACTGCTTTTGGATGTCCCACACATATATGGATAACTGGGACAGCCCGACCCGAACACAGGGAAAAATACAATTTTACCTGTGTTCGGTCCGGGCTGTTCCAACCCGCCCTGGGTTCATTTCCTCTTTTGCCTATTATGGTGATTATTTTTTGTATTGGACCGTTGTCCTTATCTTGTTTGGCAGTACATGCTATAGCATGTTTGTTAACATGTTTTTCTTAGCCTCCCGGCCTGTCTCGTTTACTGCTTTTTGACGTTCTGGGAATTTACATGGAAACGGCTCTATTTATAGGAGGCCGGGAGGAGTCACAGCTTTGGATCTTGCAGTAACTGGCGCCACCTGGTGGCGGACTGCCCACACGTATATGGATAACTGGGACAGCCCGGACCGAACACAGGTAAAACCAATTCTACAGGTGAGTACTCACTGAATTGGATTTTTTTTTGTGGCGGGGCGCAAAGGGGAATGCCAATCCCATAGAATCTTTTTGCTTAACAGTTAACAGTAGTAGTGGCAACGCTGTTGATTAAACGGGCTTGGTGTTTAAATGGTTAAGCAAGCCTGGGATAAGCATATATCTATCCTAAGATAAAGGGAGCATACACCCACAAGGGCAGACTAGATGGACCACCATATTCTGAAAGATCCTAATAGGCTACTATAGGCAGCAATTTTCTTGCAATTGGAGAGAGATTGGAATCACCCCACAATATCATTGTCCCAGTGTGAAACTGGTCATCTGTGGAGTCATCTATGGAGTTCTTAGATTGTTTGGCAAGTCAAAAGATAAAAATCAGTAGCTTACCTTTCATTAAGTGGCTGGAGTGCTGTGATTCCATCTCTGTCTGTCTCCATGGTGAGGAAATCACTTCCTCATTCAGCTTTCAGTCCCCAGCCTGCTGACCTGGTCCATCAATCCCTCAGTGAACCAAGAATGGAAACAGCCCCACTCCTTGCCCAAACACCCTGATTGGCTGCCTCTCTCTGCAGCTCTGAAACAATGTCCTCCTCTCTTTTCCCACATCCTCATCAGAATGTGCTTAAATCACATCGCTGTTGCCACACCCATTGTTGCTCTTTTGCATCCTGGCCTGAGATGCTATGCTGTATCTCCTCTCACCACAACCCCAAAACTGGGAAGCCCATACATACCCCTCCCATGTCTCTTCGTAGCTGGGTGTCTGTTTCCCACATCATGCAACTGTTGCCAACCAATCAGGTTAAGTGAGCGGGCATGTAGATGTTGTGCACCCCCCAAGCCTTGTAATCCCCCTACCCTGTGATCTGGTATAGGAGTCCCCTGGACCAATAGTAATATAAAATACAAAAGCTTTAATATTTGCACTAGGGTTTAGAGGAGGAAAATCAGAAAAAACATTCTCAACCAAATGTTTGCTAAAATCATCCTCTCTCCCCAATAACCTATTAGGAAGTGTCAGAACCCCTCCAATCATCCTATACCAGGCAGTGTGCAATATCCCCCCAATCATTCCATAACAAGCAGCGTGCACTACCCCCTCATTACCAATAAAAAGCCGTGAGTAGAATCCGAATCCCCCAAATCACCCCAAAAAAGGCAGCATGCAGAAGCTCCCCAATCACCCCATAACCTGAAAGTGTGGCAGAATCTCCCCTGAATCACCCCATAGCAGGCAGTGTGCAGAGTCCCTGCCAATCACCTCATAACAGGCAGTGTGCACAGTCCCTCCAATCACCCCATAACAGGTTATGTGCAGAATCCCCCCCAATCACTCAATAACAGAAAGCATGCAGAATCCCCCCCCCCCCATTACCCCATAACAGGCAATGTGCAGAAACCCCCCAAATCACCCTAGCATGCAGATTCCTCCAAATCACCCTATTACAGGCAAACAAAAGAAGCCCATCATAACAGACAGCATGCAGAATTCCCCCCCAATCACCCCACAACAGGCAGTGTGGCAGAATCTCCCCAAAATCACCCCATACCAGGCAGTGTGCAGATTCCCCCCAATCACCCCATAACAGGCAGTGTGCACAGTCCCCCTAATCACCCACTAATAAGTACTGTGCAAATTCCCCATTACAGGCAGTGTACATAATTATCCCATGGCAGCTCCAATCACCCCATAACAGGCAGTGTACATAATCCACCCCAATCACCCCATAACAGGTAGCATGCAGAATCCTCCCCCCTCAATCACCCCATAATAGGCATAATAATCCCCTCCCCTTTACAGGCAGTGTGTTGAACCCTCCCCAATCCCCCTTAAACAAGTAGTGTGTAGAATTCCCCCAATTCCCCTATAAAAGCCACCACCTCGATCCCCTAAAACAGGCAGTTTCTAATTCACCTATAGCAGGCAGTATGTTTTTATACAAGAAAGGCAGAGCCTCCCCGGTTTCCTCTCATGTGACTTTGATATCACTGGAGGGCAGGGGGATACTCTAGTGTCATGTTTTTTGCCATGGGGGTAACCCTCTTTGCCTGGCTCCCTGTCATTACTCCTCACTGGCAGCAAGGATAGAAGCAGGGGTGACCTGTGTCCCTCGTCCAACAAATGCCAGCGGCCACATTTGCTTTAGCCGCCACCCCTGCCATCATAAGACCCCTAGCTTGTTTTGCCCTGGAGAAGAGACGCACTGACGTCACGCAACGCGCCGGCAGAGGGGGGGGGGTCATGCTAGCTGGCCATTGGTAATATGTGAGTCTACTCTTTTTATATGTGTGTCTGCGTTTTCTCTCCCTGGCTGTCCTTACATTAGATGGTTGGCACGTTTTGCACATAGCACGTTATAGATAGATTTTAGTATCAGTATTGCATTATTTATTATTATATTAATTATGTGAGCACAGAAGGGCTTCAGATTCAGAAGGGATTAAGAGTAGCAGAATTGAAATTTATGTAGTATAACCAATTTATGGCCTAGAAGCAATTATCATCCTTGTGGGCTTTGTTGCCCCCTTCCCCCCCCCCCTTTTTCATGGGTTGTGTATATATGTATTTTAACTGATTTTAAAATGTCTGTATATATGTACATAGTTTCTGGATTAATAAAGAAGTATCAAATGTAATCTTTACAACTGAGTGGTGCCATTGTTGATTGAGGATAGATTGAGGAGTTGTGGGACTCCTTGTTGGTTGTGTTGTTCAGTAGTGCACTAGTGTGCCTCTATCCTCTTATGTGCACACTCTTTTATGCCATAGCTGGTGCGGTCTTTTTTCTTTGTTATCATAAGACCCCTGAAAACTTGGTGAGAGCCCCCAAAGATCCTAGCGACGTTGGGCAAGGGACTTCCCAAATCAAACAAGTTTCACTTATTCACTTATTGAGAGACTTTCATGCAATAAAGTCCGGCATTTGCGGATGTTTCTTGCATGATAGAAATTAGCTGCTGAAAAAAATGAAAAGGAAAATTGGGACATTTCAGCAAAAAATCATGCAGAAATACTTTCTCTCACAGTGCGGAATTGACCAAATAGTAAGAGACAGACAATGAGGGAGGCAAATTGCAAAAGGAAGAGCAATAGGAAAAATATGAAAAACAGAGAGGCCTGTTGAGAACTTTATTTGTGAAAGGGTGAATGATTGGTGTTTCCTGGCCCCTCCAGAGAGAGAGAGAGATGTCATAGGTTGGCCATAGGTGTAACATTAATATAGGTTCAGATATATACACATACACACACAAACACTACTGCAGCAGTGGTAGATACACACACCATATGCAGACATGGCCCCTGGTGCCTCCACATTAACAACATATACTGGAAACAGATGAGTCGGTGCAGTTTAATTTCTTGGGTGGACTAAACATTCTGGCCCTGAATTAGCAAAGGCTATGCAAAATGTTCATACAAGTGATCAATGTGGATGCCAGGAGAAGACTTTCAGGTTCAAACTGGAAGATGCAGACAGTGTATTTATTTTTTGGTTAATTAAAGTGATGAATGGGGAGGGAGTTGAGAACCCTTATACCAGATCTCAGGACATGGTGCAGCAAGATGGGCAGACACCACACCCTGGAAGAGCAGCGCACTGGACACAGGTTGTGTAAGCATTATCTTGTGATGTTTTTAGGGGGGCAACCCTGGTAGTAGGTCCGGACCATTGCTGAAGGTCATAGGGGGTGGCAAGCTTCATGACCGGTGGCCAGCTGTGTGACTTTTTATTCAGGGGAACACCAGCCCCAGGCTTGGTGTGCTGGGCTTGTAGTCCAAAAAGTTTTCTTTGAATTTTCTTTAAATAAAAAAGCTGTTTTTTATGTTCCACATTGATTTTCAATAAAAAAGCAGTGCTGAATGTGCTTTGTACTTATTTATTTATTTTATTATTATTGCCTAGACCTAGTGTGAAAAGTAAGTGAAAGTGAAACATAAAAACATCTGTCAAAAAATAATTAAAAGTGGACCTCCCATCAAAAACAACTGAAAGGCTGCTCAATGTCTGGAGGTACAGCTAAATCACAGGTATTTTAAACACATTCCAACTTTGTAGACATTTTTGACAGGCCACCTATGTTTTGTACATTTTAGATTGCATAGGTTTAAAAAGTGTACTAAAAACCAATTTAACTGAATCCCACAATGTTTTTATTCCAAAATAGGGGCAAATGGTCTGAGGTTGTCTCAAGGTCTTATACTGTATTATAGTGGTGAAGTTGTCATAAACTGAAGTGGTTCTCAATGCTCTTAGGGGCCCACTGGTGCTGCCCTGAGGAAGGGTTTGTAACTCATTCTCCAGCATGCCCACACTGATCAAGTGAACAGTGATTTAGCCTGATAGTCCTGAGCACGTTTTTAGTCGCTTACTTATTACTTCCTACTGGGCTGCAACTCTGTTCAGGACTCTAGGATACGGGTGCCGCTATCTTGCCTCAGAAGCAAAAGTGTACAGACAGAGCAAAAGTGGACAGACAGAGCAGAGCTGGGGTCAGGAAAAGGACAGCATTCCCAGAATGCAGAGCGGCATAGTCAGAAGACACTTCCTGTTTGCAGGCAGCCTGAGACTTCATGTGCTACAATCTTGGATGTTTGAAGGCTCAGAAAATGCAGTAGATGCAGGTAGGATGATTTTTAATGTGTGCAACCTGTATGTACGGGTTGGCGGAAACATATAAGATAGGCTCTTATTCAGGGTGAAGGTCCAGTTTAAATTTCAACTACAGATATACAGTACCATGACTTGAAAGCAGGGCCATATTTGGAGTCTATGCTGCCCTAGGCCCTTTTGTTTAGACAAGTCGTAGTCTGTGAGTACTATTTAAAAAAATCCCAATTCCCTGGCTGCCCCCCAAACCCTGTTCCACTTTAAGCTGATCATGCTCTTTTAGTCTACTTTTAAATTTGTAGTCAAGGATCCTGAACCCTAAAATAAAAAAAGCCTAGACCCTAAAATAAAAAACCCACCCTGCTCCCTAGGTCCTGTACCTAGTTAGGTGAATAAAAAAAAAATTACTCACCTGGCCCAGCGGTGAGGCTGATCTCACACCAGGAGCTTGTTTTTTTTTGCATCTTAAAAGTTACAATCTAATTGTGTTTTAGACCGAGGTCGAACCCCAAGAATGTTTTCCTCTGGTAGGCCAAAGCTGCTCCAGTCCAACACTGATAACCAGACTGTAGTAAATACCAGCCAGATGAATTTGCATGAGGCTGAGAGCTCGCCCTATTTTGAGTGTAAGGGGTTGATTCAGAACCACATGCAAAAAGTTAGCATTGGTGTAAAAAGTGCTCTTTTTACATCTGGCCCTGAATCGAACCCAAGGGAGACAATGGGGTCAATTTAGAGCCTGGTTTCTTTCTTTTTAGGAAAGAAAATTGCTATTCACTTACATTATTTACTGGGTGTAAATTTTCACCTGGCTCTGAATCAGTCCCATGTAGACAATGAAAATGAATGGCATTTTTCTTCAAAAAGGGAGTTTTCTCACCAGGCTCAGTGAAAAGAAATTACACTTTTTACTACAAAAAATAGAAGTTCTCCTTTTCCACCTGCTGAACTGACACCAAACTTCCTGTTTCAGGTGCTTTAATATTTCAAGATCTAAATTTAAAAAGGATATTTAAAATACTTTCTATCATTTAGCCCTGCTAAATCTTTCTATACCCCACTATTTAGATGGGATGTCTCAGGTCGGAAAAAGGTGACGACACGAGTCCTAGTTCACAGGAACACAAAACTAACATACCCTACCTCCTCATGCCATTGGTGAACCATGTATTAGATATATATATTATAAGGAATGATAAGGATCTATGGATATATTACATATGCTGGAGGATGGGAAACAGATAGAAGCATACCGTGTTTTCCCAAAAATAATAAGTCTTATATTGAGTTTTGCTCCAAAAATAGGAGCTAGGGCTTATTTTTAGGGGATAGCCTGCTGGCAGCTGGCGGCAGCAGTACAGCTGCTCCGGTACAATGTGTGCACAAAGCTGGCTGGCAGCAGAGGGATGCAAGGGGATTTGGCTGTGTGCCCAGCTTTGTGGCAGGCTGGGGTAGAGCCAGCAACATCAGACTTTTCACTCAAGTGTGACTTGATGTGTCCTCACCCTCCTATATAGCTGCTGCCGTCCCTCTGCTGAAGCCCGGCGGCTGGATTATGAATTGTAACTAGGGATTATTTTTGGGGTAGGGTTTTTATTTATATTCTGGAGAAGAAAAAAGGTGGGAGTGACCTTGTTCCCAATATATACCAGCTATTTAGACCTTGAACCTTGCTTAGAAATATATACAATTAAAACATTATAATTTTATTTTATACATTTAAAACAATGATATTTCAAATGTTTATAATTCCTGCTAAAAACACACATATTGGCTGATCAAAAATAAATGATTCAGTTTCACCGAAATACTCACTGAAATAATATAGGGCTGACATGTTTAGCTGATTTGCTTCTTCTGTGCCCTCTAGTGGCTGTTATAGGAAATACATATATGGCTTTTAACATACATTCATTTACATATACTAATGAAATATTGTATATTTTTACTGGTTAAGTTATACGCCCTTTAGATATAAACTGTGTAAATGCTGGGATACCCAAGTGCCTGTGTATCAGACTCACAGATTGTTAGCTGGGGCATTATATCCACCTATGAGGATTAACTAGCAGTGAGTGTATAGGAACCCTATTGGTTAATAACATGGCCATATTGGCCTATTAGAGACATTGTAATATTGCTCACATTATTAGCATGGGTTCTTATGGGAGCTACTGAGCTGCCATAAACTGCCCAGAGTCTTACCTGAGAGTTGGGTAGTTTGGGTCTGCTGTGGTGGAAAGTTTATGTCCTCGTGCTGGCTTCTCTGTCTTCTACACAATTTCATTTTCTTTCATACAAGGTCGATTGGACCTTGGGATATCCCCTGTGAGTATGCTAGAGAGCAGGCAACCTGAAGTGCTATATGCTGCGTCCCATGTATAGGATTTCAGTTAAATTTAATAATTTGCTTTGGATCAGCCAATACAGCATATATGTGTGTTTTTAGCAGGAATTGTAAATATTGGAAATATCATTGTTTTAAATGTATAAAATAAAACTATAATGTTTTGATTGTATATATTTCTTAGCAAGGTTCGTGATCTAAATAGCTGGTATATAATGGGAACAAGGTCACTCCCTCCTTTTTACTTCTTCAGAATAGTTAGCTGGCACTAGCCCATGATACCAACATTTAAAGGAATTCAGGGTGTGGGTGTACACAAAGAGGTGGGGCAATGAAATCAGTAGATCAGCTCCCTTTTTTGTACTCTTTTGTGATCCAAAATAAATTAACAGCACAAACCTGTTCAGCTAAATTCAGAAGAAATAATTCACAATGAAAAGAGACATTTTTTTATTATTATCATCTTTACCTCAATGTCTGATCTGGAACATATTGTAATGGGTTCCAAAAACAGATTTCACGTCCTCGTTTTCACATTCCATGTTTTCATGCATATTAATAAAGAGACAAGTACTCGGAAATGCATGTTTTAATGCTGAAATCTCTTATGACAAAATGTAGAACAGTGAGTGTCTCTTATTGTCACGAGTTTAAGGCCATTTATGATCCTGCTGAAGTTCAGTCCTGGTTCAATTTGTCATACTTAGCTGATGCAGCCAGAATTCATTTTACGTAGCTTAGCTGGTAGGTTGCTATCAAGCATGTTTCCCAGGGTCAGCAGGCCCTGGGTACTCCTTGGTGGCTGGAGGTCACCAGTGGACTGAGTCATGCACTCAGGTTTCACCTTAAAGTACTTAAGCGGAGTGCTCTCCGCGCTGTCCTCACAAGTGGACACTGTAATCCTCTGGATCTTCAGAGGAAGGTCTCCGGTGCTACAAGCCCTCTCTACACTGCTGTTACACATTCGTAACAGCTTCCTCTGGACATTGTCATTCCCCCGGCCCAGTTTTTGAAGTTTATTAGGCACTAGACTACTTCCCATGTCAAACACATTGAGGTAGTCTAAAGAGCAGACCTTCTCCCTGCTATACCTTTCAGTGCAGAGAGAATTTAGGGGTAAACTTGAGGGGAGTTTCTCCTCTTGTTCCTTCACACTGCAGTATGGAGTGGGAACTTCAAAGGTGGCATGGAACTGAGAGTAGTCCACTCGGAAGAAGCCATCTTCTAGGGACATGACTGGAAGAAATCTGTGGCCCCACAACACCTCGTCTTCTGTGTAGGATGTTCTTGCCTGGCAGGTCATGCCTGGAAAACAGTTAGTGTTTCTTTAGATACATCCAACATATCCATAAATACTCATGCATTACAGACAGTCATTTAAAACATAATTAAATAGGACCTAAATTCTCCTTAGCAACTTTATGCTGGGGGGGGGGGGTCCAAGCCCCACAGTTAAATAGGGTGAAGGAATGCAGAGTCTGAAGGAATTGCAGCAGCACCTTCTAAAATGTACATAACACCAATACCTATCTCTTCTCTGAACCCACGTGACCACCAGATTTATGCATAACTTATACAGTACACCCACCAGCTAGCAAACCTGAATGGATGCTAGCAGTCACATGTAAGGCAGCCGTGGCCCAGATTGCAGAAAGGTGTGTTATTGGTTTTCTGAGGGGTATGGTGTACATCTGGATCAGGATACTGGTGTGCTGCCATGTGCTTAGGGGCATTCAGTGTGTTTGAACTGAAGATCCGCCTTAACATAATCTTCCACTCAAATAAGACTAGGGGGTCACTTTACAGGGCAATGGGGGGGGGGGAGTTACCCTGCTCCACATATCAGAGCTGTATATATTGCAACCAGCACTGGTACCTACAGAATCTGTTTTGGCACCAGACCACCCAATGGACCACGTAGAACGCATATGTAGACTGATCAGATGCCTTGGTATGCATGCTCCCTTGGGTGCCTGCTCACCATTTACAAGTGAATTGGTGGACCCTGCCCTCCTCTCTTTCATGTCACTGGTTTCTTGTGTGAGTATTCCTATAGCAGTCGTGAGCAAAAGAGAAAACAATATATTCAATGTAATAGCTTAATTAGAGTTCCCCACCTTCATTATCTACTACATTTATCTGTATTAAACTTAAAGTACATTTTCAGTAAAAAAAAATGTAACCAGCTATTCTCACCCTTTCTCCAATGCAGACTATGGGCCTTATTCATGAAGGGATAGCGTCAGGTAGTGCCTTGTAAATGACAGGTAGCGACAGGTGAATGCCGGACACAGCACGCAATTACACATTTATCAAGTGGATTCTGTTGAGCAACTGGGATAACGCCATGTAGCTTCTGATTCATCATTATCCCAGCCTCAGCGTACAGCGCCGGCGTTCAGCCTTACAGAGCGCCACGTCTTACCTCTCGCTACCTGTCGCTCTCCCATACATTTCAATGGACGTTTTTTTACTTCTCTTTAAACAGGGCGGTTTTATTTTTATTTTTTTTTTATTCTCAAATAATGTTGGGATCTCTCCTGGCCTTGAAAAAGCTATTTTTTCAAATGTTTTTCAATTGTTATATATTTATGCAGAATTGACATTACAGGTCTGGCATTAATGAGTTGGTCACACTAACCAGTTGCTACCATTCGCTCCCATACAGCTCTGTACTGGTCATATAGCAACTCCCCACAATGTATTCATCAATTCTGCACAGTGACTGAGGCGCTCTGAACTATCGAACCATGGCCGAACACAGCGACTACTAGCGGGCGTTCTGAAATGCCTGCTACAGACGCTCATTTGTCGCTACCTGCCACTAGTAATGAATCAGCCTTTATGACTCCAAGTCTGGGGCTGCATTGCTTACCTGAAAGGCTTCATCCAGGTTCCTTTGATACGCCGACACCACGCACAGCATGGCCTTCTCTTCCTGTCTCCCTCCGACGCTCCCGCCATCTGTCACGGTAAGCTGCCATACCCCCTTCATTGCAGTGAATGGAGGGGGGGGGGGGGGCGTGGTGGCTTGTAACTTCTAAAATAAAATATCTACCCCTTTAAAATCATTTGCATCTTACCTGTAGAACTGCTCCATTAAACGTGCAGGGGCTTTAATTTTTATTTCTCTTAATTTTGTGATAAATGAATAAGCTCTGTCTACCTCTCCAAAATCATTCACTCACTGGATGTGCATCAGAAGTCAGAAAATTGAGATATAGATTCCCTGTGCCAGTGACACCCTCCATTTTCCTCTGAAACAAATAGCTTTTCTGTTTGAGCTTTCTCTTTGGTCACTCCAGACATTCAGTGAGCTGAAATCTTCACAATACAGCCACAGACAAGAAAAAAAAAATTAATTGGTCCATTCTTCTCTCTTTTGAAAAGTAATATAATAGCTGTGGCTGGAGTTTTTAGGCTTTAATCACCATCAGTGTAATGTATGCAGCTTTTGAATATCAAATAATGGCAATCATGGGTATTTTATGGTTTAATTATTTAAAGATTCAAAAACCTTCCAAACCATGACAAAGACCAGAGAAAATTGTGGCCTTCTAGCTACATTAGTAATAGAGAATATGCCTTTATCACAGTATAATCTATAACATAACTCTAGGGCTGGATGCATTAAGTAACCATTACTGGGAATCATTTTGAAAGCAATTTTCAGATAGCGGTATGACCTTCAATTTAAATTCAAAGCTTAGCTTCATATCACCCATTAACCTGTATAAATGCAGACCTTTATCGGACATTATGTTCCCAATTAAAAATGAGATTTGGACTGAAAAAAAACATTATTTTGTAATATATTTGCATTAGAATGCTAAAAATGGTCAGTTTGTTTGTTTTTAATAATGTTAAAAAATACTAACTGAACAGTAAGGGTAATATGATGGCTGCTTTTCAGAAAGATATATTAAAGGAGCACTATCGCAAAATTGTGTAATATTAAAAATCCATATAAACACCTTGGCTAATGAGAGGAGGAGTCACTTTTACACCTGACCTGAATAAAACTCCCGCCAAGCATGTGGTTTTCTTCTCCTGTTAGGAATAAAATTCAGGGGTGAAAGGTTTGGTCTATGAGGGGTGACAGAGACTGTCACCCCTGATTTCCTCTTTCTACCATTAAAATAAAAAAAACCTGGCTGGATAATTCCTGATGCCCGATGTATAAGTCACCCCTCCACTCTCCATCCAGCATATTTATATGGATTTTTATTACTGGGCTATTTTGTGCGATAGTGCTCCTTTTAAAATAAGCATAGTACTAACAAATGTAAAAAGGACAGGCAAGGTTTCCACGTGAAGATTCACACTCATCCTAATTGAGCTTCCCTTTAAGTGACTTGACCCTTGTTCCGACTTCAACATTAGTAATATTCCGTGCCCCCTTGTTTGTGTCATACCAGTAATTTGTTTCCCCCCGTTGATGTGTGCCCTCCTAAGGGTGGAAGTTAAAAGCTTGATTTCCTTGTACACTTTGTACCAGCACCCATTTTTCATGAAAGGGGTATTGGTCCATGCATGGTGGGGACATACCAATTGCTGATGCCCCCACGCATGCACTGCCACCAGCCCGAGAGGTTGTTTCCTGCCTGGTGAAATTTGGCCTTACAATTCTGATTCTGATTCAATTGGCTGCACCAGACAGGTATGTAAATCTCAGACTGGTGGAGGGCATTAGCAATCACAATGTTTACTCGAGACCCATATGTTTGTACTGTGGAAATGAACATTAATCGTACAATTTACCAACTGGTCGGGCTCACTGCAAGACCTGAAATGAGTGGTGAGGCTTACAGATTTTGGAGGCCTATATTTCTATTGCTGGTTATATGGCACCTGTCAATCCCCGCGGGTAGGTCCACAACCCCCAATCTCCGCTGCTATCTTCACCTTTAGCCAAGCCCCTGTTTGCCAGGACGCTATACACGCCTCGCCGGACATGGTTGCCCCCAGGACTTCGTAGCACAAAGGATGTAAACCAGAGGCAAGACTGGGCAACATCGGGTAAACCAGGATCATACAGGGGTAGTCAGTCCTACTAGTGCAGCACCCAAGGGAGAGACAAGAGAAGAGTTGAGGTCAAGCCGGGAGGTCACAGGTACACAGCACAAGGGATTAGACAGATTTGTGGTCAGGGTACAAGCAGTCATCAGTCCAGACAGCAATCATGGGACGGTCAAGCAAGGCGAGATCAGCAACGGAAACAAACAAAGGTCTCAGATACTATCACACCCAGAAGCACGCTATTACAGGCAATGAAGCAGTGCGGGGGAACAACCTTTATTAGATGGTTGTTCCCCCGCCAGAACAGATATTGTACAGTGCCAAAACACAAGAAACCACTATAAAGTGAATACTGAATGAATGAAAAAATGAATGGAATTAGGAGCCTCAATAATGAAGAGCGCCATTTAGTATAATTTTGCTGCATATTTTTGCTTTTTATATTTTGCTGCTGCTATTTTTACAGAATGGCACTGCAAGTCCAAACGCCTGATGTTAAATAATAAGCTTGAATTGATGCACTAGATATTGGGCAGTCTGTGTCGGTGCATGTTGAACTCTTATGCTGATTATAACAGCACCAGTAAGCTAGTCAGCATTTCTTCATTACATTCACAAAATATCATTGTTGTGAACAAGCGGAACAAACATTTGCATTTTAGTTGTTGTGCCACCCATTAGTAAGAAAAAAATCGAATAAAAGTTTGAACAAGAAAATAAAAAAAATTACATTTAGCGACATCTAAATCCTGCGTTTACAATATTGACAAGCCACCAAAGCAAGTTCTGTACAAATAATTGTAAAAAAACAAAACAATGGTCTATGGGATCTTAATTTACAGAGGTGATAAATTTGGCGCAGGCTGGCTGACACATCAGCGCTGACTGTTTTGTGTTTGTTAAATCGGGCACTGAACGTTGATGAAAACATTGGCTATGAGTGGTATTAACAGACGCTAATGTTTGATAAATGAGCTGGAGTTTACATGTGCAATTGTAATTGTATGCAAACAAAGCCCCCTAGTTTCTTTATAGGATTCATAGGTCTGTTTGCTGATTATATAGTAATGAGAGGGTTAAACTTGGCTCTTACTTGGTTCCCAGGCCCTAGATAAATTGTATAAAAAGTAGTGATGGAGCAACTCTCTCTCCCCTTGTCTTGTGTGAAACCCCCCAGGTTGCCAAAACAAACTGCCCCCTCCCGGTCCTAAGGCACATGCGTGGCCGCTCATCCAATCAATGCGCTCGGAAGTCCCTTCATCTAAGCCTTTGTCTAGGGCGAGCGGCTCTAAACGCGCCCGCGACTGTCATTCAAAAATGCCTGCCACTGGCATGTGCTAGAGGGAATGAAGGTAAGTGTAAGGGCGACCTGGGGTGGTTTCACACAGGGGGGCAACCCGATTTGAGATTCCCTGGGGGGACGGAATCGATATTATAGATCTTACAGATTCCCGGGTCAATTGCCGTTGGTCCACATTAAAAACTTGGTAATTCTAATAAGGTTATCTTGTTCAGGGGTAAAGGTGATCGTAAAACAAGACATCAAAATACCGAAGTGACTTTACAGAACAACAAAGATAAAATATAGTCAAGGCAGTTCAGTCAATAAATCCTTAGGCAAATATAAATGGATATCAAGGCGAGCAAGCATACAATAATAAATGTCACGCCTGAGTTATGATAATGCCATACAAGCCCCACCTGGGGATGGTGTTACTCAAAGTATTATAGGTTAGAGATATCTGTGTCCAAATGAGAGAGCTACACTGGTGCTGCAGTTAGTACCTTGTTCTATACTGTATATACACATCCCCATGTTTGTTTCTGAGCAACCTAACCACAGGGGCAGGGAAACATCTGAAACTTTTGCGGAGGAACATTGTTTTGAGTTAGATTCTAGATTTAGTGTGTTTCCAAAGCTACATTTAGTACCTTAGCAATGCCCTGAGTTGTCTGCTTTTTAACAGCTGTTATTTTGACAACCATGAAATAGGGAAAGAGTGTGGCTTTAAAGCAGAACTGTGAAAAACCGCCAGGAACATTGAAAGAGTATGCTACACTTGTAAAAATGGGAACTTTATATACCTGCACCTATTGATATTGATTTAAATGCTAAAATGATCTGGAAAGTATTACATTCAGAGAAAAATCGTTATTTTTTGGCAACATAGCTGCAGGCTGACATTTTGCATCCAGAAGCATTGTTTCTAATTTTCCCATGGTGTTGGATGAGGTTCAGGTCTGGATATTTTGCATGACAACCAAGTTCTTATACTTCGGATAAAATTTATTTCTGAATTCTGCTTTGGGGAACCTTCACACTTTAAAGAGAAAAAGGCCTACAATATTTAGAGCAAATAATTCTTTACCCACCACATTAAATAATGAAGCTTCTTAGGTTGTTGTCAGCGACCATATGTGTCACTGAAGCAGCACAGAAGCATGGTAGGGGTCAATCAGGCAATTGCACTTGCATTTAAAGAGGACCCAAACTTTACCATTTGTAAGGGTTTTCCCTTGATCCCACAGCATATGGGTGCGGGTGAGGCCTCAAGTGAAATCCTCACTCTGCATGCTTACTGAGCAAAACAGACTTGAATGTTTGCTAGCCTTTCATGCATGGCAAATGTAGCAGGGGAAACAGGCCCTACATTTTTCAAGGGTTTTTTATCCTCTTTAAGATCTGGATGAGGGCCATTGCAGGATTTTGGAGTTTATGCCACCACTTTAAGTTTATGCAGTGAGTTTAAGTAACTGGACTTAGGGGTCATTTATAGAGAAATGCTGAAGTATCTGTTTAGGCATGTAAAAAAATACCATGGTCTCCTTTTGCCCCCTTCCCCCACAGCAAAAACCCACAGTATCAGGTCCTGCGAGTGTTATACTGAAGCATGTGAATGGAACCGGTGCAAGGGCATACAGGGAGTATGTTTTTGGACTAGAGCAGGAAGCAAGACCTGGCCAGGCCTTAGCCTTCCCTCTTCTGCTCTAGTCTTCGTCGGAGAAGGATCAGATAAGTATTTTTCTATTTGGTGGTGTTTGTTTTATTTTATTACGGCAGCATTTACGCACTTAAGCCCTTGCATCCGGATGTTTCCAGGTCTGAGGGCCCTTGCGAGTCCTGCATCAGTTAGTCAGGGCCGCTGTACTAAGGAGCTTACAGGTATCCTGATTACAAGGGGCACTGATGCTAAACCGGGGGGCTGGCTTATTTTTTTTTGTTGATACTCAGGGCAGACTCTGGGAATAGCTGCACCCCGACCTGTGCCCCCCTCTCCTCCAGTTACTATTTTCCCAGGGCTGGACTTTGTGCATGGCTTGGTGTGTGTTGGTGCTTTTAATTCAAACTGGGGGTGGGGTTTGGCAGTCAGTGATTCACTGACTTTATTTCCCACAGAGGTGGCAAGAGAAAGTGGTGAAGAGACAGACGTCCATGATTGTGCGAGTTGCTCCTTCTGGATCAGCAACTCTGATCATCTTCTCAAATCACCTCCACCGTGCATTCCTAACTCCCTAGGCATTTTTTTTGATGGCCACAGCTATCACTAAGCTGCCACTGATGCCATATTAGCACTATCTCTCATAGTAGTACTCAGAGATCTTCCTGTGACAAGGTGCGATATTTTCTATTGCAGTTATCGGTGCTTGGTCACCTTGCCACTGAAGGGTGGGGTCTCCTTGGCTGAGTCAGAGGGCAATCCCTATGGTTTTCAGGAACCCGAGGAGGCGTCTCATTCTGAAGAGGAAGCTGCATCAGATGAGCATGGGTCTTCATATTCAGAGAAACATGTTTCACTGAATCAAGCAAGGGCTGGCATTGACTTTATCATTTGGACCATCCGGGATACCCTTGGTCTAAAAAAGGCTACTCTACCGGTCACCCAGGACAAAGACATGGTGGCCTTTTGGCATGAGAAGGTTCACGATACCCTTCCTGACTGCCAATTTGTGGAACGCATCAGGACAAATGAATTGGAGAAACTGGACAGCTCGCAGTCTTTTCCAAAGGTTTTGAATGTCTGTTATCCCTTTTTCTGAAAAGGCTTTCCAAACGTGTGCACATACGGCCCCGTTGCCTGTTTAACATACTCTGCTTCCTGCAACTGACAGTGCCTCTTTAAAGGACATATTAGACACAAAAGAGGACGTGTTTGCAGGGGGTGGTGACACTTTTTTTTATATTGCCTGGGCTTTGGTCCTTTCCCCCATCCAAGTGCGCTGGCAGCTGCATCCCCCACTTCCCTCTAACAGGGAGCGTGCCCGCGCCAGCCATTTACAAATGCCTGGCGCAGGCACGCACCCTGCTATAGGGATAGCGGGGATGCGGCCGCAGCTCGCGCATGTGCTGTTGACCCGGGAAGCAAAGTAAGTGTACGGCGCAACCTGGGTGGTTTCACACAGCGGGGCATCACGATTTTGGATATGGAATCGGTATGTTTTGTAGACTTTTTATAGCCACTGTATAAATACAGGTAGAAGTATCTCTGACCCTCTGCTTCTATGTTCTAGTCCATAGGTTTTATTACGCAGAAAATCTCTGAAAATTCTTTCACTTACCTGTAGTTTCAACAATTCCCTCTAAAATGACAACAATCTCAAACTGCTCACTCCTCAGTGACTTCTGGGAGAGATCAAAGAATGGGCTTCTGCGGTTGATCTCATGACAGATAGTTAGTGGAGACACAAGGAACAGCTGGTCAGCTCCAGTTCCAAATCCGACATCTAGCTCACGTTGGTCCAGTGGAAGGAATTCACCTTCGGGAGTTTGTCTTGACTGAAAAACAATCCAAACACAGAATACACAAAGAATTAGGATGGATGTGGAATCTCCAGACAAGAACATGATACAGGTTTAAAAACAAAAATCCCCAATTTTATTGTAATACATGAAACAAAGCCTGATAAAATGAATCCACTAAATGTAATTATGATCATTTTCAACAGTCAAATGTGTCGTTGAACAAAAGAAAAAAAAGTGTACTAATTATATGCTGCTATCAATAAAATAGAACCTTAGTATCGACAGGAAAAGGTTTCAGGATGTTATGTTAATATACCGATTGATAAAAAGGCAGTATTACCACAGTAGCAATCTAGAAAGCCATAAATGTACGTGACAAAGTGCAAACACCAATGCAAATAGAGGCTCTAAAGTAGGAACACTTACTGTATGTGGTTGTGAACAAGCAGAATATTACACATTTCATTGTAATATTCTGTATATTTACCTATTTATGATTTTTACACAAAATGGATTTGTTCTTAGTCCAGAGGGTATCCCGATTGCTGATGCCCTCCTGCACATAACCCATGCGCACACTAACCCTTTGTGAAAAATAGGTGTTCTGTTTGGGTATTTTGATTGTTTATTATTTATATAATATCCATAACTTGTTAGTATATTAAAGCAAAAGTCCTGTCATGGGTTAACCCCCCACTCTGAGGTGGGGGGAGTTACAAAGAAAAAAAAAAACCTTATCTCACCGTTCCCCCTAGCGCCGCACAAAGCAGCTTTCCCCATCTCTGTGCATACCTCCGCTCGCTTTCACATTGCGGGGGGGATGCCGTTTTGTATTTGTGCATCAGACACACGGACCCAGGATAGCAGTGCTGGACTGTGGGTAAGGTAAGATGAGATTGGCAGAGCGGGGGGAGGGGGGTTAACTCATGACTGGACTTTCACTTTAAGGTTGCTGAACTTTTAAATGTTTAATGGAGCAAATGACCCAATGATAAAAATCCTTACAAATATCCCGGATGGCAGGAGGAGGGGTCACTTATACTCCCGGCAAAAAATATCCAGCCAGACTTGTTTTCTTCCTTTTTATGGAAGGAAGAAGAAAATTGGGGGGGCAGGCTCTGTCCCCTGATACCCTCAAACCTGTCACCAGGAGAAGAAAGCCACATGCTTGGCCGGATTGTTATTCCGTTTGGGTGTGAGTGACCCCTCCTCTCATTAATTAGCCAACATGTTTTTATGGATTTTTATTATTACACAATTTTATAATACACAGCCCAAAAATTATGTTAAAAAGCAAATACACAAATACATTAAAATTTCATAAATACATATGAAGTACATACAGTTACAGAAATTGATAACGATTATAACAATATTAACAAGGAATATGAATGCAGTAAGAGAATGTGGCTAACATAGACAGGGGGAAAAAGTACCAAAGAGCAGCTGGAAACGCAGGAACTAACAACACAGCAGTAAAATGCATAGACTCTATAGTTATGCATTGGTCACAGCGTCTAATGTAAACTGCAGAAGCTGTTAGGTAGTATTGCATCTCCAACACAAACACCATGCAGCATATAATACATCCACAAATTCTAAAAGAAGGTCTGAAATAATGAACACACTTACCTATACTGAACAAGTATCACTTATGCCAATCATAGTAACGAGCACCCATATGAGTAAATATAATAAATCAAGTGTAAACATAATCCTATAACATGCCTGTAGATTACTGGACTGTCAGCTGTCCCATTCCTACATGTATTGCCAAGCAACACCACTTGATCACAGGGATGAATGGAGCTTTGCTAGCGGTGCAAATTCAGGGCCCTTTCTTGGGGGCTGGCAGACAGGGTGATCGCCTTGGATGCCAGGGTCATTGTATGTGCATCGTTATCCCACCCATTCTGTTTTCCGCAGATGGTTCAGGGCAAGGGATGAGCGAATCCCCTATAGTTCAGGTTTGGCAAGTTTGGACGAACTTTAAACAAAAGTTCGGTTTGAGTGACTGATCTTGCCGATCCCGAATCCGAACATGGGTCCCCATTGATTTCACTTGTGATGGTGGGTATGGGGGGGCTCATAGAGGCCGCTGGAAGTGTCTTCACTCATGGGAGAGCGGTGGTCATCTTTCTTGGCCCCGCTCGGAGATATTTTGCAAGCCAGTGGGAATAAAAGGAGGAACCAGATTGTGGGGCTGAGGTAAGTGACAGCCACTTTCAGGTGACACTCTGCATAAGCAAGCTGAGCGATTACCCAACAGCCCATCAACCAGCTTTGCAGTGTTCGGGAAGAAACGCCGAACTTGAAACTTCTGGCCGAAATCTGTGTTCGGGTTTGGGAACCTGAAGTTCATCACGGACCTGGACTTTGGGTCTGCCCATCACTAGTCAGGGCCACTGTTAGAGGTTGCAACCAAATTCCAGGCCCCTCATCCCCCATCCCCAGTCATGGGGAAGGAGAAATGCTTGCTCCTAAGGAGTAGGCACAGCAATGGAATGGGACAGCAGCAGCACCATAAGATGGATGAGCATGAGGTAGAATGGTTTCCCACATTGATAGCTATTTAGTTTACAAACTGCCTTGCGCCCTATTAAGATGTATTGTGCAGTGCCTGGCGAAATAACATTTTTTTTTAACAATTTGTATGTACATTATGTAACTGTAATTTATCAAGAACATTTGGTTTGGTTTTCTACAGTTTTATTATAAGTGGATTTGTTAACTAGTATTACATGTTTACTGTTTGAGATGGCAGCGCTGCATGTTTTAGCACCCGACTCACCAATCTGACTGCTATTGCGTCTCTGTCATAGGTAACATCTCCTTTGCTTTAAAATCAGGAAAATCAGTGCTAAGCAGAGGACTAGAATTTATTGATGTCCATGTAGTTGTTTGCGCAGTCACTGGGCAATGGACATTTTATGGATTTTACTGGACCTATACATAGGAGAGAGCCTGTGATCATGTTCCAGACTGCTACATATGTGGTCAGGGATGCTTTTAAAAAAGTGTAGTAAAGGTAATAACCTTGATATTAAGATTATGTCAGATTAGTGAAGTAGGAAACCAATACATACACTTTTTATAAGATCATTAAAATGTTGAAAGTTATACAATAATATATTTTGTAGTATAAGTTATACCCCAATATATACATTTGGCCTACTATTGATTTTTTTTATCCAAAGCTAAATAATTTGGTCTTTAATTTGTCCTGGGAAACTGAAATGTTTTACAATACAAACTTCTGTGTTATAGCCTTTCTGATATACCAGGGGTGTCAAAATCATTTACACCGAGGGCCACATCCACTATATGGTTGTCGTTAAAGGACCGGTTATTAACAAGCACAAAACAAAATACAAATATGACCATTCAAATGTATGGTTACAGGTACACAGAGTTATTTTGCTCAGGACAGATGCAGACCCTGAACTATATTGCCCAGGACATCCACAAAATTGTTTTTTTTTCCAGGATAGCCACAGAATTATTTTGCCCATGAAAGCAGCAGAATGACTTTGCCACGACAGTCTCAGAATTATTTTGCCCAGGACAGGTGTAGAATTACCTTGCCCATGAAAGCCACATAATTATTTTGCTCAGGACAGAGTATTTTGTCCAGGAGACAATATTTTGTCCAGGACAAATGCATACACTGGATAGTTTTGCCCAGGTCAGCCCTACAATCATTTTTTCCCACTCTGTTAATAATCCCCATAAACATGGGGAGTTGCTGCTGTACAGATTAACAGGGTGGCAACTGTGGTACAATTCAAACCTTATTTAGGTCACGTTTAGATATGCAGGGAACAAATGAGTAAATGACTCAGATCCCTGCACATATAATCTCCTGACTTCTGCTGCTTCTGTCAAAGGTGTAAAGCATAAACTCATTATGTATGATTACTGCAGTGGGAGCCCAATGCATAAGCTCCAGGCTCAAGGTGCATAAAGCAGACCTATAGTCAAAATGTATTATATGTCGCTTGAACCAATCCCCCCCACCAGTTAAAAAACTCTAGGATGCATGAAATCGGGCAACATACTTACCTCCTACATTCTGTTAGTGTTGGTGGCTACTGACGAAACATTTACTGTATTTTTCACTGCCAAAGTGTGGAGAAAATGTTCGTGAAGCCCGGGCGGCTTACACTTTATTTGCTACCATTCTTGCAGTATGTGCAGCCACCATCAGGTATCAGCAGAGCTCTAGGATGTTGTAGCTGCCCCTTATTCGCTGCACCTGCTGCTAGGTGGGAAACTCCCTCTTGGTGCAGCAGGAAGTTAATTATGTCCCCAATCTGAAGTCTTCTTTCAAGACTAAACAGGTTTAATTCCTGTAAACTTTCCTCATAACTTAGATCCTTAAATCCTCTTCTCAGTTTGGTGGCTCTCCCCTGCACCCTTTCCATAGTCAGAGCGTCCTTTTTTATGAACTGGTGACCAGAACTGGACATTCCAGATGAGGGTGCACCAGTGCCTTGTAAATAGGCAAAATTACATCCCTATCCAATGATTCCATGCCTCTTTTAATGCATGATAATATCTTGGGTGCCTTGGAAGCAGTTGATCGACAATGCATACTGTCTGTAGTCTATCAATACCCCCAGATCATTCTCAACAAGTGATTCTCCCAGTTTTACTCCCCCTGACATATGCCTGCATATTATTTGACCCCAAGTGCATGACTTTTTCCTCCACATTTTTCCACATAGAACTTCAATTGCCAAGTGGATGCCCAGACTCTCAAAGTGTCCAAGTCTGAACATCTTCAATATACTCACTGTGCTACATATATTTGTGTCATCTGCAAAAATAGAGACGGTGCCATAAATTCCATCTTCTATGTCATTTGTAAACAAGTTGAATCATAGTGGGCCCAGCGCTGAAATCCGGGGTAAAGCGCTTACAACTGGTAACCATTCAGAGTAGGTATCATTAACAACAACTCTCTGTACACGATCCTTTAGACAGTTTTAAATCCAGTTACAAACTATATTTTCTAACTATGAAGATCTCAATTATTATTATTAAAATGATTATTATTATTATTTCCCAATAAGCATCTATGAGGGACAGTGTCAAAAAACTATGGGCCTTATTTATCAAGGGATAGCGCCAGGTAGTGTCTCACTAGCGCCAGGTAGCGCCAGCTATCGGCGGCTACCGACTCCAGAACGCCAGGCTGCGAACACAATCACGCATTTATCACGCTAAATGAGGCTAGCGCCGGCGAGAGCGTCAGCTAGCGCGGGATTCATCATGTTGCAGACTTCAGCGAACAGCGCCGCTGCTAATGCCATCACAGCGCCAGGTATGACCTCTCGCTACCTGGCGCTCTCCAATGCATTTCAATGGAGCAATCTTTAAATATTCATAAATAATTGATATTAATGTTTTTTTTTTTTTTTAAATGTCAAAAATTCGGTGACCACTTCTGCAACGTTATTTTTTTTTTTTAAGGTAAAAAAACAAAAAAAAAAAATTTGTGCAGAATTGATATTACAGGTCTGATATTAATGTATTCGTATTACAAAATGTTTATAAAAACTTGTTTATTATTTTTTTCCCAAAATAAGGTTGTTTGGGGGTTAAAAAACTACTTTTAACACATCGCCGCCAGCGCTCTGGGGTTTAAACATGCATTTTACAGCGCGAGAATGGCTATGGCCATTCGTTGTCATGCGCTCCCATACAGCGCTGAACCTGTCAAACAGCGACTCCTAACCCCGTATTCAATATTACCGCACACCGACTGAGTCGCTGTCAACAACCGAACAACGGCCAAGCACAGCGAATACTAGCCGGCGCTGTGAAAATCACTCTACTGTCGCTCATCTGTCGCTACCTGGCGCTATTAATAAATCGGCCTCTAAATCTACGCCCACCCCATTGTCCAGGCTTCTATTCACCTCCTCATAGAAGCAAGTCTGGTTAGTCTGCCAGCTTCTGTCCTTAGTAAAACCATGCTGTTTGTCACTTATAATATTATGCATAGTTAAATATGTGTGTATGTAGTCCCTTAATAGCCCCTCAATGGATGTTAAACTTACAGGTCTGAAATTACCCGGAGAAGACCTTTTTAAAAATGGGCACCACATTTGCCTAGCGCCAATCCCTTGGCACTATACCAGTTTTTAGTGAGTCTTTAAATATCAAGAGCAGAGGTGATGAGATAATTGAGCTGAGTTCTTTGAGAACTCTTGGGTGAAGTCCATCTGGTCCTGCAGTCTTATTTACATTTAAATTATTAGAAGGCTAATTTACTATTATTTGTGCGGGTGCCACTTGAGCGCCTCATCTGAGACGCTCAGCAGCGCCCGCATCACAGCGTTGGCTTCTGGCCGCCGGCGCTGTCAGCTGAAGTGTTCCCGGCCAGGCAGTGTTTGCAGCGCATGGCTTATATAAGCCTATGTGCTAGCAACAGCGCCGCAAGCTGACAAAATCTATCAAAAAAATACCAGGCGCTCCAAGAGGTGCTCAAAAAGAGGGAATTCAGGCATGCAGTGCCTGTTGGATTCCCTGTTTTGTAGTATTTTTTTT
This sequence comes from Gastrophryne carolinensis, assembly GCA_027917425.1. Classification (NCBI taxonomy): domain Eukaryota; kingdom Metazoa; phylum Chordata; class Amphibia; order Anura; family Microhylidae; genus Gastrophryne; species Gastrophryne carolinensis. The sequence continues at coordinate 100,558,064 of CM051243.1, read as the reverse complement.
TCTTTTAATTCAAAATGGGAACTGCATTAGGGACATTATGCTAACATGACATTATCATGGCCCAAATCATACGTTTGCAGCACAAAAAAAGTGCTAAAGATGCATATAAAAATAATCCCAACCAGCCCAGGGATCCCGTGGCACATGCACCAGCCCCGAAAAATAAGAAAAAAAATTCTACTAAAATGCTTGAATAATTGTAACCATCCCAGCCCATTGAAATGTATGGGCCACACAGTGCTAGGTGAATGCCTGATCCTATCTGGCACTGTAGGAAACTCAGCGCCGACACTCATCGCATCGTTGGTGCTGTTGATAGATGGGACACTACCTGGCACTATCACAGGCCATTTTTGACTTGATAAATACACCTTTTTGACTGGGACCTGACACTGGCCTTAGCCTTTCCTAAATAACTCCCTTAATCTTTTTTGGATGATATCCATGTTTACCTTGTTAAGTATTATACTTGGGCTATTGCTATCAGTGGCATTATTGTATTGGCTCCTTGCTCCTCTATTATGTACACAGAGCTAACGAACCCATTTTACAGCTCCACCTTCTCTTTATCCCCAGTCACTAATTCCCCATTATCGTTAATTAGGGCACCTACCTGTTTCGATTTAGTTTTCTTTTAATTTATATATTTAAAGAAATGTTAAGGGTTGGTTTTGCTTTCGTTGGCCACATTTTTTTTTCATTTTGTGCTTTTGCCAGCTTTATTTCTTACATGCTTTATTTACTGCTTTTTACTTTTCAAGCGTTACAGCTGAGAGCTCAGCCTTGTAATTTTTAAATGCCCTTTTCTTTTATTTTTTTTTCCATCATAGTTTTTATTTGGATAAAAGCAAAACAAAAATCAGCATATACACATAGCAAAGAAGTTTTTCCATCTACACATAGAGTCATTAAAAATCTCCAAAATTTACACTTATGCAAACAATATGACTAATTATCAACAAGATGCATTATAAACTGGGAAAGAAAGAAAGAAACAAAAACAAAGTGGGAAAAAAAAGAAAAGGAGGGGTAAAGGGATAGAGGGGTAAAAGGGTAAAAGGGTAAAAGGTGGGTTCCAGGCCTCCATTCATTCCACTAGAAGAGACACGGCGGTGCTTTAAATTGTGAGAAGAGCACAATTGAGACCTCCAGGATGAAAATGAGAAATCCAGCCTTCCCAGATGGATAAGAAGGGGGCACAATCCCCCTTTAACATAGCCGCCATCTTTTCAAACATCATAACTTCATTAACCCGGGTGATAAGGCTTCCCCTGGGAATATCTGGTTTCTTCCAGGACTGGGCAATAATCAACTTAGCTGCCGTATTAATGTGCCTAATAAGGACAAACTGAGAGCTCGAACAGTTAGGGGGTTTCAAGTTGAGAAGCGACAGTTGAGGGGATAAAGTTAGTTTTAACCCGGTGGCCTTATTAATAACATAAAGAACCCTGGACCAAAACTGTTTCACTACCCTGCAGTCCCACCAGGTATGAAAGTAAGTACCAGGGGACCCACAGCCTCTAAAGCAATCACATGAGTATGAGGGGCAGAAGTTATGAATTTTATGTGGAACAAGGTACCATCTAAGGAGGACCTTGGTGTTGACCTCCTGAGTGCCAACATTAAGGTATCCCGAAAAAGAATGTTTCCAAACCGCCTTCCAATCTCCATCTGATAGGGTCACATTCAAATCATTACACCAGGAGGCCGTATGTCTCGGAGGCTACACATCCTCCGGTTCAGACAGCAATCTGTAAACAGACGCAATCACTCCTTTGCCCATAGGTCGCTCAAGGCAGATTTTTTCAAAGCTCTTAAGGGGGGGGGGAGTGGGGCGTCATTCCTGCATTTAGACCGGACATAATGGTTAAGTTGCAAAAAGCGAAGAAACTCACTCCTCGGCAGGTCATGTCTGGATCCCAAATCGGCAAAAGAGAGCAAACCCTGGTGGGAGAATAGATCCCGCACTCTGGTCAGTTTATGGGTTCCCCACCACTCAAATGCCACCGGTTCCACAAAGCCTGGGGAGAATTCCGGATTTCCGAAAAAAGAGAGAAGTGGAGAATGCTGCGAAGCTAGGTTCCCGCGCTTCTTATTGGCCCTCCAGATTCTAAGAGAATGCTGCAGTACAGGGTTGGAGGAGCTCCTATAAAGCGCGGGGGGGGGAGCCACAGCAAGTTATGTATAGAGATCGGGGAACAATCTGACTCCTCAATATCAACCCACAAAGGTCTATCACTACCCCCATGCAGGACTGCCAATTGGGCAATTTGACAGGCATTATAGTAGCGTACAATATTAGGGACACCCAAGCCACCTTTCTGTTTAGATCTATAAAGCGTACCACGTTCAACCCGTGGCCTACCCCCGCCCCAGATAAATTTATTTACATCAGTTTGGAGAAGCTTCAGGGCCGCTGCCGGCACAGAAATCGGTAATACCCGAAAGAAGTAAAGTAATTTGGGGAGCCATGCCATCTTCACTGCAGCAATCCTACCAAGCCAGGAGAGATTTAATTTGTCCCAGTCGCCCAGGAGGGATCTCAGGGTCTTGAACAAATTAGGATAGTTTGCCCCATAAAGAGAGGCATACTCGGACGTCAGCTGTATCCCCAAGTATTTAATAAACTTAGCCTGCCAGTGGAAGTCAAAGGAAGCCTTAACAATATGTAAAACACTGTCAGGCAGGGAGACATTAAGGGCCTGAGATTTAGCTGAATTAATTTGTAAGCCCGAAAGCCTGGTGAAAGAATCAAGATCTTTAAAGAGGCTCGGAAGGGAAATAACCGGGTCCTTGATCACCATAAGAATATCGTCAGCAAACAATGATATCGTATGCTCGTATCCCCCCACCTTAATGCCCGCAAAACTACTATTGCCCTGAATAATTCTGGCGAGGGGCTCGATGGCTAGGGCAAAAAGGAGGGGGGAGAGAGGGCAACCCTGTCTTGTGCCCCTACCTAGAATAAAGCGTTCCGAGGAGTAGCCCGAATACCTAACAAATGCCCCCGGACTGGCATAAAGAGAGGAGATCAAATTCAGAAAAGACGGACCCAAACCCCATTTATCAAGAGTGAAATGCAAATAATCCCATGCAACAGTGTCGAACGATTTGCGCACATCGAGCGCCAGCAGCATGGTGTGGTAGCCTTCCACCTTCGCCCAATGCAATAAATTTGCGAATTTCCTGATATTGTCTCCCGCTTGACGCTGTGGCATAAACCCCACCTGCTCCTTGGAGATAAGTGAATTGATAAACCCGTTGAGTCGAGCCGCCAGAACCTTTGCCAAAATTTTGACATCAACATTCAACAATGAGATTGGCCTATAATTGGACCAAATCGTGTCGTCTGTATTAGGCTTGGGAATCATACTGACCGCTGCTGTAAGTGAGTCAGAACTCCAGGCGGCTCCCTCCCTCAGGGCATTGAACGCTGTTGTCAAGTGCGGAACCAAAATCTGGCTAAACTTTTTGTAGTACATCGCTGTGAAGCCATCAGGGCCTGGCTGCTTTCCGACTTTTAAAGATGTTATAGCCTCCTGCACCTCACCAGACTCAACGGGCCTATCAATGAGCTCCTTAGCACCGGGGGGGAGAGTGGGCAAGTTAAGTTGACCAAATAGCTCTTCTGCTACCCTTTTCTTTTATTTTATTGTCCGTTTATCCCGTGTCTTTGCTCTGGCCAAGATCCGATCTTAGGCACAGAGTTCCATTTGGGGAGCTCTTGTGCTTGACAATGTTAGTTTGTCTTATGGGGCGAATTAAAAAGAACACAAATTATATTAGATAAGATAATGTATAATAAAGCAGATCTCCAGCCTAAAATTGACCAACAACCCCACCATATCAGTTCCCTTATGTTTTCCCTGCTCCGGTAAGCTGGGTGCTGGTCGTGCTCTATGGTGCCAGTGTTTAGAAAAGTATAGAGGAAGTAAGGTCTTTTTAGACTTTACTACCTCTTTAAATGTGTAAAAACAACAAAATTTAATTTTGTTTGTTAGTGCCTCCATACCCTTTTATAGCTGCATGTCATGAAAATATAAAGCTGCAAGAGGAAGAGGACCCCTGGGGAAACTGCAGCTCAAGAAATGTTTTAGTCAAAACACCGTCAGTTATTAGAAGAAAATGAGATCCCTACTATTTCGTGGTTATCTATGCAAAGATAATTCCTTAAAATATATCAGCAAGGGATTACTGGAAGTACACAAAGCTCTGTACAGCTTTCAGGAAATTAAAATCTTTTGTGCCTCTATTGCCTGTTGATACAATTATATAATGTAATAATATAAATCATCTTTCTGCAAGTTCCAGAAGATACAAATAATTTGATTTTATGTGAAATAATCAACGCTTGTAAGTGAACCAGTATACTATAAACTGACCCACTAAAAGCCACTCGGGAACATCGGTCTTCGGTCAGCGCCAAGGTGCATCGGTGGGAGGCAGTCCTAACTCTAATCTATGACAGACCTCTTTGGGATATACAATGCAGTGAATGAATTGGGAGGAGCTTACCCGAGGTTGCCCTATAACCTCTATTTTTATTAGAGGAATGCAACACACATAAACAGACAATTTATGTCTAAAAAGAGGATGAGGTTGTCCTCTACTGGTGTATAATATTCAATTTAACATGGCAATCTGGTCAGAAATAACAGAAGAGAAATATAGAAAAAAGTTCATCACAACTTCAAATCAAATCAAATTAATCAAATAAATATTTGGTGAAAATTAGCTGAAAGTGCCAGTGCAATTAAGATAATCACTCACAGACAAAAAATTATGATTTTTTTTAAAATAAAGTGCAAGGTGTCAAAACTACCATCTAATACCCCTAATTATTTCCTCTATGCATTAATAAGTATCAGCATGTGCACAATACATAAATAGCAAATGGGACCAGAAATGCAATAATACTTAGGAGTACATCACCAGGAGGGAGCCTCTAACCAGCATCCACACGGCCGTGGCGACCACGCCACTTACATCAGGCGAATGACACTTTAGATATGACTGACATAGAAGCATTTACGCTGTGTGTGTATATAATTATATATTTGCACATTCTGAAACCAATCTGTATTCTGCTTTCCTATCACAAGCTGTAATGTGACCGTCAACTTTCATCAACACGAAAGATCGGATAGGCGCTAGTGTAGAAAACATATCAGCCATTCCCTGTATGACAGGGGTGAATGGGTTTATCTGCCAATAAAATCCTTGGCCAAACAGAAAAAGAGTGAAGCTGGAAATTAGTTCTGCACATTAAGAAGTGATAGGGCAGACACCATCCCTGGCTTCCACCGAATGAAACGCTTACAGATCTATCAGTGTTCTTATCACTGTCTGGAATTAAATTTGAGCTGCCATAAAAATAATTGATTCTGCTGCTGACGCAGGAGGATTCTGCACAGAGACTGTAAAGTAGGACATTATTTGCCGGGCAAAGCGATCAGTCCTGACAACTAAAAAGACGGTGTGTGTTACACGTCACTATAACATTTTAAGAACAGAACATCAGTAAGTGTGCATAATTCCTTTATAATGTTTTCTAAGGTCGCATAAAACACAAATTGCGTATAGAGTACATAAATTCTGCATTTATGTGTCAGACATTGCAGAGCAAACTCGTCAATCACAGATAACATATATCCCATTGTGCAGTTACATTTTCATTTAATGAGTTGAAGGATAAAAAAATAATATTTTACTTCCATGTGTCCAGCTCATTGGCAGCTGCACCAATGGTGATGTGTTTGCCAGATTGGCTTGTGCATGGCTTATCCCCACCCAGCGAACCCTATTGGCTGCTAGAGGTCACATGGGACACAGGCATAGTGCTGAAGCATACACAGAGTGAGTATTATGGCCAATTTTTAAAGTGGATTAAAACCCATGAAGATCAGATCTGCTCGTATTAGATGAGCTCCTGGACGAAGGGACTTGAGCGAATCTGGGCGCGCTGATCAGACAACACCCATTTCTTACAAAGTAGGTGTTGTTCCCTGTGCAGGGTAGCATTCCAATTTCTGGTACGCCCCTGTGCATTAACACTCAGCAATTCAAGTAACCTTTGAACTCGTTCCTCCAGCAAAATTGAGCCCTGTGCTTGGCTGTCTTGGTCATTTGGTCGCCAGTGGTCAGATTACCCGGAGAAGGCCTGTGGACCATGTGATTGCGGCGGCCAGTTGCGTAAACAGGCCATATTTATGGTTGCAGGGCGTTGTTAGGGTTCTGTCATTTTTTTTAATATATACTGAACATATATAGTCCAGAACAAGCATTCATACCTCTTGACCTTTTTCACATATTTACAGCCACAAATGTATATGCATTTTATTGATTTTTGATCAGATAGAGCAACACAAAGTATTTGTGATGCAAAGAAAATGAAACACGCTTTTCCAAATGTTTAAAAATGAAAAAACTGAAAAGTGTGGCGTGCATATGTATTCAGACCCCTGTACTCTGATACTCCTAAAGAAAATCCAGGGTTAACCTGTATGGCAGTTATTCTCAATATAACTACAGCTGTTCTGTGGGCCTCGGAGGCTTGTTAGAGAACATTAGTTAACAAACATCATGAAAACCAAGGTGTCAGGAATCACCTACCTGGCCCCCCGTTCCTGCGCCGTCTCCAGGCGTCCGGCCGCGGCTGTCGGCGTGCGGCGGCCGCGCCGGGCAGCGGCGGATCCGGCGGCGTCGGCTCGAGCGGTGCTCAGCTCGGCCACGCCCCCCGCTTCCTCGTCCTCTGGACGTGCTTGCGCCCTGTACTGTGCGCGCCCGCCGGAGGATCAGGGAAGGTTTAGTTTAAAGGGGCCAATGAGCCCTAGGAGTTTAGGGAGGCGCCCTCTCAGCCTGCAGACCAATCCTGGGGATATCCCCAAAGTTCACCAACCACTTAGGGATGCGCCCTCTCAGCCCTGCAGACCAATCCTGGGTGTGTTCCCAAAGTGCACCTATCACCTACACTTCCCCTCCCCTGTCTGTCCCTATAAAAGCAATTCCCCCTCAGTCGTGAATTGCCTGTGATAGCGCCTTGTACCTTGCTTTGACTCGTGATATTCTCGATCTGATCTCCGTTGCCGACCCCTGCCTGAACCGACTATTCTCGATCTGATCTCCGTTGCCAACCCCTGCCTGAACCGACCATTCTCGATCTGATCTCCGTTGCCGACCTCTGCCTTGTACCTTGACCTCGAGCTGTCTCTCCCCTCTGTACCGCTGCGAACTCTGACTCCCCGTGTCAACCTCTGGCCTGTCTCTGGACTTCCGCTACACTCGCTCTTAGCCATTGCTTCTTCAGACCTCTATACCTGTAAGCTCTCATCTTTTGAGCCATTGAAGTCCTGGGGGCAACCGATCCCGGGCAGGCGTATTCTGCATCCCGGCAAGCGGGGGCTCCTACAGGTGAAGCTGGCTGGGGAGATTGGGGGTTGAGGGCTTACCTAGAGGGCTGGAGTTACCAGAGCGTGACATTATCACAGGCCCCAACATGGATGACCTGGTACAGCAGGTGCAAGCTATGGCCACAGCGATCAACCAACTCGCCCAAAGAGTGGCCACCCAGGAGTCTCGTCAAGTGCCGACTTCCTCTGTACCACCTCATTTCTCCGAACCGAAGATTCCTCTGCCTGAAAAATTTTTTGGAGAGCGAGCAAAATTTTCTAACTTCAAGAATTCATGTGAACTATATTTCAAGCTGAGGCCTGTCTCCTCTGGCACTGAGACCCAACGAGTAGGCTTAGTCATTTCTCTACTTCAAGGAGACCCGCAGTCCTGGGCCTTTAGTTTGCCGAGTCATGATATTGCCTTACAATCAGTAACTGCATTTTTCAAGGCTATGAGCGTCCTATACGCTGACCCTGATTCACAGTCTACAGCAGAGAATAGGCTTCGGGCCTTAAAACAAGGGCGGAATTCGGCTGAAGATTACAGTGCTGAATTCCGCCGCTGGGCTATCAAAGCTAGATGGAACGATCCCGCTCTGTGTAGTCAGTTCAGGGTGGGGCTGTCGGAAAGCATCAAGGATGCTTTAGTCAATTTTCCTCCGCCAGCGGACCTAGATCAATTAATGCAGGTCTCCATTAAAATAGACCGACGTCTTAGAGAAAGGGCCAGGGAGAGAGTCAGGGCTCCCACGTCCTTCAGGCCAGTCCAAGGTCATAGGTCTCCGGTTTCCCGTGGGGAAAGTACCTCATCATCTCCCCAGGAAGAACCTATGCAATTAGGGAGAACCCGCTTATCCCAAGAAGAGAAACAGCGTAGGCGATCCGAGGGGTTATGCCTGTATTGCGGGAATTCGGGTCATTTTGCAGGATCCTGTCCCAACAAGGGGAGACCGGCGGAAAACTTCCACACCCAGACCAGGTAGAGAGTACTGATCTGGGTAAGTCAGTTTGCAACTCTCGCCAGAATAAAATGCTAGTGCCTATTGACTTGTCTTGGGGTTCTTCTAAGCAAACAGTTTCCGCCTTTATCGACAGCGGTGCAGCGGGAAACTTTTTGGACAGGAGTATGATCTCCCTTTTAGGTATCCCTTTAGTTCCTCTTGAAAGATCCCTACAAGTTTTGGCTATCAATGGGAAGGCCATCCAGGGGCGACCTATAAATACCAAGACCCCACCTCTTCGGTTAATTGTTGGCTCTTCACACTCTGAGTTTTTAGAATTTTTTGTCTTCGATTGTCCAGAAACTCCTGTGGTTTTGGGATACCCCTGGTTACAACTCCACAACTCGGTGTTAGATTGGCGGGTTGGGGAGTTGATTAAGTGGAGTGACCATTGTAAAAATCACTGCTTTACTACAGGCCTCAGAAGTGTGCAAGTTTTACCTCAGGGATTACCTCAGCCATATGCAGACTGGGTTGATGTCTTCTCTGAACGTTCTGCTGATACTCTTCCTCCACATCGGTCTTATGACTGCCCTATTGACTTGCTTCCTGGCACGATTCCCCCGAGGGGAAAAATCTATAATCTAACTCTGCCCGAAGAGCAAGCAATGAGGGAGTACATCACCGAAAATTTAAGGAAGGGATTTATCCGCCCCTCTACCTCGCCTGCCGGGGCCGGATTCTTTTTTGTAGAGAAAAAAGATGGCGGCCTGAGACCATGCATTGATTATCGAGCCTTGAATAAGTTCACTGTAAAGAACCGATACCCCTTGCTCTTGATTGGGGATCTGCTCAATCAAGTCACAGGGTCCCAAATTTTTTCCAAATTGGATTTAAGGGGGGCTTACAATCTGATTCGCATCCGGCAGGGGGATGAGTGGAAGACTGCATTTAATGTGAAAGACGGCCATTACGAGTACCTGGTCATGCCTTTTGGTCTTTGTAATGCGCCAGCCGTCTTTCAAGATTTTGTCAATGATATATTCAGAGAGTATCTCGGTAGATTTGTGGTCATCTACTTGGACGATATTCTCATTTTTTCTAATTCTTTGTTGGAGCACAGACGCCATGTTAAGTTAGTTCTGCAAAAATTAAGAGAGAACAACTTATTTGCTAAACTTTCTAAATGCGTGTTTGAAGTCACCACAGTTCCCTTCCTAGGGTATATTATTACCAATCAGGGTTTGGAGATGGACGCGGGGAAAGTTTCGGCGGTTCAAGATTGGGTTCAACCCAAGACCCTAAAAGAATTGCAGCGTTTTCTAGGTTTTGCTAATTTTTATCGGTGTTTCATCAGGGGTTTTTCTCATGTTGTAGCACCTCTTACCAACCTTACCCGCAAGGGGGCCTTTACTGCTAACTGGTCTCCCTCTGTCTGTAAGGCCTTCCTGACCTTGAAACGGGCCTTTACTTCGGCACCTGTGTTAATTCATCCAGATATTCATAAAGCCTTCATTATTGAAGTGGATGCTTCTGAGCTGGGAGTGGGTGCAGTTTTGTCACAATATTCTGGTAACCCTGAGCGTCTTCATCCATGCGCTTATTTTTCACGTAAATTTAGTACCGCGGAACAAAATTATGATGTCGGTAATAGGGAACTATTAGCTATTAAACTGGCGTTTGATGAATGGCGACACTGGTTGGAGGGTTCTTTACATCCTATAACTGTGTATACCGATCACAAAAATCTTGAATACATTGGTTCTGCCAAGAGGCTGAACTCTCGTCAGGCACGTTGGGCATTATTCTTCTCGCGCTTCAATTTTATCATTACTTTCAAGCCGGGTGTAAAAAATACTAAAGCTGATGCTCTATCTCACATGTTCAGAGAATGTCAGGATCGGGGTGATTCTGGTGAACCGATCCTACCCACGGGTTGTGTGGTCGGGGCGTTACTTCCTGATCTCTCTAATACTTTGGCGCCGTTTCAAGATGAATCTCCTAGTGATTTACCCTTAGGTTGCCAGTTTGTGCTGCCGCACTTGCGTTCTGATGTAATTCGCGAATTTCACGATGCTAAAACTGCTGGTCATGTGGGTAACCGAAAAACGCTCATGCTTGCCCCTCGCCATGTATGGTGGCCAACCATGAGACGCGATATTACTACCTTTATCGACGCTTGTGCTCGAAGTAAAGGGGTTCACAAGGCTCCCAGTGGCGGTTTGGTTCCTCTTGAAATCCCTACTGAACCATGGACTCATATTTCTATGGATTTTATTGTAGATTTGCCTTTATCACACGGGAATACTGTTATTTGGGTGGTCGTATATCGTTTCAGTAAAATGGCACACTTCGTTCCTTTGGCCAAGCTTCCTTCCGCACCAGAGCTTTTTCGACTATTTACTTCACATATTTTTCGTATTCATGGGATTCCGTCCAATATAGTCTCTGATCGGGGTGTCCAATTTACTTCCCGTTTTTGGAAACATTTCTGTTCACGGCTGGGTATACAGATCTCTCTTTCGTCTGCCTACCATCCCCAGTCCAATGGGCAGACAGAAAGAACTAATCAAACTTTGGAACAGTACTTAAGGTGTTATGTCTCTGATGCCCAAGAACAATGGGCAGAATTAATTGATTTCGCCGAATTTGCTTACAATAACGCGCCTAGTGAGAGTACCAAGATATCACCTTTTTATTGTAATTTAAGGAAAAATCCTAGAGCTTCTTCCCTTTCAGGGTCACCTTCCAACTTGCCGGCGTTGGAGGAGTGGCTTCAAGAACGGAAGAATATCTGGACACATGTTCAGGAAATTCTTAAGACCACTAGTTTAAGATATAAGAAATTTGCCGACTGCCGTAGATCACGGGAACCTACTCTTCAAGTAGGCGATCTAGTTTGGGTCTCCACTAAAAATATTGCGCTCCGTGAACCCTGTAGTAAATTGAGTCCGAAATTTATTGGTCCTTTCCCGATTATCAAGAAATTGAATAACGTGTCTTTTAAGATTCAACCCCCCCCCCCGAAAATACCAAATTCTTTTCATGTTTCACTGTTAAAACCGGCGAAGAATACTCCTCTTGCTGGTCCCTCGCCAATTCTTGTCGATAATGAGCCAGAGTATGAAGTGAATAAGATCTTGGATTCACGTAAGGTGCGTAATTCTTTACAGTATTTGGTGGACTGGGTTGGCTATGGTCCAGAGGAAAGACGCTGGGTGGCAGCGAGGGATGTTCATGCCAAGGCGCTTGTAAGGAGGTTCCATCGGGACAATCCAGGGAAGCCGGGTGAGGGTCCGGAGGCCCCTCGTGAAGGGGGGGTAGTGTCAGGAATCACCTACCTGGCCCCCGTTCCTGCGCCGTCTCCAGGCGTCCGCCCGCGGCTGTCGGTGTGCGGCGGCCGCGCCGGGCGGCGGCGGATCCGGCGGCGTCGGCTCGAGCGGTGCTCAGCTCGGCCACGCCCCCCGCTTCCTCGTCCTCTGGACGTGCTCGCGCTCGGGCGCGAGCACGTAGTTGCTATGTCCTCCGGCGGCGCTGTACTGTGCACGCCCACCGGAGGATCAGAGAAGGTTTAGTTTAAAGGGGCCAATGAGCCCTAGGAGTTTAGGGAGGCGCCCTCTCAGCCTGCAGACCAATCCTGGGGATATCCCCAAAGTTCACCAACCACTTAGGGATGTGCCCTCTCAGCCCTGCAGACCAATCCTGGGTGTGTTCCCAAAGTGCACCTATCACCTACACTTCCCCTCCCCTGTCTGTCCCTATAAAAGCAATTCCCCCTCAGTCGTGAATTGCCTGTGATAGCGCCTTGTACCTTGCTTTGACTCGTGATATTCTCGATCTGATCTCCGTTGCCGACCCCTGCCTGAACCGACTATTCTCGATCTGATCTCCGTTGCCGACCCCTGCCTGAACCGACCATTCTCGATCTGATCTCCGTTGCCGACCTCTGCCTTGTACCTTGACCTCGAGCTGTCTCTCCCCTCTGTACCGCTGCGAACTCTGACTCCCCGTGTCAACCTCTGGCCTGTCTCTGGACTTCCGCTACACTCGCTCTTAGCCATTGCTTCTTCAGACCTCTATACCTGTAAGCTCTCATCCTTTGAGCCATTGAAGTCCTGGGGGCAACCGATCCCGGGCAGGCGTATTCTGCGTCTCGGCAAGCGGGGGCTCCTACAGGTGAAGCTGGTGCGGGGATTGGGGGTTGAGGGCTTACCTAGAGGGCTGGAGTTACCAGAGCGTGACACAAGGAACACACCAGACAGTTTAGGGATAAAGTTGCGGCGAAGTGTTTTACAGGATTAAGTAAAAAATAAATCATAGCCTAACTCTAATCATCTCACAAACACATCCATAAATGGAAGGCAAAACTGCAAACCTACCAAGACATAGCCCTCCAACAGGCCCAGGGTCAACCTGAAGTAGCTGCAATGGTCCACAGCTCATGTGGTAGAGTCTGTCCACAGAACAACTCTTAGTGGTATACTCCACAAAGCTAGCCTTTATGGAAGAGTTTTCCTCAAGCTATGTAGGGGACATACTGTAGCTGGTCAGAGTTGATGGGAAGATTGTTCTGTTAGATGCTGCAAAAGACTTGGAGACGTAGGTTCACCTTCCAACAGTACAACAACTCTAAACATGCAGCCAAATCTACAATGGGATGGTTTAAATCAAAGCATATTCATGTGTTAGAATGGCCCAAAGTCCAGATCTTATTGAGAATCTGTGGTGCTGTTATGACAAACACTCTCTATCCAATCCGATTTTTGCAAAGATTTGAGTTATTTTGCTAAGAAGACTAGACAAAAATGTCAGCATTTTAATGTGCCATGCAGGTAGAGACCAGATGTTCCTAAAGTATTGACTGAATACATAAGGACACTACACCACTACACTAACATTTAAAAATGGAAAAGTTCAGGGGGCACTGTAATTATATATATATTTTTTTTTCTCACATTGTCTATATGTAATGTTTTAACAAATGTGATTTGATTTGGGCATTTCCTTCCTGAGCCTCATATTGGCCTCATGTACTAAGGTGAATTTATATAGGAGTAGCACATACCACATTATCAGCTCAAGCAATGTAATGTAATTCAAGTATTATTCTTGTCTTCAAAGTGGAACACCTGGATTTAGGATGCCCCACTAAGTGAAACCCCCAGGATCGCCCAAAAAACTCACATTCCCCCAGTCCTACGACGCATGCACAGCACCATATCCCATGCATATTAATCATCATCAGAGCTCAGTGACAGAGAGCGACCGCAACCCTAGTTTCCCTTTAGATGCTGGGGATGTGGCCGCTGATGTTTATATTGCCGTGGGAGTCAGGGCAAAGGTCAGTTTTGCGGCAACACGGGGGAGGGGGGTTAACACAGCCTAGGGCAGTGCCAGCAGCCATCCCTGGGGTTTTTTAAACTTTAGGGCTGGCCACAAAGGGTTTTGTTCTGCTTTAAATCTTTATTATTTCACTGGCATTTAATATATGGTATTTCCTTTTGAGCATTTGCTTGATTTTTCGGGCTTCATATTTTTGGGCACGAGCACTTTATGCACCATGTAACTTCTTCCATGTTACTTCTTACAAGTCTTCATTGTAAATAGGGGAAAAGTAGAGCTGGAGAATCTGGTGAGCGCCTCCAACAGCGCCATGTAGCGCCCAATGTATTATTACAGGCGGCTCAGCGTATAGCGCCAGCGCTCTAGGCTCAAGAGCGCCACGCATTACCTTTTTCCCAGTTTCACTCTCCCATACATTTCAATGGGCTTTCATTTGTTTGTGTTTAAATAGGGTATTTACCAATTAAATTATTTTTTGCTCAAATCATTGTGTGACCTCTCCTGGCTGCAAACAAACACATAATTTTTTTTACTTATATTTTTATGCAGAATTGTCATTACAGGTCAGGTATTGTCCCAGCGTTAAAACAATGTCATTCCATGGGTTTTCGCTTTGTTACTGGTATATATGTGTTCACACAGCGTCTAGCGCTTTTTGCTAGAGCGCCCAGTTTTAGAGCGCTGACGCTGTGTGTGTATATTTTTTTGTTAAAATGCACTGAGCTGGTGCTACCTATCGCTCACTGCAGCGTTATACTGTTGTTAGAGCACCCAACATTCATCAGTGCCGGCCAGGTTACTACAGCGACCGCAACGCTAGGTTACATTGCCTGTTACCCGCTTACAGCGTCCACTAGCGGTCGCTGTAAGCGCTGCTATACAGATACTCATCTGGCAATACCTGGCACTAGTAGTGAATCAGCCTCCACACTTATACTCATACCAGTCTCTCTCCCAGTTCAGCTAATATGCAGGAGATGGGGTATCTAATCCTTTCCAACCTGTGACATTAGCCCTCATCCCTTATCCTATGTTTACCCTAGGGAGTACACACAGCAGTTTGAAGTGATAGCAGCAATGTTCAGTCTTGTAAAATATTGTAAAAGTAAAACACAATTCCTTCTTGCATTAAAAGTGCTGCATGGCCCATAAACTACCTTTTTTGGTCACTTATATCATAATCGGCTCCCACCTAGGGGGTCCTTGGTATAAAAAAGCTGAGAAATATTAGTCTAGACAACTAAGATATTTTGAAGTGGTCAGCAAAAGGTAGGTTAAGGTGAAAATGTTTTGTTACAAAAATGCATACACGTGGCAAAAAGGGACATTATTAGGGACAATGTGTGCATGAATTCCATGAAATCCAATAGAAGAAAAAACATTGGATGCTTTTCAAATATGTAGCTCAGTTTACTGTGTACAGGGGAGTGTGATCTGTGTTCATTAATAAGTAGAGACCAAATAAGCGGAGCCTTGATCTTTGAAACAAGATGATTTAGGGAACAATTTCTATGAACACAGCTTGTATAGAAAGTGAAAGATCAGAAGACACAGAGGCACTCACCTTTGAAAGATAGATAGTGTAGCCCAACTTTTGGCTCCCTTATTAACTGGGTGAAGTGAAATGTGCCCTGGCCGACAACGCTGAAGGCTATATCTTCTCATGTGATTACTTGGTTAAATCCTCTGTCCCCGGGGCAAGGTGAACATAGGTATTGAACATAACGGTATTATGCTATGTCCAGTTTTTAATTTCTTTCCTGCAAACCTTGAAACCATTGAGGCGATCTATTTGAAACAATAGAGGATAACTTTGGTGGATCATTTCCTGCTTAGAGCTGAGTTATTTACTGATGGGCTCATTTTAAAAAAGATATCTGGTACGTGTAATGTGATTCTGGTGGTTGGGCCGCACGGTGTTTTGAGACGAGCACTGCTGGCGAAGTTTTTAAGAGACTTTTAACCCCTGATTTCCCGCGGAGTCTGCCCTATGTATTCACATAGTTTTTTGTATGAACATAGGTAAAAGTAATGTCTAAGCTAAAAGAAAAAACTCACCTATTTGTTCCCTGCAGTTCCATCTTGTAAGTCCGGTGTGCCAGTGCAGCTCCTCCACCCCATGCTGGCATCTTTATACTTACCCAGGGTGGGGTTCCAGTTAATCCATCTCTCATCTAATGGCCTCTTATGGCAGCGTCCCGGGGATCTTGTTTCCACCCCACACACCTTCTTCATTCATTGCTATGGGGGCACGCCCACACATTGGTGTACTACTATATGTATTTTCTGCTTATATGAGCAAATATGAGCCTTAACTGCATAAAAAGAAAAAGAAAAAATAAATCAAATAATTTTTTAACCTGGTAGATATATAAAAAGAATTTCTTAATATATAGAATCTCCGTGGGACTTATATGGCTGAAATCATTCACCCGTGCTTCACAAATAACATAGTGACTGATCCTCCACCTGGTTTAATTAACAACGTACCAGATAATAGTATATGATTAGCTTTTCAATGCCCATATAAAATCATTGGTTTTAATTCCACTTGAATCTGTCCTCAGATAATATATTTCACAGCCTTTCTTTACTGAGTATAAACTCCCATTTTATTAAAATTACATGAAAGACAACACAATATAGACACACGGGGTGTAACTCTATAGTTAACAATCCTCTGATGTGCTCAAGTTAATGTAATCTGCTCACCAGAAATAGAATTGTAAACAGCGTAAATGATGAAGTCAGGCAAGGGGAGAAACCTCTCCTTGTTGCCATCTTACCATTCTCGCTGCGAATGCAGGCCCTAATCGCGGTCGCTGGGCTCCGATGCCTTGGTCTTCGGTCTCGGCAGTTCCCGGCCAAACTAGGGGGTCACATGATGAATGATTTCAGCTGTATAAGTCCCGTGGAGATTCTATATATTAAGAAATTATTTTTATATATCTACCACGCTAATTACTGATAGCTTCTGTGACTAAGCTATTATTCTCCAGTGCATTGGACACTTAATGGAAACAGAATAAAATCAAAATAGCGCAGATTCTACAACATGTTTGTTTTAAAATAATTTTTTAAGCTTATTGAGGTGTGCGCTTAATACTTTAATTCAACTGGCACGCCCACACATTGCAATGGATGGAGTAGCAATGTTGATGGACGCCACCATGTCTCCCTGGTGCTGGATGCCAGGATCACTGCTTTTCTGGTATTGGTAAGAGGAGCTGTGAGAGGACAAAAGCTGAGTAAACACTTTTTAATTTTAATGCTTGGATTTAATTCAAATTCAATTCCACCTGAATATAATTTTTTTTTACCATGAGTGAGTGAAGCTGACTTATTACAGGAACTGGTTCTAGTGGATATGGTATGCTAATGTTTATTTGTTTGCAACTCTGCGTTATAAAAGAAACAGTTTTCTCTAGCAACAATGTTTACCTTAGAAACTGTAAACAAATGGGTGTGTTTAGTGTAAGGAGCAGAGACTTCCTGACTCTGTCTTGATAATCATCTGATTGGCTGAGGCAGAGATAACACTCCACATTTCTGCGCTCACAGGGTTCACCTATCCTTCTGTAAATCATCCTCTAAAGATGAGGGGATCACAGTATTGTGTTACAGTAGCTAAAGGCTTACTGGCAGCGTAGTGACCTGGGGAGAGATGTCTGTAATTACTGCTGCCTAATTTTTCCAAGCTCTGCTATGTGGGTGTAGGGGACCTCACCTTCGTTAGTGAGAGGCCAGAAAACTCCCACTTGAGCAGCACAGAGCCACAGGATTATAGGAAACTTGGAACAGCAAGCTGATAAGTAAATTTCAAGTAGGGGGGGAGAATTCTAACACGTATGTCTATTTTACGTTCCAGAAGGGGAAAACAATAAGGCAGAAAAGGCAATAAGGCACCAAAACGCTGACAAAAATAGAGTCTTCCTTTAAGCAGTTTGAGACTTTACTACTGAATAAAGGAAAAGCAATTGGGAAAACAGGTGAGTGTTGTTTATTATTTTCCCCAACTTAGGCTTTTTGCTTCGGGTGTGGGAAGCTGTGTTTTTTTAGCAGACTACTGCATTAAAAGGAAGGCAGAAGACTTGGCATGTTTACCTTGGTTCCTACTGCAGTAACAAATGACTTCTGTTATGACATATTGCTTGCTGCGTATAACAAGCAATAGATCACCAATATAAATGGTCTGTTACAATGCAGACATCCCTGATCTAATTCAGCTTTAAGATCTAACAAAAGAATGTTAAATGTGAGCTGTGACTGAAAGAGACACATATTTAATAGGTTATGTAGTGTATGTAATATAAAGGACATCTGTGGCCAATTATTTTTTGCCCTTTATTTAGTTACTTAACTAATCCCAGGGGGGTCCCCATTTTTAGTGGCGGCTACCTCTTCCCAACCTGCTGATCTCAGATGATCAGTAAGCTACCACGTTCCATTAGAACCATATCACTGTGGTATTTGCTAGGAAGAAGGGAAAAGACCTGCAAGGATTGGCTATGTATTGCAAATGTGTCTGTGAGAGGGGGGTCAACAAATGATTTAGGCTGTAGATGGTCTGGTAGATATATTAAAGCAATAATGTAATTGTCTTAAAATCAGTTGCACTCATGACATATGTGGTATTGATGCTTAAATGAGTAAGGAATTAGAACAGGTATAATACTGTAGGAATAAGAAAATAAAAGACTATATAATATTGCCAGGGTCCCCCCCCCCCTAGTTCAGCCCATTGCAAACCCAATAAACCTTACTTGTCACATCTTGTCACGCGCTTTATCGGCGACATGCAATCACGTGATTTGCTGACGGCAATCAGGTGTCCCATTCTGGTTCAATCATGCAGCTGCATGTCACCGATATATGCCTCCCCAGAGCAACCTATTTTTTGGTCTAGTTTAAGTCAAAAGGTGATAGTTAAGAAATGGAGGGAAAGAACCAGAACAACAGGAAGGGGATAGAATCAGATAGAACTGGTCCTAAGCAGGTTTGGACGTGGATCCTCGCACATGCTGAACATAGGGTCTAACATGTGAGGCATGTGACTGAGAGGTAATTTAGTTGATATATTGTTGGAAATAGGTTCGACTAGAGCAGAGTTTACCAATCATTGGTACGTGGAATAAATGCAGTATTGTTCCTTTTAAAAGTTAAATTCCACCCTCCTGGGTAGTTGCATTAGTGGTTTTAGGGTGATTTACATAATTTAAAAATGGAAAACAGTGCACCTTAAAACATGTTGGGAAAACTGTGGACTAGAGCACATTTATAGCAGAGCCCTACTGTGAGTTGGGTTGTTGTTGGGTTCTGACAGAGGAGTTGTACCAGAGAGAGACAAAGAGAAGAGTTGTAGCTGAGAGAGTCCGAGCATCAGTAACTGTAAGAGCAGTGGCAGCCTGGTGGACCCCATACTTGAACCAATATCACAGATAGAACCTGCTGACCAGCTGCAGGGAAGAAGGTGTATACTTGTGACTGAGAGTCTGTACCAGCTTGAAGTGATAGATGTTATTGTGAACTTCTGCAACTGTATTCTTCTCTTCAAAGAGGATTATCAGTCTACTGCTGTTTTTAATGAGTGGAGTCCTGTGGAGATTCATTGGGAACTGTGCAACAACTTGCCCTACACCTCATACAGCAGCACAGGGCACTCTGGCTCTAAAGAATATTCGCTCCTTGTCACACTGTCACAAACCTGCATTTTCTTAAATGCCAACTGTAATTCTGAATGAAGATTTTCTGTTGTTGATCTCTTTAAGTTAAGTAATTAACTTGGTATTTACAGTAGATAGAGATTGGCAACTGTAGTACCACCAACTAGGATGGTGGTACCCACGTCTTGAGAATAGACCGACTGCTCTGAGTCATAACTATGTACAGGTCAACCAAAACAAAAATGTTGACAAACTACTGTGTAGGGCTGTTTGGGGGGGAGAGGGGATGATAAACGCCCGACTCAAGACAGTCTATGGCGCTGACCTGTTGGTAACAAAATTAGGCTAAGCCTTTGCTTAGTGGAAGAGTGGGATAAATGTTTTGTGTGGCAGTGTCTCCACCCAGAATAGGGCCCTTGTAACTGTTGGGGAACCTTTCTGGGAAATAGATCAAGTCTAAACAAAACCATACAATGTAATAAGACAACATTGTTTCTTCTGTGGCCAGTATCAATCCCTGATTTTTGGTTGTGAATTCCTGAAAGTTCTGTCTGTGAGGGAGCTAGGATGTTGGCAAGGTATTGCGGGGCACAGAATTGATGCTACTGACCATTGGCCTGAGGGGAGTCCCTTTCTTGTGTATCTTAGGAAGTCCATACATACAGGGAGGGGCTTCCCCTGTGTAAAGACGATGATACATGCCCGGTCAATAGCTTTGTCCTTTTGTAGATGTTGTCCTTACAATGCTGTGTTAATGCCAAAAGCAGCAACTAACACCTATATACTTCAGTCATGCTAAATCAATCAGCACCTCACCTCTCTGCTGTTTATGGTAGACAGAGGATGTGGATTGGAGTTACTATTTATTGCTGCCTGATTCCTCTACGTGTCACCCTGAATTCAGATAGCCAGCCAAATGACTAACACAACATTATCAAGACACAGCAAGTCCAATTGCCTTGATTTATTCCTACAGATATACCATGACCTAGATTAATGTGAACCTTCACACAGATAAGATAACCTCTCTTTACAAGCTTGATGAAGATGAACAGCATTCACACGTACAGAAAAAATGGGTGTCCAAACTCAGATTCACAGAAGTCTATGGGAGCTCCACTCAAATGCATGTAAAATGCAGTTTTGATGAATTTGCTTTTTTCAGTTAGCCACAGGCAATGCCAATATACCAGCCCCTTTGATCTATGGCATAGGTCAGTGTTGGTGTCAGTGTTGGTGCATGTAATCAAGTAGTAGGTATCAGCAAGCTATCTGCTGGCATATCCGGCAGGGGCCTTCTCCCTCCAGGTCTGGCAGAGCCACCTTCTGGTTTGGCAGTGGGTCTCCTTTTTGCCAGTACAGCTTCAGGGAGACAGTGGTCCTAATTCCATTCTATCTGGAGGAAAGGCTATTATATAGAGCATATATGTGACTTTTATATAGAGCAGATATATGACAGGTGTATTCCTCTAGTTGGGTGCCAGGGAGGAGAACAGGCAGCTCTGTCCCCTGAAGCTTAGATGCTGTCAGTTTGGATGCTGCCAACGGATGATGAGGGGAGCCTCAGACCCACCACTGGACCCGTCACACCTGGACATGGAATTAGACACAAGTGGTGGATTCAGATAATTGAAAAAAATAAAATTATTATTTTACAGTGCTCATGTTTTTTATTCACTTTTACAATTAGGGAACTGCTAAGGAGTGGGGCCAGCCATCTGCCCAACATGCTGGCCAGTGGCTCTTCGATGCCCCCCATGCACTTAATTACCTGCTGTCCACAGAAGACACAATGCATCCCCAAGACATATAGATTTTTTTTACACAGTACACATGTATTAGTAGGACCCCCATAGAAATGTCCTTGTGTCTATAGCCATATGGGGTATTATATTAGGGATATATGTCAATCACCAGGGTATAGACTGGTGTTACAGTAATAAAGGAATGGCTGGGCTGGAATTTATGGGAGTTGCAAATATAACTAGAACAAAATGAAAACAATACTCCTGGCCAATCACTGAGAATTATTTTGCAACTCCAAAATATATGAGGGATTGTTCTTATTTATCACTCTGTAGTTTCTTCAAGAAAATCGTCCCTAACCAGGATAGTCCCACTACCACGCTATTTGTCTAAGATCAATGCATTTTATTATTATAGTAGGTAAAAAAACATTACTGAAGCATACTATAACTATTACATACAAAACACAAACATGATTTTATCTGAGGTATCACTATTAACAAATATGAATTTCAAACATGATTTTGCAGGTACATCTCTTCACAGAGATTTGGTATGTTCTTGGATATTGTTAAAGGATCCAGAAGCTTCTTGCTGGAGCTTGATAATTTAATGGTCTGTACCAGTTTCACCCCTCTTTATGCACGGGCTTTCTCATAAGCTGAATGAACAGGCATGCAAAAGAAGGGATGAATTGTCAAGGCTGTAATTAACAACATTTTTATGGCAGATATTATGTCTGTGATAATAATAATAAAGTATACCTGTAAAGCACATCGCATTTAAGGGACAGCAAGAAGGTTCCTGTATCGGTAGTGATGGGGAATATGCCCTTGCCTATGCATTGTTCCCTTAAATTATAAATGAATAAATAAATGTCTCAAATATCCCCTACAATGGGTACATTATTAATCCTTGAGTATCCAAATCCTACAAAATCTCACCTGGGTTTTTCAGCCCCCCCCTATATGTGTGAGGGCCAGGTAGTGGCTGGCGTTATGGGGTGGGCAAAGCCGGTGAGCAAAGCCGAGCTTCAGCTGCAGGTGAAGGGGAGAAGTTAGGGTAAGGGAGTGTTGCCCAGCGCTGTGGTTAATGATACTTTCCCCCTTGTTCCAGTGTCTCTATAACCGGCGGGAATGGCACAGTTTTTATGCTCACGTTCTGCACTCCATGGCTTGGAATGCAGAAACGAGTGAAGTCGATGGAGGGTGCATTCACCTCTGTGTGGGCGCACTGGCACGCAGCGCAACACAGAGTCCACCCTCCCCGTCCCTCACCCCATCCCAGACTGGAGGGCTGGGAGGAGGACGGGGAGGATTGTTAACTCCAGCAGCACATCGGCTGTTCCCGCCTGGCCAGAGCTATATCATTAACATGCGCTATTACTGGACCTCTTAGACAGAAGGAGACCCAGTCCCCCCCCATTTATCTTCAAATTTTTGTTGTGGAATTCTTATGTGCAGTATCTAATGGAATGGAACAAGTGTATGATCAAATATTTCTGATAGCACAGGCATCCCCAGGGTCACAGTATTTACAACATAAAGAATTTATGAACATAAATATGAATATACATTCAAAGTGCAATTTGATATAAATATCTATATTGTGTTATTGAAATAGTTAGTGCATAGATTACTATTAGAATTAATCTGCAGTACATCTATTCCTACTTATTCTAGATATATAATCTTTTAATGTATATTAGATTAAAGAAAATTGATTGTATTCATGATTTATTTCTTCAGAAAAGGGACAAAGCTAATGTGTTTATTTAACCCTGGGGGCTCTGATGCTCTTAGATTGTAGATCCATCTGTCCTCGCTCCTCGGGGTCCATGTCTCAACATCCCTCCCTCTAATAGTGGGGTGTATACGGGTAAGGCCCTGGAAAGTCAGGCCAGATGGATTCCCCCCATGTTTGATTTTTAAAATGACGACCTATAGGTGTAGAGTTGTTCTGCTTTTTAATATTGTATTTATGCTCATAAATATGAGTGTGAAGTTTGAATTATGTCTTTCCCACATAGTATCTGCCACAGGGGCAAGTTAATAAATACACTCTGTATTCAGTATTAAAATTGTTGCGCTTATTTAGCACTTTAATAATTGTAACACTGAACACATAGTGTATTTATTAACGTGCCCCTGTGGCAGATAAGCGCAACAATTTGAGGCTGATTCACTACTAACGCCAAGTATTGCCAGATGAGCATCTGTAAAGTGGCGCTTAGCCGCTGTAAGCGGGTATTGGGCGCTGTAAGCTAGCGTTGCGGTCACTGTAGTAACCTGGCCGGCATTGATGAATATGATGTGTGTTGGGCGCTCTAACAACTGTACAGCGAGAGTGAGGTAGCGCCAGCTCATTGCGTCCAGCACTCGGCGCTCCACACCATATTTAACAAAAAACTACACACAGTGTCGGCGCTCTAAAGCTGGGCGCTCTAGCATAGAGCGCCAGACGCTGTGTGATCAAAGTCTGTTTTTGTACACATACACACCTGTAACAAAGTGAAAACACATGCAATGACATTTTTTTAACACTGGGACAATAACACTTTAGTGCCAGACCTGTAATGACAATTCTGCATAAAAATATAAAAAGTCCAAAAAATGTATAAAAGTGTTTGCAGCCAGGAGAGGTCACACAATGATTTGAGCAAAAAAACCAAATCATTAAATTGGCAAACATGCTATTTATACACAACTAATAAAAGCCTATTGAAATGTATGGGAGAGCGCTACAGAGTGACAGGTACTACATGGAGATCCTGTGCCTAGAGCGCCGGCGCTATATGCTGAGCTGCCTGGATTAATACATGTTACACTACATGGCGCTGTTAGAGTCACTTACCAGATTTGCTTTCTTAAATGTGGTTTTGCGCCCAGCGTTCACCAGACGCTGCCTGCCGCTACGAAGCACTGCCTGACGCTAGCCATTCCTAAAGTGGACCAAAACCCAGATCGGGGTGCCCCGTTATGAGAAACCCCCCAGATCAACTCTTATAGATTTCCGGGCCGATCCAGCTGGGTTTTGGTCCACTTTAAATAACCCCCCGAATTAGAGGCCGATTCATTAATAGCGCCAGGTAGCGCCAGATGAGCGACTGTAGCGTGATTTTTTCAGCGCCAGCCGGTATTCGCTGTGCTTGGCCGGCGTTAGCTTGTTGACAGCGACTCAGTCGGTGTGCGGTAATGTTGAATACGGGCTTAGGGGTCGCTGTTTCACAGGTTCAGCGTTGTATGTGAGCGCCTGACAACGAATGGCCAGAGCGAACGGCTAGCTTCATATTCATTAACAAATCACGCTCCGAATTTGCTGTCGCTGTCCATTCCTTGTTTAAACCCCAGAGCGCTGGCGGCGATGGGTGTTAACTAGTTTTTAACCCCTAAACAACCATATTTTTTGATTGTAACATTATACATGTTTTTAGAATCATTTTGTAATATGAATACATTAATATCAGACCTGTTAGATCAATTCTGCACAAATTTTTTTTTTAATTTTTTTTTACTTAAAAATAAATCCTAACATTGCAGAAGTGGTCTCCGAATTTTTGACATTAAAAAAAAAAAAAAAAAATTAATACCAATTAATTATGATTAATTATAGATTGCTCCATTGAAATGCATTGGACATCGCCAGGGAGCGACAGCTCATACCTGAGCGCTGTGAAGGAATTTGCAGCGGCGCTGTTCGGTCCAGGCGCCTTCATGATGAATGCCGCGCTAGCCGTCGCTCTCGCCGGCGCTAGCCTCATTTTGCTTGATAAATGCGTCATTGTGACCGCCGCCGGGCGTACTTGAGTCGGTAGCCACCGATAGCTGGCGGTACCTGGCGCTCGTCAGACACTACCTGGCGCTAGCCCGTGATAAATAAGGCCCTTAATTGTAACGTTGAATGCATACTGGGGGAATCCAATCCATCTCAATAGACTACTAATATCTTAAGTAGGACCTAGAAAAACCAAGGTTGGAAGGGAACTACAGATCCCTTTCACCACTGTGATAGAATTCTTCAAGAAAAGATTAAAAGTTTGTTTTTGCTTGAATGAAAAAATAAAGTAAGGAGATTAAAACATTTAGTAGATTATTTAATAAAATGTGTAGAGCTCTCTTGATCAAGCTTCCCACACAATTAAGCACCACATAAGACTTGTTACAAAAAAACAGCTATACTTGCCTAAAAGGCAGCCATCAGGGCAGGACGGCCAAGAACCTCGTACAGAGCCCACTGGGTCCACCTGCAAAGGGGAACCCTGCTGGCCGACTTGACTTGGGACATGAAGGATTCGTTGGCCAGCTCAATCCTATCCTTTGGCTTAGATTACCGAGGCTCAGGACAGACTAGCAAAGTAACAGTCCATGTATATACATTGTCCAGCACTCAGGTATGTCTACAAATTGACATTTATTAATTATATTAAAAATACACAGGTTCCATAGAGTGATATAAAACACTCACATGCTCTGACTGATGCATTTCGGGGCGCTTGGTTGCGCCCTTAGTCATATTGACTCGGGACATGCTGACTGCCACAGTATTGCTGCCAGTGCTAATGGTGGATCAGGGTGTCTGGCCTTCCAGGTTAGTTTGCCTTGAGGCCCAATTCAAACTAAGGGCCTAGCCATCACATATAGCGTAGGTTATGGGGAGGCAGACTCTATGCAGTGTATATTGTTCCTGGGGCCCCCATAACCTACAATGTAATGGCTGGGGTCCCTGCCTGTACTTCAAGCTCCTATATAGTCTGAATATTGTGGCCCAAATCAAACTAAGGGTATAGCCATCACATATAGATTATAGGGAAGCAGACTGTATGCAGTGTCTTTTGTCTCTGCCCCCACCCATAACCTATAATGTTATGGCTGGGCCCCTAGTCTGCACCTTAATTTTCTACAGTATAGAGTCTGAATATTGAGGTAAGCCTGGTTGTCTTGACCGAATCAAAAAACTAAAATCGTGCAGATCGTTACCGTTACAAAAATCAAAAAGTCTTTACAAAATCACCAGAATACAGCAGTGCAGGCACTCCGGCCAGTCTGCCTGGTTTAGCTGATACAATGTTTTTAAACTTCTCTTAAGTTATTTATCACCCGTTATACTTGTCATACTGTATATATAGCATATTTAACATTGTCTTTGTTCTTGAATTACTGTTTGTTTTTGTACCATAAGACGCACCTCTTCTGGGATGTCATATGGGGTGAATGTTAAAAAAATACATTCCCAGTGCTCCCACGCTGCTGGCCTACGGCTCCTGCAACAGCCCGTCTCTCGCCGACATACCCACAACAACATCCTCAAATCCTAGGTGCTGGGTCATGCAATCTGGTCCTGCCGTTTAAACCCCCTTTGGTGGGCAGGACTTTGGAGCAATTGCTAATTCCATTGCTGGGAAAAGAGTGAAGACAAAAGGTACCACCTGTGGTGTGAGGGATGCAGGAGATATTAGTAAAAAAATTGGTTGGGGACCACCTTAAAGCGGACCTTCACTCTGAATAAGAGCTTATCTTATATGTTTCCCACACCCTGTACATACAAATTGCCCACATGCATGTTATGAGCCTTCAAACATCCAAGATGGCGGCTCATGGAGCAACAGGCAGCCTGCAAACAGGAAGTGTCTTCTGACTGTGTCGCTCTGCATTCTGGGATTGCTGACCTTTCCCTGACCCCAGCCCTGCTCTGTCTGTGCAAAGCACAGCTATATGCCTCCTGCTCCATTGCAACATTTTTTTAATGATTGTGATTTATTGTGTGCTCAGTGCATAATAAAAAGTTAGAGAGCCTCTCAAAATGTAAACGCATTACTTGGCTCTGTTTAATCCACAGCATGTTGCATGAAATTTCATGTTTAGACCACAGCCTTTGAGAGCAGTTCCTGAGAATTTCCAACATGTGCAATGTTGTGTAACTCTTACCAAAGCTCTTAATAACTTGTTGCACAAATGATATCGCTTTCTTTAAAACCTCCAGTGAGGATATTATTGGACAATTCTTTTCATGTTGCATTTTCCAATACTTTAGTTTTATGTGCTGATGCTGTCTTTAAACCTGTTATGAAGATTTCACTTGTCTTCCTGCCTCCGGGGATACACAGAGGTTTAAATTGTGTGACAGAACAGTCACAAGTGGTGCTAGAAAGCAATGCATGCTATCAGGTTTCAAAAACCAATACAGAGATCAAAGGGTGAGGAGAAATCTTGCCAACGGGCTCAAATAACTATAGATTAGATGCCACCCTTTGATTTGTGCATAATTCCACAGTTTTCAATAACACTGTAGTAGCGGAGTTTTGGTGAGCTTTAGGGTTAGACTAGGAGGGGTACTTCAGGCAGGGTCTGACTTGGAGAGGGGTTCTTCCTGGAATTGGGAAGAGGTAGGTGGGTTCCCAGGGGTTGCTTCTTGCAGTTCTCCTGGTGATCCCTGATCCCCTTAACAGCAGGAAGCAGGCACAGTCCAAAGTTCAAACAAAACCTTTTATTCTCAGACTGAATAGCAATCCTTAGGGCCCCTGGCCCTTAGGGATTGTCTTCCAACTTATACTTTAGTTGCTCCTCACCTTTAACACCATCTAGGAGTCACTGTACTGTACCCCCCCTCCCCAAAGAGCAGCAGAGAGTACATCTTTTTCTCTGCCACTTACAGGGGTGTTACTACTCCGGCCCGACCTCCTAGTTCCTTCAGATGAGCAGTCTAGGGTGCAACATTCCAGCACCCTGCAACAACTACCAGTCACACACTCAACCAACTGTTCAGACTAGTCAAGCCTATTTATAAACTTGGAAACCAACCAGCAGGCACAAACAGGACCCTTCCCTATTCTGTGCCTAGCTCTCCAGCAACGCAGTGAGGAGTTGCCCCAGGGGCATGGAACAAAACCAGGGAAAGTCAAATTCCCGGGCTATGAAGCTTTACCAGATTATTTCCTTTAGTTTTTTTCTTCACAAAATACAGTTCTTTAAAGTGTTTGAGATATAGGGCGAACCATTTGGATAGTCTTAGATTTCCCCATGACCCATTTGACAGATTTGGCAGTATGAGCTATATAATTGGGGGTGAGATTTATGTCCCCATACTCAATAATGAATGGACTGGGATTCATGAGAATTGGAAGAACTTTAGAATCAGAGATACTTTATAATCCTAGAGATTGTTTTTGCTTCTTTGAGGTTTCTCCAGCATAAATTAAACAATTTTACTGCTATTAGAAACAGCTTTATGGGTAGAAGGGAAAAGAGGACATATTTAAATCCGTTGCTGCTGGGCATGCTGAGCAATCACTGAGCAGTCTAGATTGCCATGTGACTGTGCAAAAAGATTGGTGTATAACTATTTTAAAGTGGACCTAGTCATACATTTACTTTCCTGCCCCCATCCCCTCATGGACAGAAACCCTGACTGGAAGAGGGTTCTTTAGTGTCACAACAAACTTACTCCATCCCTAGGACACCTCCATTTGTAAGGTGTCAGTCCAAAAGTGCAGAACTTTAAAAATGTGTTAAAAAAGGGAAATCGGGATGCTGTGCAGTGCCTACAAGTCCTTGCCAGCCAGCTGGTATTACTTCTTTTTGGCTCTCTCACCAGGACCTGACCCATGCGAGCCCTAGGGGAAAATCAGGTTTGCTTAAGGGGCTTGCACATCATTATGCGCCCGGCAAACCCAATTGACTATCAGTGGTCACATGCCCGGCCCGGGTTGTAGCTGCAGATTTGTAAGTATGGTCTGCCTGAGAGGAGCATTAGGAGGTATACACAGTGGGAGGGGCTTCACTAATCAGAATAAGCCCGGCTGTGGTCTAAAGTAAGCAACAGTCATTTTTTTTTTTGCTCCAGGGAAGGTCTGTCTAAAACAGTTTAAGTAATACCATGATAATGAATCAAAAATCACAACCTGAACCACAAAAGATCAAGAGCAACGTCAGAGTAGTACGAACAAACTTCCAGCGGATGTAGTGGGAAATCAGCAGTAAGTGAATTTAAACACGCCTGGGATAAGCATATATCTAACTTTAGAGAACATATACACATAACATATACACATACCATAGGGGCAGACTAGATGGGTCCCCTTCTGCCATCAACCTATATCTGTGTTTTTAGGACATTTTCATGTGAAAAACAAACATAATGCCCCTGTCATAAGCAAGCTTGCCAAATAAGGCAATAATCTCTTCCATATGGCATAGAGAGTTTGCCACAACACTGACTCCAATATTGCTATTTGGCATTATCAGTTCTCTGTATAAGGTGCTTACACTAGGGACTAAGGTCATCAAATATATATATATATATATATATATATATATATATATATATATATATATATTGTCTGCAGAGAGGTTAGCAAATTGAGCACTTGTTGGAATAGTTTTAATGCAACAACTACTTCCTGTATATGACTGTCTGTTTGTTATACTGTTGATAAAGTTAGCTTAAAAGAAAAACCAGGATGTTTTAGACAATGTGCCTGTATACATAGTGTGTTTAACCTGCTAACAGAAATTAGCTGTGTGTCCTTTGCTCCATGTTGAAATGTGTTGCTGATGTATCCTGTTCACATTTATGTTCCTGATTGTTGCTGAATAAATACCCATTGTTCCTGCACACTGGAAGAGTGTCATGTACAATCCGCTACCAAAAACACTCAACCATATTATTTAGATATTACAGCCTTACAACATTGTGGCCTTACAACATTAGTTCATTTTAATTGCTTTCTTTATTTGTCATGGATTGATGCTCATTAAGCGTTTTGGTTTTAATTGTTGCTTGTTTTCCCCGACAACTATATTAGATAATTAAGGTCTATTTAGATATGATAATGACAATGGAATAATGTAGTTTCAAAATAAATATTCTAAACCTGGTAATAAATCCCCCCTGATTGCCTTCCTGTGTTTTCCATTAAGTACATTACTCTAAGGGATGCAATTCAGGGAACAGAGATTTTAAAAGCCGAAATCTGAAGGCACATGCATGAGCCTGAAAATTGCGGTCATGTGACTTAGGCGTGGGCATTAAAGCGTTATACTGTGACCCGAGACAAATTAATAACACCTTGCACAGAAACATAAGGACATTTATCCTTCTTTTCTGAGGTAAACTAAGTGCCCATGTCAAAAAGCTCTGGCAACAATACCGACAGCATGTGGGGATAAGTTCCGCAGTGACGACTGTAATGGCGGAGGCACTGCCTATCCAAGGAAGCCACAGCATGGTTACTCAGCAAAGACAACAGCCAACAGCTGAGAAACAAAAAACAAGGAATATATTACCAGAGAAGAAATTTTCTGACTTAGAAGCCTCAATGTCAGCAGTTTCCAGAGCCTCGTCTAGTGACAGAGATTCAGATGGTTTTTCACCCAATCACAGGAGGTGATTCTTCCCACTCCATTAAAGCAGAGAATAGAAAACAAAATAAAGCCATTGTATCACATATATCACTGCTGCTGGACAAAAAGCTAAAAATGGCTCATGATAAACTGACTGCTGATTCGAAAAAGGATTTTGAGAAATGATACTATATCAAGATGAAGGAAACTGTAACTAGAATCAATCAACATGAGCATATTATGGGGTCAATGCAGCATCAGATAGACCAAGAGGACACCCTAATATAATCCATATATAAGACATAATCTAATTCAAAAATTTTGCTGCTCTTGATCCATTAACAATCCATAAAAGAAGAGAAATGAAACCGCTCTTGACTAAGTTGATTTAGAAGAACATCAAATACAGATGGGCTTTCCCCTTTAGTTTGAACTTTGCTTTGAAAGGCAAGAATTATTCCTTTGCAACTTTTTCTAAATGGGGGATGGTTTACTCCTTGATCTTGGCATAATATCATCTAGACTGGGAGAATCTTCTAGAAGCAAGGCATCTTTCTCCTTTATGGAAGAAGAATAAACTTGGGAGATCTCCTAAGTGTTCCAGAGTGGAGGAGCTAAAAAAGATTCTATCACTTTCTACTTATTTTTCAACATTTAGTTTCAACATCTAGGTTGATGGCCTTTAACACTCCAAATAGGAGGATTATGAGGCAAAGAGAATAAATACTCATGGTAAAACTAAGGGCCTTATTCATGAAGGGATAGCGACAGGTAGTGTCTTGTAAGTGGCAGGTAGCGACAGGTGAACGCCAGACACGGCACGCAATTCCATATTTATGAAGCCGAATCTGTAGAGTGTCTGGAACAATGCCATGTAGCGTACGATTCATCATTATCCCAGGCTCAGCGTACAGTGCCGGCGTTCAGCCCTGCAACATACATTTCAATGGACGTTCCTTATAATCCCTTTCCTGATCCCATTTTTTTTTAAAATTTAAAATTTCTTATATTTATCCTGGGCCACAAAATGTTATTTTTGAATTTTTTTGGGATATTTACGCATAAATGTATATCCATGTCTGCCACTAAAGGGTTAATGTCACACTTCTCCAACAATGTCATTCCATACTTTTTCGCTTGCTTACTGATATTAATGTCTTTAAAAATGCACTCTAAACACACAGCATCCGGCGCTATGGGCTCCAGGCACACAAGCTAGAACGTCAAGTTTTAATGAATATGGTGTGAGTCGCTGAGAGTCGGTCGCACTGAGCTCGCTCCCTGCAACATATCGATAGCCGATCACAGGGTATACTAGCGGCTATACTATGTGGCTCTTAGCGCCTCTGTACAGATGCTCATCTGCCGATAGCTGGCGCTAGTAATGAATCAGCCTGTAAAATATATTTATGAATACTTTGGCAGATGTTAATATAAGTACCTATGTAAACCAGGATTTGAGGGTTAGAGATGTTTTGAAAATATAGCTATATAGAAAATATATGTTTAAATTGTTTTGACATTTTTTGGTTGATTTGAGCTCTGTTCGCACATTGCACATTATTCTAGATGGGATAGTTCACACATTTGCACTGCAGAAAAAAGCGTTGCAGTTACCTTTTCAGTGTAATGTTGTAACACCTTTTCAGTGTAACATTGGAGGTGCTGGTGCAGCGCATGCATAACACAGCGTATCTGCATTGCGTTTACATTGTCATAGACTTTACCATTTACTTATTATGCAAAAAATATTTATTTATATATATATATATATATATACAACACATTCAAAGTGCAGCGTTTGTTTTGATGCAATGTCCATATGGCATATTTACAAAATGCTTGCTCTTAATGCAACGGTGAGGTGTAAACAGAGCCTTATAGTTTATGGTTAAGTACTATAGAAATTAAAATGTTACATATATTTAGGGAATACTTAATAAAATAAATATATAAAGGGAGTCTTTTGGGCTGAGCATCCCCCCTGTGGTTGTGCACTTTAATGATATAGAACTCAAGCCATGCTCTTCAAGATGGAGACTAAGGGGGTTATTTAAGAAGGGATAGTGCCAATTAGTGCCTCGTCACTTTCCCATACATTTCAATGGCCGTTCATTTGCAGCATGTTTGACAATTTTTGTTTTTTGTTTTTTTGCTCAAATCATTGTGTGACCTCTCCTGGCTGCAAACAAAAACTTTTAGAAACTTTTTTGACTTTTTATATTTTTATGCAGAATTGTCATTATAGGTCTGGCACTAAAGGGTTATTGCCCCAATGTTAGAACAATGTCATTCCATGTGTTTTCACTTTGTTACTGGTGTATATGTGTTAAAAAACAGACTTTAATCACACAGCGTCTGGTGCTCTATGCTATAGCGACCAGATTTAGAGCGCCAAGGCTGTGTGTGTGTCCTTTTTTGATAAGTAGGGTGTGGAGCGCCGAGTGCGGGACGCACTGAGCTGGCGCTACATTTCGTTCGCTGCAGCGCTGTACTGGTGTTAGAGTGCCCAACATACATCACATTCATCAATGCGGGCCACGTTACTACAGCCACTGAGGCGCTCTGTTACAGCGGCTGATACCCGCTTACAGCGTCTACTAGCGGTCGCTCTAAGTGATGCTATACAGACGTATAGCATCACGTGAGAAATGAATCAGCCTCCACATTAATCCTTATTAAGTGATCCTGAAAGAGCTGGAAATTAGCTTTTTTTCATTGATCAAAATAAGGCTTCTGATACTCTCCTTCATTAAACTGGGCAGCTCCTAAGGAATATATTAGAAGGGTTCTGATCAAAGTGGCAAGCAGAAAAATGAAAAATACTGTAGCACAAACGGAAGCATTTTTAACAAGGATCTTTTACATAAAAGTAACTAGACTATACTGGAGTTCAATCTATTTCTTTCTACCAAGGCTCAAAAAACTTTTATTACCAAGGAGATAAAACAGGGTCAGTTTTGGCAGGGAGATTAACCCCCCCAGGAAGCAAATTACACCCTTTCCTAAACTGAGATTATCTTCAGTGAATTCAGAAGGGATCCTAGATGAACTTTTCAAATTTTATAACAATTTATATGCTGGTCCTACTTTTGATAAATCTAAAGCAGGTGATTTTTTTCAAGATATCCCATTTCCCCAATTATCAGAGGTTTATAAGGATATTTTAGAAAGATCTATAGAGGAAGAGAAGATCAAGATGGCAAAAAGCAATTGAAGGTCTCTAAGGCTCCTGGACCTGATGGTTTTACTAAAATGTATTATAAAACATTCCTTCAAATTCTATCACCTCAAACTTTATGATTTAAAATAGCATGAGGACTGATGAAGTGAGATCCAGGAGATTGTAATAATATAGACCCATTTCCCTGATAAACTTGAAGCATTTTACTAAAATATCGGTAGGAGGAGGAGCAAGAAGGGCTTCTCTCATTAGATTAACATAAAGCATTTGACGTGTGGACTTGGTATTATATGTTTGAAAAGGTTTTGAAAATTGAATATAGGGATCATCATACAGTTATAGGGATGTGAGCCAAAGTCTATTAATATATACAGGGGGGTACTCAACAAGTTTGTCCTTTTTCACCATTATTATTTGTGTTGTCAGTGGAACCATTGGTGAGAACAATTAGATTAAGCAGGGATGTTGGGGGTGGAGTGTGAGGGAGGGAACATAAATGTGCATTATTTGCTGACGATGTTCTATTCTTCGAGGCCGATTCATTAATAGCGCCAGGTAGCGACAGATGAGCGACAGTAGCGTTATTTTCACAGCGCACGCTAGTATTCGCTGTGCTTGGCCGTTGTTCGGCTGTTGACAGCGACTCAGTCGGTGTGCGGTAATGTTGAATACGGGTGTAGCGATAACCCTTATCGCCGGAGGGCTTCACCGCCCGAGACGTCCTTTTCCCAATCGTAAGAGGTGCTGCTGGAATTCCAGAATCGTCCGTGAGGAAACAGGAACAGCCCTTACAAGGGCTAGTGAATTGTAATATAGCGTTTCCCCCAATAAGAGACAGAACTCAGTATTGAGGGTGAAGGTGAAGTGTTTTTATTAGTGCCACTCTAGGCCTTATATACACAAGTCTCCATGCAATGACAACCACACTGACCAATAGCAGCAGGGCATACAATCCCTCAACTCTGCCGGTGACGCAATCAGTAGAACAATAGCAGGTTGTAATACACTCAATCAGGACAATGCCATTGACTGTGACGTAATCAACAATACACAATGGCAGTCAAAATACAATGACATTGCCTGTAACAGTATCAAAATACAATGACCTAATTAAGAAAAGGCCAGTGAATGACCCGGTGGGCAACTGAATAGTGATGACATCCAAAAGACAGAGCCTCTGTCACAATGCCCCCTTTTTGTGGAACACCCGGCAGACCCGGATTGACCCTGTTCGGGTTAACGTGGGGCTGTCCAGACTCTTGTTATGGGCAGAGTTCTGTTTGCCAGGATAATCCATCTGCATTACTGGTTTGTCTACAGGGCCTGTATACACACATACACACACACACATACAGTTGTACTCACAGGGTGCTGGTCTTGTACACACATACAGTTGTACTCACAGGGTGCTGGTCTTGTACACACACATGTACTCACAGGGTGCTGGTCTTGTCTTTTCCCCCCAATAAGAGACAGAACTCAGTATTGAGGGTGAAGATGATACACACACACACACATACAGTTGTACTCACAGGGTGCTGGTCTTGTACACACACATGTACTCACAGGGTGCTGGTCTTGTACACACACATGTACTCACAGGGTGCTGGTCTTGTACACACATACAGTTGTACTCACAGGGTGCTGGTCTTGTACACACACATGTACTCACAGGGTGCTGGTCTTGTACACACACATGTACTCACAGGGTGCTGGTCTTGTACACACATACAGTTGTACTCGCAGGGTGCTGGTCTTGTACACACACATGTACTCACAGGGTGCTGGTCTTGTACACACATACAGTTGTACTCACAGGGTGCTGGTCTTGTACACACACATGTACTCACAGGGTGCTGGTCTTGTACACACACATGTACTCACAGGGTGCTGGTCTTGTACACACATACTCTCTTAGCTCTGGTTGCAAGGCATTGAGAAAATGTTCTAGTAAAAACAACTGTAGGCTTCCGGGGTGACAGCGTGCCGGGCTAACAAAGCCTCCTTTACCAGATGGTAGTGTGGTATGTCCGCATCAGGGATGGCCCGGAAAGCATCGGAAGCTTTCCCCGATAGTTTCCCTGATAATATGGTGACCCATTCCTCCGTGGGTACCCGGTGTAAAGAGCACTGCCGTTCAAAATCGGCCAAAAATCCATCAATCTCATTGTCACTTTCCTGGATGGACTTAAATGCTGCAAATGGAATCTTTTTCCCCCCAGTGTAACTGAGGCTCAGAGACACAGGGGCGCTGAGAGGCTGCTGGGTTGCGAGTCGCCGATCTTGTGATGGATTCGAGTTCTTGTGATGGATTCGGCCATAGACCGACAATCTGTTCCGAACCGCTTGAACGAGAGCAGCGTCTTCATCGATCTCTATATTGGTTTCGGTCCTCACTGCTGCACGATCCATTTTGATCAGCTCGGCTATCAGTTCCTGACGTGGGCGGTTGCTAGCTGACCTTCCCCGGCTCATGAGTAGATCCTCCAGGTCAGCCTTTTCAACTTGTCATACTGACTCTCCATCAGGGTAGCACTCTCTCTGGGTAGAAAGGACCATCCGACCGCTTGCCACCAATTGTAGCGATAACCCTTATCGCCGGAGGGCTTCACCGCCCGAGACGTCCTTTTCCCAATCGTAAGAGGTGCTGCTGGAATTCCAGAATCGTCCGTGAGGAAACAGGAACAGCCCTTACAAGGGCTAGTGAATTGTAATATAGCGTTTCCCCCAATAAGAGACAGAACTCAGTATTGAGGGTGAAGGTGAAGTGTTTTTATTAGTGCCACTCTAGGCCTTATATACACAAGTCTCCATGCAATGACAACCACACTGACCAATAGCAGCAGGGCATACAATCCCTCAACTCTGCCGGTGACGCAATCAGTAGAACAATAGCAGGCTGTAATACACTCAATCAGGACAATGCCATTGACTGTGACGTAATCAACAATACACAATGGCAGTCAAAATACAATGACATTGCCTGTAACAGTATCAAAATACAATGACCTAATTAAGAAAAGGCCAGTGAATGACCCGGTGGGCAACTGAATAGTGATGACATCCAAAAGACAGAGCCTCTGTCACAACGGGGTTAGGAGTCGCTGTTTGACAGGTTCCGCGCTGTATGGGAGTGCATGACAGCGAATGGCCGTAGCGAACGGCTCCCAGCATATTCATTAACAAATCACGCTCAAAAAATTCTCGCGCTGTGAAATGCTTGTTTAAACCCCAGAGCGCTGGCGGCGATGGGTTAAAAGTAGTTTTTTAACCCCCAAACAACCATATTTTTTGAAAAAAAAAGAACATGTTTTTCAAAACATTTTGTAATATGAATACATTAATATCAGACCTGTAATATCAATTCTGCACAAATTTTTTTTTTTTTTTTTTTTTACCTTAAAAAAATAACTAACATTGCAGAAGTGGTCAAAGAATTTTTGACATTTAAAAAAAAAAAAACAAAAAACATTAATAGCAATTAATTATGAATATTTAAAGATTGTTCCATTGAAATGCATTGGAGAGCGCCAGGTAGCGAGAGGTCATACCTGTCCATGTTCAAGGTTGCTCGCTGGCGCTGTGGGGTGAGGCTGGAATAATGATGAATGATTCGCTATCTGGCGCTCTGTCAGTCGCTAAGCAGGATCGGCTTGATAAATGTGTGATTGCGGAGGGGAGCCGGCGTACTCGTGGCGGTGACCGTCATTACCGTTCGCTCACCATTCGCTACCTGGCGCTATCCCTTGTTAAATAAGGGCCTTTGTTTCCTCACCCCACACTTCACTTTCTAATTTATTACAAATGCTCAAGAAATTTAGCAAAATTTCCGGCTTAAAATTAAATTATACTAAGGCCCTTATTTATGAAGGAATAGCGACAGGTAGCGACTGGTGAGTGACCGGTAATGACGGGCCCCGCCACGAGAACGCCGGCTCCCCACCACAATCACACATTTATCAAGCCAATCCTGCTTAGCGACTGAGATAGCGCCAGATAGCCACTCATTCATCATTATTCCAGCCTCAGCCCACAGCACCAGCGTCCGACCTTGAACAGTGACAGGTATGACCTCTCGCTACCTGGCGCTCTCCAATGCATTTCAATGGGACATAAATATTCATAATTAATTGTTATTAATGTTTTTTTTTTTTTTAATGTGAAAAATTCTGTGACCACTTCTGCCATGTTAGATATTTTTTTTTAAGGAAAAAAAAAATTGTGCAGAATTGATATTACAGGTCTGATATTAATGTATTCATATTACAAAATTATTTAAAAAACTTGTTTTTTTTGGTTTCCAAAAATATGGTTGTTTGGGGGTTAAAAAACTACTTTTAACCCATCGCCGCCAGCGCTCTGGGGTTTACACATGCATTTCACAGCGCGAGAATTTTTTGAGCGTGATTTGTTAATGAATATGGTGGGAGCTGGTCGCTATGGCCAGTCGCTATCATGCGCTCCCATACAGCGCGGAACCTGTCAAATAGCGACTCCTCACCCAATATTCAACATTACTGCACACCGACTGAGTTGCTGTCAACAACCGAACAACGGCCAAGCACAGCGATTACTAGCGGGCGCTGTGAAAATACTGCTACAGTCGCTCAACTGTCGCCACCTGCCGCTATTAAAGACAAAAATAGACAGAGCTAACTGGGCAGCACTCGCCTAATGGCCACTAATACTTGTTATAACATAAATATACGTGTACTCACTCAACCCAGGACGACAGTGTGAAGACCTAGACAAAAGAAATGGGGGAACCCACCCTCCCCCAAAAAATGAGTACCGGGTTACTACTGAGTGGCCCTACTCATGAATATACAAAATTATGAAAAGTTTATTGTTCTAAATGGTAACACGAAAATGACATACTAACACTATTACATATACACAACAGACATAACATACAAATATAAAAACACCAGGGGGCACCAGAGGTCTGGTAAGATCATTATATGACCCTAAAATCCAACCTAAAACACGAAACCTAATAACCTATCTCAAATGTGTGCAAATCTACAATCAATTGTGCAATTATGCCAAATAGCAACAATATTTGTATCATACAATAAAGGATACCAAAATCACTCTTAATAAAACAGGAGGACTAACCAGGGTGTGCAAGGGAAATAAACAGTTATCAAAAAATAAGGCAAAGAAAAAGTAACAGTGCATATATACAGACCAACCGGGGTACCCCTGTAGAGATAAAACGCCTGCCGCTATTAATGAATCGGCCTCTAACTCTGAGGTGTCGAATTTGACACTCTTGGACCAAGAAGTTCTTAATTCAAAACAATCCTTTAATCTCATTTGGAAAACTGATAGTATTCATTATCTTGGGATCCAACTAACCCCTCAGCTTCATTTATTATATAAAAACAATTACAATGCATTATGGTTATATTGAGGTGACATGGACTCCTGGAGTGAGGCTTTCTTGGTTGAGGTGTAGATTCCTGGACAGCCGCTAGTGGGTTTTGTTCCGCTTTAAACGTGTTGCTTATTTTTACCATGTCTCGGCTCATTTTGAACACAAAGGTTTAGAAGTAGAAGGAATATTGTGAGTATAGCAGCAGCACTTTCAGGGTTTGTTACTCTTCAAAATAGCATATCTGCAATTGTATTTTGATTAATTTTTATGTTTGCTTTGATTTTAGCTTTTACTAGAAAGGAAAGAAATACATAATGGGACTGATTTATCAAGCATTTCTACCAGCCTACAAGACATTGGCTTAAATTAGAGTGATACAAAATATAATTTAATCTTTTTTTTTACACTTGCACATATTACACATTTGTCAGAATATTAGCGGTGCAGCAACATGCTGAAAAAAAGGATAAGTTATAGTTTGCAGCACTTAAATTTGCACTGATGTGACGTAGTCTGGCAGAAGTGCTTGATAAATCGGGTCCAATATGTAATTTTGTAAACCATCTATTAATATATGTATACAGTAGATTGTAAATAACTTTATAATATTGCATTTGGTTGAATTTGATAGTGTATGATCATTTTTCATTTGGTTATTTAATAGTATAGGGTCATCTCTATACAGTCTGATGTTATGTCAGAATACTTGGCTGTTGTAAATAGATTAAAACAGTTTTTTTTGGTAGGGCGTGGTTGCTTAGTGGGTGTCTTTCCTTTACAGCTTTACTGTAGTTCCTAATGCAAAAAACAGCAATGTGAGCCTATTAAATGCAATGGGAATGGAAAAGTAAGTGACATATTCCTAAAATTCATATAAACATTTAAGTGCATTCTGATTTAGAATGCCCCGCAATGTGGAACCCCCTGGTTTTGCCATATTCTCACCTCTATTCATGATCCCAGGGCAGCATCCTGGCTCTGTGCCCAGCAGGCCATGCAGGGTGGAGGGGGCACGGATGCCTCAAGATTCTGTGACTATGCTTAGTCACACTCTGCTTAGCCACAGCACGCTCCCAATGGAAGATATTCAGCTTTGCCCGGCTTGGTAAGCACACAAAGCTGACATCTCAGTTTGAAAACTTGTGAAAATTGCCTCCTTTTTCTATTTTGTCACATTAAAGTGGACCAACACCCGATGCTGATCGGCCCGGGAATCTATAAGATTCCCGGGCCGATCAGCATCGGGCCTGCGGGGCACCCCGATCGGGGGTGCCCCGCTGTGTGAAACCCCCCAGAAAGCCCCGAAATCCCTACCTGCTCCTCGATCCAGCAGCGCATGCACGAGCCGCCGCTGCCGCTCGCGCATCCCTCTAGCAGGGCGCGCACCCGTTTGTAAATGGCCGGCGCGGGCGCGCTCCCTGTAAGAGTGACGCGCGGGAGGCGGCGGCGGGCACGCTCGCTTGTCCGTCGATGGACCTCGCTTGTGCATCGGCGGGGATTGGCTGCAGCGGTCACGTGGGAGCGGGGACAGGTGAGTTCTGGGGCTTTCTGGGGGGTTTCACACAGCGGGGCACCCCCGATCGGGGTGCCCCACCGAAGTGGACCAAAACCCAGGATAGTCAAAAT
Source organism: Gastrophryne carolinensis (assembly GCA_027917425.1). Classification (NCBI taxonomy): domain Eukaryota; kingdom Metazoa; phylum Chordata; class Amphibia; order Anura; family Microhylidae; genus Gastrophryne; species Gastrophryne carolinensis. Next base: position 100,517,452 of record CM051243.1, on the reverse strand, counting down.
CCTGGGTGTTGGTCCACTTTACGGCAACCCTGATTTGTGTGGCTACAAGCAGATCAGAAATCTTCAGCACATGCAACACTTCTTGCATCAGATCTCTTATGAAATGCACAATCTTTTTCTTTTGAGACACAGGATACACAGGTGAGGATTTATATTTTAATTCCTGTAATTCAGTGGAAAGCAAAGACTCAGAGTCTGATTTATCAAGTGCTAGCACCTGTTAATACCAGTCAGAGCCAATATTTAGCCTCAGCGACACTCAGTGACATACAAAAAACAGGCAGCACCGATGTGGCCCCCAACCTGCATCTAATTTATCACTAGCACCATTTAGTTCACGGTGATCGGCGCTCTTGTTTATGCTGTGCCGTTTATAATTTGCGCTGTAGGTTAAGATCCCATAGGGCATCATCGGCAGAACTGTATTGAAGTGTTTTATGCTGTTAATTAATATTACACACGTCTGTATACAAGTACAGAACTTAAAGGCCATTTTATTTTCTATTGTCATTTTATTTTCTAAAACAGTTTCTCCAGGCGTATTTTTCTTACCAGTGTGTAATTTAGATCACAAAAACTGAAATGCAGTCTAAACGCACTTTAAAGTTTGTTCCCTTTGTCCCCAGCAGTGATTCGGTAACTGTAAGATAAAATGCCGACCAGTGTCTGTTATATACAGCGGCAATCATTTCAGCCATCACCAAAAAGTAATAGATATGGTGTGCAATGCCTAGAAAATGACCAGAGTGGCGCTCACTGGCGCTGTGATGAGTGGCATATGGGTCCAGCAGGTGCTGACACAAGTCAGCCAATATCTAGAGCACCAATCAAAGTTAAGTAGTTAATTAAAGATAAGTAGGGTGCTGTGACTTGCAGTGTCATCCTGCCAAAATAGCAGCACCAAAAAAGAAAGCTGCCGATGCAAAGAAATGGGCACTATGACAGTAAAATAAAGCTAAACAGTGCTGATGGTGTCACTTCAAGGACATCAAGAGCTCCCCCACATCACCATAGATGGCTTTCAAGAGGCTGCAGTCATCACCACCTCCAGAGGCTTAGACCAGGGGTGCTCATCCTTTTATAGAGCGCAGGCCACTTAAGCAATTTGGAAACTAGTCATGGGCAACCATGAATAGGGTCAGAATTTTGACATTTTTATTTAGAGTTACACTCATATGTCCTTTCTACACACCACCCGATGACAGCATTTATATCTAACAATCCCTGTTTGCTAGCAATACACATGTTTATTACCTGCGTATATATGGGTCCCATATTTATAGCCCACCCCCCATCTATCCCTAATTGCAACCGCATTGCAAATAATCAACCTATCTAAATGCCTACCAATGCTAAACATACAATTATATATAACAAAAACGCTTATATTGTTATAGTGCTAGAGATTTCACCCAGGTGTTTTGTTGCATTATTAATGTTCCTCCAAGCCATCTCTGCCACCTCTATTTGGCATTGTGCCCCTCCTATATAAATGTCCTTGCAACCTCTCATCCTTACTTAGAGGCCGATTCATCAATAGCGCCAGGTAGCGACAGATGAGCGACTGTAGCGTGATTTATTCTGCGCCAGCCAGTATTCGCTGTGCTTGGCCGGCATTAGCTTGATGACAGCGACTCAGTCGGTGTGCGGTAATGTTGAATACGGGCTGGGGGGTCGCTGTTTCACAGGTCCAGCGTTGTATGTGAGCGCCTGACAACGAATGGCCAGAGCGAACGGCTAGCTTCATATTCATCAAAAAATCACGCTCCGAATGTGCTGTCGCTGCCCATTCCTTGTTTAAACCCCAGAGCGCTGGCGGCGATCTGTATTAACTAGTTTTTAACCCCTAAACAACCATATTTTTTGAATGTAACATTATACATGTTTTTAGAATCATTTTGTTATATGAATACATTAATCTCAGACCTGTTAGATCAATTCTGCACATTTTTATTTTTTTTTTTTTTTGGACCTAAAAATAAATCCTAACATTGCAGAAGTGTTCTCCGATTTTTGGACATTAAAAAAATTAAAAAAAAATTATTACCAATTAATCATGAATTATTATAGATTGCTCCATTGAAATGCATTGGACATCGCCAGGGAGCGACAGCTCATACCTGGCGCTGTGAGGGAATTTGCAGCGGCGCTGTTCGGTCCAGGCGGCTTCATGATGAATGCCGCGCTAGCCGTCGCTCTCGCCGGCGCTAGCCTCATTTTGCTTGATAAATGCGTCATTGTGACCGCCGCCGGGCGTACTTGAGTCGGTAGTCGCCGTTAGCTGCCGCTACCTGGCGCTCGTCGGACACTACCTGGCGCTATCGCTTGATGAATAAGGGCCTTAACCTCTATTTAACCACCTTTAAACACCAATTCTATTCTACCCCTTCCACTTTCCCCACAGCAATTTAGAGGCCACATCAGATGGCTCTGAGGGCCACATGTGGCCCCTGGGCCACAGGTTGAGCATAGGTGGCTTAGACAATTGAGAGTGGGTTAAATTCATTTTTTGAGGATTTACTTTTTCGAGGGATCCACACTTACTAAGCTTGGTTATATAGTTTCTATGATTTTCTACACATCAAATGTGGCTCTTGACTGTCCTGACTGGCTCTTATCTTAGGGCCTTATTCATGAAGGGATAGCGTCAGGTAGTGCCTTGTAAATGACAGGTAGCGACAAGTGAACACTGGACACGGCACGCAATTACACATTTATCAAGCAGATTCTGTTGAGCGACTGGGATAATGCCATGTAGCGTCCGATTCATCATTATCCCAGCCTCAGCGTACAGCGCCGGCGTTCAGCCTTGCAGAGCGCCACGTTTTACCTCTCGCTCATTTTTTTTTTTTTTATTCTCAAATAATGTTGTGACCTCTCCTGGCCTAGAAAAAGCCATTTTTGAAAATATTTTTCATTTTTTATATTTTTATGCAGAATTGACATTACAGGTCTGGCATTAATGTGTTCATGTCAGAATGTTATAACAATGTAATTCCATATGTTTTCGCTTTGTTACTGGTGGAAACATGTTCAAAAACAGCCTTTAAACACACAGCCTCCGGCGCTCTGGGCTACATCGAAGAATTTTTGAGCGCCGGCGGTGTTTGAGGCTGTGTTTTTATGAATATGGTGTGAGTCGGTCGCACTGACCAGTCGCTACCATTCGCTCCCATACAGGAAACAAAAGCACAGGGTAGCACCAATGAATCAAATTATGTGCTCACTACCACTTAATATTAGAACAAACGCAGAGGGGGGGTTTAGAAAACTAAACCCTTTCCACAACCCCCTCCAAATAGGAGCACCAAAACACCATAAAAAGTACAACATTTATTTTATTGTAACCATATCAAACGTGGATATTAAAAACAACACAAAGACACAAACAACACTTAATAAAAATACAACTGCATTCGTCCAATGAATTCTGTAGCTTATACAAGTTCATATACAAACCAAAAATACTATCTTGATATCAATTATTATAAGTTAACCCTGGAAAAAAAGCTGCCAATATCTAATAAAGTGCCTATTAATTATCTACCAAAAAGGTTTATTAGTATGCTGCAATGATTAATTCTATTATTAGATGTGATATTGTTGTGCTAGATTATCTTGAATTAATTTTTGCTTTGTATTATTGATTTTTGTGCCGGCACGAATCCCCAAACGAAAAAAAAATTTAAATAAATTATTTGAACCAAAGATTTTTTGTGTATAAATGATTATTAATAAATAATCTATAATCAATATTAGGGTTTATCAAAAAAATAATCAATATGTGAACAAATATATATAACATGTGCACTATGCTAACAACCAATAAAGAATTAGAAAATTAATACTAAATGCTAACTGAGCTAAACTTTATATTACACCAATGTTCCCAAAAACTAAGTGTCAAATAGCAACTGGTATTGCACATCATCAACAATTATGGACTCTGAAAGAATGGAAAGACATCTATGGTAAAGAAATCATGATACCAGCACATGAGCAGCAATACAAATACAGGCAAGGCAGCGAATGGTTACCCGGGAATATTACAGGTCAGTGGACGAATGCAGGTCAATCCACCTGCGCACGCGGCCTCCCATGCCGCTTCTCTCGGGTGAGTAACCTGGCCGGCATTGATTTATGTGATGTATGTTGGGGTGATGTATCACCAGTACAGCGCTGCAGGGAGCGAGAGGTAGCACCAGCTCAGTGCAACCGACTCTCAGTGACTCACACCATACTTACAAAAAACTACACACACATAGCGTTGGCTCTCTAAATCTGGTCACTGTAGCATAGAGCGCCAGACACTCTGTAGTTAAAGTCTGTTTTGGAACACATATCCACCAGTAACATAGCGAAAACTAGAGATGAGCGAACTTTTGAAAAATTCGATTCGACTGATTCGCCGAATTTACCGACAAAAATCGTTTCGACCCGAATAAATTCGCGACGAATCGCTATTAAAAACGGCTATTTCTGAGCCTCCTAGAGCCTCAATAGGGTTGTAAACCATTCTGCCTTGCTGTAACACGCACAGGATGCGTGCTGGGTTAGTTAAATAATACTTTGAAGAAATATCACATGCAGATCAGAGGCATCGCTAATAGAATCGCAGAGCGGCACAATTGAATTCAAGAGAGTTGAAGTGGCATCACTATGAGGGGCAGGAGCCCAAACATTGCTTTAAAGAGACACTGGAGTTGGCTTCAGGAGCCCAAAAATTGGATGAATCACACCCTGGAGTTGGCAGCAGCAGCAGCAGCAGGAGCCCAAAAATTGGATGAATCACACCCTGGAGTTGGCAGCAGCAGCAGCAGGAGCCCAAATATTACTTTAAAGAGACCCTGGGGTTGGCTTCAGGAGCCCAAAAATTGGATGAATCACACCCTGGAGTTGGCAGCAGCAGCAGCAGGAGCCCAAATATTACTTTAAAGAGACACTGGAGTTGGCTTCAGTAGCCCAAAAATTGGATGAATCACACCCTGGAGTTGGCAGCAGCAGCAGGAGCCCAAATATTACTTTAAAGAGACCCTGGGGTTGGCCTCAGGAGCCCAAAAATTGGATGAATCACACCCTGGAGTTGGCAGCAGCAGGAGCCCAAACATTACTTTAAAGAGACCCTGGGGTTGGCCTCAGGAGCCCAAAAATTGGATGAATCACACCCTGGAGTTGGCAGCAGCAGCAGCAGGAGCCCAAATATTACTTTAAAGAGACACTGGAGTTGGCTTCAGTAGCCCAAAAATTGGATGAATCACACCCTGGAGTTGGCAGCAGCAGCAGGAGCCCAAATATTACTTTAAAGAGACCCTGGGGTTGGCCTCAGGAGCCCAAAAATTGGATGAATCACACCCTGGAGTTGGCAGCAGCAGGAGCCCAAACATTACTTTAAAGAGACCCTGGGGTTGGCCTCAGGAGCCCAAAAATTGGATGAATCACACCCTGGAGTTGGCAGCAGCAGCAGCAGGAGCCCAAATATTACTTTAAAGAGACACTGGAGTTGGCTTCAGTAGCCCAAAAATTGGATGAATCACACCCTGGAGTTGGCAGCAGCAGCAGGAGCCCAAATATTACTTTAAAGAGACCCTGGGGTTGGCCTCAGGAGCCCAAAAATTGGATGAATCACACCCTGGAGTTGGCAGCAGCAGGAGCCCAAACATTACTTTAAAGAGACCCTGGGGTTGGCCTCAGGAGCCCAAAAATTGGATGAATCACACCCTGGAGTTGGCAGCAGCAGCAGCAGGAGCCCAAATATTACTTTAAAGAGACACTGGAGTTGGCTTCAGTAGCCCAAAAATTGGATGAATCACACCCTGGAGTTGGCAGCAGCAGCAGGAGCCCAAATATTACTTTAAAGAGACCCTGGGGTTGGCCTCAGGAGCCCAAAAATTGGATGAATCACACCCTGGAGTTGGCAGCAGCAGGAGCCCAAACATTACTTTAAAGAGACCCTGGGGTTGGCCTCAGGAGCCCAAAAATTGGATGAATCACACCCTGGAGTTGGCAGCAGCAGCAGGAGCCCAAATATTACTTTAAAGAGACCCTGGGGTTGGCCTCAGGAGCCCAAAAATTGGATGAATCACACCCTGGAGTTGGCAGCAGCAGCAGCAGCAGGAGCCCAAAAATTGGATGAATCACACCCTGGAGTTGGCAGCAGCAGCAGCAGGAGCCCAAATATTACTTTAAAGAGACCCTGGGGTTGGCTTCAGGAGCCCAAAAATTGGATGAATCACACCCTGGAGTTGGCAGCAGCAGCAGCAGGAGCCCAAATATTACTTTAAAGAGACACTGGAGTTGGCTTCAGTAGCCCAAAAATTGGATGAATCACACCCTGGAGTTGGCAGCAGCAGCAGGAGCCCAAATATTACTTTAAAGAGACCCTGGGGTTGGCCTCAGGAGCCCAAAAATTGGATGAATCACACCCTGGAGTTGGCAGCAGCAGGAGCCCAAACATTACTTTAAAGAGACCCTGCGGTTGGCCTCAGGAGCCCAAAAATTGGATGAATCACACCCTGGAGTTGGCAGCAGCAGCAGCAGGAGCCCAAATATTACTTTAAAGAGACACTGGAGTTGGCTTCAGTAGCCCAAAAATTGGATGAATCACACCCTGGAGTTGGCAGCAGCAGCAGGAGCCCAAATATTACTTTAAAGAGACCCTGGGGTTGGCCTCAGGAGCCCAAAAATTGGATGAATCACACCCTGGAGTTGGCAGCAGCAGGAGCCCAAACATTACTTTAAAGAGACCCTGGGGTTGGCCTCAGGAGCCCAAATATTGGATGAATCACACCCTGGAGTTGGCAGCAGCAGCAGCAGGAGCCCAAATATTACTTTAAAGAGACACTGGAGTTGGCTTCAGTAGCCCAAAAATTGGATGAATCACACCCTGGAGTTGGCAGCAGCAGCAGGAGCCCAAATATTACTTTAAAGAGACCCTGGGGTTGGCCTCAGGAGCCCAAAAATTGGATGAATCACACCCTGGAGTTGGCAGCAGCAGGAGCCCAAACATTACTTTAAAGAGACCCTGGGGTTGGCCTCAGGAGCCCAAAAAGTGGATGAATCACACCCTGGAGTTGGCAGCAGCAGCAGCAGGAGCCCAAATATTACTTTAAAGAGACACTGGAGTTGGCTTCAGTAGCCCAAAAATTGGATGAATCACACCCTGGAGTTGGCAGCAGCAGCAGGAGCCCAAATATTACTTTAAAGAGACCCTGGGGTTGGCCTCAGGAGCCCAAAAATTGGATGAATCACACCCTGGAGTTGGCAGCAGCAGGAGCCCAAACATTACTTTAAAGAGACCCTGGGGTTGGCCTCAGGAGCCCAAAAATTGGATGAATCACACCCTGGAGTTGGCAGCAGCAGCAGCAGGAGCCCAAATATTACTTTAAAGAGACACTGGAGTTGGCTTCAGTAGCCCAAAAATTGGATGAATCACACCCTGGAGTTGGCAGCAGCAGCAGGAGCCCAAATATTACTTTAAAGAGACCCTGGGGTTGGCCTCAGGAGCCCAAAAATTGGATGAATCACACCCTGGAGTTGGCAGCAGCAGGAGCCCAAACATTACTTTAAAGAGACCCTGGGGTTGGCCTCAGGAGCCCAAAAATTGGATGAATCACACCCTGGAGTTGGCAGAAGTTGGCAGTAGCAGCAGCAGGAGCCCAAACATTACTTTAAAGAGACCCTGGGGTTGGCCTCAGGAGCCCAAAAATTGGATGAATCACACCCTGGAGTTGGCAGCAGCAGCAGCAGGAGCCCAAATATTACTTTAAAGAGACACTGGAGTTGGCTTCAGTAGCCCAAAAATTGGATGAATCACACCCTGGAGTTGGCAGCAGCAGCAGGAGCCCAAATATTACTTTAAAGAGACCCTGGGGTTGGCCTCAGGAGCCCAAAAATTGGATGAATCACACCCTGGAGTTGGCAGCAGCAGGAGCCCAAACATTACTTTAAAGAGACCCTGGGGTTGGCCTCAGGAGCCCAAAAATTGGATGAATCACACCCTGGAGTTGGCAGAAGTTGGCAGTAGCAGCAGCAGGAGCCCAAACATTACTTTAAACAGACCCTGGGGTTGGCCTCAGGAGCCCAAAAATTGGATGAATCACACCCTGGAGTTGGCAGCAGCAGCAGCAGGAGCCCAAATATTACTTTAAAGAGACACTGGGGTTGGCTTCAGGAGCCCAAAAATTGGATGAATCACACCCTGGAGTTGCAAGCAGCAGCAGGAGCCCAAACATTACTTTAAACAGACCCTGGGGTTGGCCTCAGGAGCCCAAAAATTGGATGAATCACACCCTGGAGTTGCAAGCAGCAGCAGGAGCCCAAACATTACTTTAAACAGACCCTGGGGTTGGCCTCAGGAGCCCAAAAATTGGATGAATCACACCCTGGAGTTGGCAGCAGCAGCAGCAGGAGCCCAAATATTACTTTAAAGAGACACTGGGGTTGGCTTCAGGAGCCCAAAAATTGGATGAATCACACCCTGGAGTTGGCAGCAGCAGCAGCAGGAGCCCAAATATTACTTTAAAGAGACACTGGAGTTGGCTTCAGTAGCCCAAAAATTGGATGAATCACACCCTGGAGTTGGCAGCAGCAGCAGCAGGAGCCCAAACATTACTTTAAACAGACCCTGGGGTTGGCCTCAGGAGCCCAAAAATTGGATGAATCACACCCTGGAGTTGGCAGCAGCAGGAGCCCAAACATTACTTTAAACAGACCCTGGGGTTGGCCTCAGGAGCCCAAAAATTGGATGAATCACACCCTGGAGTTGCAAGCAGCAGCAGGAGCCACAACATTACTTTAAACAGACCCTGGGGTTGGCTTCAGGAGCCCAAAAATTGGATGAATCACACCCTGTGGAGAGTCATGTGGAGAAAAAGTAGCTTAGTTAGTAATATCTACATAAAATTATGAATAAACAAATGCAAAAGTTTGCCAAAGTGAAGTTTTGTTTGAGGGTGTGTTTCCACCTTTTAATTAAATCAGAAACAAGAAGGTATCATTGCCTCTGACTAATTAGCCCTCAAAAATTCTTGGAATTTTTAATCTGGAATCATGTCTGATCCGTCTTATCCGAAGAATATTAATAAAAAGTAAGAGTAACGTAAAGGATTTTTTATCAATACTTACTTGTGGTCCGATGCGGAGGAATGTCTGTAACTGGAGAGTAGCGCCTTAAATCTGTTTTGCACGATCCATCTTTCTTGGTCTGGCCCCGTCATCAATCTACTGGAATACATCAGGCATTGTTGGGAGGAAAGCTTGGCTGATCCATGCGCCATTCATTTCCACGCAGGGCAGTCTCTGGAAAAAAAAAGTCTGTATAAACCAGGGTCTTTTTCATATAAAAACAAATGGTTATTCTTGCTTTTCAACCATATGTTCCACAGCTTTACCAGTCATTGTGTCAGCCAATGAAGCAACTTTGTCTCGAAGTGCTGCAAAAGCAGTCCACTGCATCACAAGTGGCATCTGACACCCCCAGTCAACTGTCTGTCTGTTATGCTTTGGGTTCAGCTCCACTATCCATTGATCTGATATCCAAGATCTGATAATCATAAAATTCAGCAGCTACTGCCCAGCCAAGAAGTGGAGGAGACACTCGCCTCTTCTTCCACTATCCGGCAATTAGTGATGAGGAGAGTGTCGTGGGAGGAGGTGTTGCAAGCCGAGGTAGTGGAAGAGGGTCCCTGGAGTCTGCGGCGGTGGCGGCGGCAGCAGCAGCGAATTATTGCGGACTGTTGGTAGGAAAAATCAGCTACTCAGCGATGTGGCAGTGTTCCATGCAGCATCCTGTGGAGAAAAAGTAGGTTAGTTAGTGTATATACATAAAATTATGAATAGACAAATGCAATAGTATTGCGAAAGTGAAGTTTTGTTTGAGGGTGTGTTTCCACCTTGCAATTAAATCAGAAACAACTAGCTATCATTTGCCTCTGAATAATTAGCCCTCAAAAATTCTTGGAATTTTTAATCTTGATGTCTGAGGGATTTCTCCTCTCAGACAGCGTCACCATAAGTCCAGCCTGCTGCATTACCCAGTGGTGGACCTTTCAGAGAACTGATGGCTTGTGCCGAGCCGAGGTGGAGAGTCACATGGCATGGTTGTTGAACAGAAGGTGGGCCAGTCCTTTAGCCTGTCAGTGTGTACCAAAGTGCACAGTGTTGTCTACGCCTGGAGCTGTAACTATAGACTCATGGTGGACAATATATATCCTTTTAGGCCCCCTTGGTGATTGTGGTTTCACGCTGTTCTTCACATGGTTTTCCTTGACCATCAGAGTCACACATGGGAGGAACTACTAAAAATGAGAACTCAATCCATGAAAGCATTGCTTAATCCACGAAAACTGCAAATTTGGACCCATGGTGACTGACACTTGGAAGAACATCTTGTTTGCGCTGCGACAAGGAAGCCAGAGTCATGCGTCCTGACATGGCACACGTGTTCAGTCTAGTTTTGAAGTCTTGCCCCCATCTGAAAGACATCCGAACAACAGGAAAGAAAGTTAGCATGCACTTCTGGCACTCCTACACCACCAAGCACAACCTTATTGAGCCTCAGCGTCACAACGGTGTACCCCACCATAGTCTGATTTGCGATGTTTCCACCCGTTGGAATTCCACCCTCCATATGCAGGATCCACTATAGCAGTGGTCCCCAACCCTGTCCTCAAGGCCCACCAACAGGCCAGGCTTTGCAGATCTCCACAAAGATGCTCAGGTGGAGTAATTAGTGCAGCTGCAGAGCAATAGAGCTGGCTATTTGGAGATCCAAAAAACATGACATGTTGGTGGGCCTTGAGGACAGGGTTGAGGACCACTGCACTATAGGAACAGAGAAAAGCCATCACGGATTTCTGGATGATCCAAACGGATAGGGGGACACCCCTGTGTAAATTCAATGTAAACCATTGGCAGCTCATACGTGACACCGACCGTTTGCTCAGGCCCTTTGAGGAAGCTACATTATTAGTCAGTTGCCAGGACTATGAGATGAACGATGAGATTCCACTGCTTCATGTACTACAACACATGTTGGAAAGCATGGCTGGTCAGGGCACTGGAGACATGGCACATACATTTCACAGCCACATGAAGCCTGTGGGGGCTGAAGTGGAGGAGGAGGAGGGGGTGGGGCACAGCAAACCACAGTTTAGGTTTCACAAAATGACCATTTTATCTAGTCATCTGACAGGAGAGGAGGAGCAGGAGCAGCCACAGGAGCTAGAGGGTTGTGAGTAAGGCGAGACAGAGGACCCAGACACACCATGGCAGTTTACAGTGGAGATGGAGACAGGTAGTCCCTCCGAGTCACTTGCACAAATGGCACGATGCATGCTCACATGCATGCGTACTAGTGAGCGCAGAATTGTCTCCATTTGTCAGCGGGAAGACTTCTGGCTCTCCAACTTATTGGACCCTCGCTTCCGGCACAAAATGGGGGCATTTTTTACGCCCACTGAGAGGGAGGACAAACTGACCTACTACAGAGACATCCCACGTAGTCAGTTGGGCGATGTCTATCTGCGCCATGGCCCATACTCCCGCAGGTCTGACTCGGGGGGAAGTCTGCGATCACCTTCCACTGCCATGGCTGCTGGGGGGGTGGAAGGAGCAGCAGCAGCAGCTCCATCAGCAGCAGCCTCAGTCTTCAGTCGCTAGTGAGTAGCTTTCTACACCCGCATAGTGAGTCTACTCATGAGCAGCAGGAAGACCTGGAGCTGGACCTCAAACAGCAGGTCATGTCATACCTTGACATGACCATGCCAACACACCTTCAAGATCCACTGGATTTGCTGGGAAGCCAAACTTGACTTGTGCCCGCAACTAGCAGAGTTTGCCCTGGAAAAGCTGTACTGGCCGGACAGTAGTTGATTTAGATGGCAACTGGGCTGCTCTATATAACGAAGCAAAATGGCAAATTTACCTCACTATATAAGCTATTGCCCCTCAGATTTACACAGGGGCTGCTCTATATTATGCTGCAAAATGGCAAATTAACCTCACAATATAAGCTATTGCAGCTCTATATAAATAAAAATAAATAAATAAAAAAAGGGCCTGTAGAAGCTTATTTAGTATAACAGATAGGGTGACATGTGCTGGTTTGGGATGCCCATATGGGCTAGTGTTTTGGCAGCAGTACAAAAACCAATGCAAAATGCAATAGCTTAATAAAGCTGATGCTGATCAACGCTTATTTAGTATAACAGATGGGGTGCAACATGCAGGTTTGGGATGCCCTGCGGCCTGGTGTATTTAAAGCAGACCAAAACCAATTCAAAATGCAATAACTTAATAAAGCTGAGGCTGTAGATGCTTATTTAGTATAAACAGGTAGGGTGCAAGGTGCAGCTCTGGGGTGCCCTGCGGCCTGGTTAAATGAAAGCAGTCAAAAAGGAAGTGCAAACTGAAGTAGCTTAATGAAGCTGATGCTGATCAACGCTTATGTTGTATACCAGATAGGGTGCAAGGTGCAGCTTTGGGGTGCCCTGCGGCCTGGTTTATTAAAATCAGTCAAAAATAAGTGCAAACTGAAGTAGCCTGATCAACGCTTATGTTGTATAACAGATAGGTTTAAAATAGCATGTGCCTTGGGATGCCCGTGTGGCCTGTTATATTTCAAGCTGAACAAAAAGTAACAATAATCCAAGTATGAGACATCATTTTGACCTTCTTCACAGCGCCATACTTTGAAAAAAAAAAATTAATTTCATGCCGATCAATCCAAAGGTCAATGCCCCTAACAAAAATAGTGTTCGGCATAAGTTTTCCTTCTGGAAGGACGTAACCTTTAGTTTACATGGTTGGGGTAGGTTATCTTACAAATTGGGATACCCCAGGCAGCAGTGTCATTGAAAGAGACAGATTGTAATGCAGGCCATACGCAAGCAGAGAAACTCAGGCTGCAACAGGCCTATTTAGTTTACATGGTTGGGGTAGGTTATCTTACAAATTGGGATACCCCACTGTATATGAAACCGAATATAAATGCACACCCAAAAGTGGACACTCAGCCTCCAAGAGGCCTGCTTAGTTTAAATAAGAGAGCTGCTTAGTATGGTAGGTAGGTTATGTTATGTTACAGAATGGGATGCCCCAAGCAGACTTGAGATCAGTATATATGCACACAGCAGCAGTGTGTTAGCAGGCTCATACAGGCCAAATTTCTTTAAATAAATGTGCAGCTTACAGTAAATGCAGAGGCTAATGGTATGTTACAGAATGGGATGCCCCAAGCAGACTTGAGATCAGTATATATGCACACAGCAGCAGTGTGTTAGCAGGCTCATACAGGGCAAATTTCTTTAAATAACTGTGCAGCTTACAGTTAATGCAGAGGCTAATGGTATGTTACAGAATGGGATGCCCCAAGCAGACTTGAGATCAGTATATATGCACACAGCAGCAGTGTGTTAGCAGGCTCATACAGGCCAAATTTCTTTAAATAACTGTGCAGCTTACAGTAAATGCAGAGGCTAATGGTATGTTACAGAATGGGATGCCCCAAAGCTGACTTGAGATAAGTATATATGCACACAGCAGCAGTGTGTTAGCAGGCTCATACAGGCCAAATTTCTTTAAATAACTGTGCAGCTTACAGTTAATGCAGAGGCTAATGGTATGTTACAGAATGGGATGTCCCAAAAACCAGAGAGCACCTGGCAGGCAGCAGTAAGACTATGCACAGCAAAAGTGTCTTTATCATGCCTAATTTCAATTAGAATAGGTGCAAATGGTTAGGTTCTTAAATAGAGGCTGGTGTAGTCACAGAATGGGATGCCCTAAAAACCAGCAGTAAGTACACCTGGCAGGGACAAGTAGTGCTATGCCCAGCAAAAGTGTCTTTATCAGGCTAATTTCAAATATGATAAGAGCAAATGCTTATATGGTCTTAAACAGAGGCTGCTGTAGTCACAGAATGGGATGCCCCAAATAGGAGTGCACCTGGCAGGGTCCAGTAGTGCTTTGCCCAGCAAAAGTGTCTTTATCAGGCCTAATTTCAAATATGATAAGAGCAAATGCTTATATGGTCTTAAACAGAGGCTGCTGTAGTCACAGAATGGGATGCCCCAAATAGGAATGCACCTGGCAGGGTCCAGTAGTGCTATGCCCAGCAAAAGTGTCTTTATCAGGCCTAATTTCAAATATGATAAGAGCAAATGCTTATATGGTCTTAAACAGAGGCTGCTGTAGTCACAGAATGGGATGCCCCAAATAGGAGTGCACCTGGCAGGGTCCAGTAGTGCTTTGCCCAGCAAAAGTGTCTTTATCAGGCCTAATTTCAAATATGATAAGAGCAAATGCTTATATGGTCTTAAACAGAGGTTGCTGTAGTCACAGAATGGGATGCCCCAAATAGGAGTGCACCTGGCAGGGTCCAGTAGTGCTTTGCCCAGCAAAAGTGTCTTTATCAGGCCTAATTTCAAATATGATAAGAGCAAATGCTTATATGGTCTTAAACAGAGGCTGCTTTAGTCACAGAATGGGATGCCCCAAATAGGAGTGCACCTGGCAGGGTCCAGTAGTGCTATGCCCAGCAAAAGTGTCTTTATCAGGCCTAATTTCAAATATGATAAGAGCAAATGCTTATATGGTCTTAAACAGAGGCTGCTTTAGTCACAGAATGGGATGCCCCAAATAGGAGTGCACCTGGCAGGGTCCAGTAGTGCTATGCCCAGCAAAAGTGTCTTTATCAGGCCTAATTTCAAATATGATAAGAGCAAATGCTTATATGGTCTTAAACAGAGGCTGCTGTAGTCACAGAATGGGATGCCCCAAATAGGAGTGCACCTGGCAGGGTCCAGTAGTGCTTTGCCCAGCAAAAGTGTCTTTATCAGGCCTAATTTCAAATATGATAAGAGCAAATGCTTATATGGTCTTAAACAGAGGCTGCTGTAGTCACAGAATGGGATGCCCCAAATAGGAGTGCACCTGGCAGGGTCCAGTAGTGCTTTGCCCAGCAAAAGTGTCTTTATCAGGCCTAATTTCAAATATGATAAGAGCAAATGCTTATATGGTCTTAAACAGAGGCTGCTGTAGTCACAGAATGGGATGCCCCAAATAGGAGTGCACCTGGCAGGGTCCAGTAGTGCTTTGCCCAGCAAAAGTGTCTTTATCAGGCCTAATTTCAAATATGATAAGAGCAAATGCTTATATGGTCTTAAACAGAGGCTGCTGTAGTCACAGAATGGGATGCCCCAAATAGGAGTGCACCTGGCAGGGTCCAGTAGTGCTATGCCCAGCAAAAGTGTCTTTATCAGGCCTAATTTCAAATATGATAAGAGCAAATGCTTATATGGTCTTAAACAGAGGCTGCTTTAGTCACAAAATGGGATGCCCCAAATAGGAGTGCACCTGGCAGGGTCCAGTAGTGCTATGCCCAGCAAAAGTGTCTTTATCAGGCCTAATTTCAAATATGATAAGAGCAAATGCTTATATGGTCTTAAACAGAGGCTGCTGTAGTCACAGAATGGGATGCCCCAAATAGGAGTGCACCTGGCAGGGTCCAGTAGTGCTTTGCCCAGCAAAAGTGTCTTTATCAGGCCTAATTTCAAATATGATAAGAGCAAATGCTTATATGGTCTTAAACAGAGGCTGCTGTAGTCACAGAATGGGATGCCCCAAATAGGAGTGCACCTGGCAGGGTCCAGTAGTGCTTTGCCCAGCAAAAGTGTCTTTATCAGGCCTAATTTCAAATATGATAAGAGCAAATGCTTATGTGGTCTTAAACAGAGGCTGCTGTAGTCACAGAATGGGATGCCCCAAATAGGAGTGCACCTGGCAGGGTCCAGTAGTGCTTTGCCCAGCAAAAGTGTCTTTATCAGGCCTAATTTCAAATATGATAAGAGCAAATGCTTATATGGTCTTAAACAGAGGCTGCTGTAGTCACAGAATGGGATGCCCCAAATAGGAGTGCACCTGGCAGGGTCCAGTAGTGCTTTGCCCAGCAAAAGTGTCTTTATCAGGCCTAATTTCAAATATGATAAGAGCAAATGCTTATATGGTCTTAAACAGAGGCTGCTTTAGTCACAGAATGGGATGCCCCAAATAGGAGTGCACCTGGCAGGGTCCAGTAGTGCTTTGCCCAGCAAAAGTGTCTTTATCAGGCCTAATTTCAAATATGATAAGAGCAAATGCTTATATGGTCTTAAACAGAGGCTGCTGTAGTCACAGAATGGGATGCCCCAAATAGGAGTGCACCTGGCAGGGTCCAGTAGTGCTTTGCCCAGCAAAAGTGTCTTTATCAGGCCTAATTTCAAATATGATAAGAGCAAATGCTTATATGGTCTTAAACAGAGGCTGCTGTAGTCACAGAATGGGATGCCCCAAATAGGAGTGCACCTGGCAGGGTCCAGTAGTGCTTTGCCCAGCAAAAGTGTCTTTATCAGGCCTAATTTCAAATATGATAAGAGCAAATGCTTATATGGTCTTAAACAGAGGCTGCTTTAGTCACAGAATGGGATGCCCCAAATAGGAGTGCACCTGGCAGGGTCCAGTAGTGCTATGCCCAGCAAAAGTGTCTTTATCAGGCCTAATTTCAAATATGATAAGAGCAAATGCTTATATGGTCTTAAACAGAGGCTGCTTTAGTCACAGAATGGGATGCCCCAAATAGGAGTGCACCTGGCAGGGTCCAGTAGTGCTATGCCCAGCAAAAGTGTCTTTATCAGGCCTAATTTCAAATATGATAAGAGCAAATGCTTATATGGTCTTAAACAGAGGCTGCTGTAGTCACAGAATGGGATGCCCCAAATAGGAGTGCACCTGGCAGGGTCCAGTAGTGCTTTGCCCAGCAAAAGTGTCTTTATCAGGCCTAATTTCAAATATGATAAGAGCAAATGCTTATATGGTCTTAAACAGAGGCTGCTGTAGTCACAGAATGGGATGCCCCAAATAGGAGTGCACCTGGCAGGGTCCAGTAGTGCTTTGCCCAGCAAAAGTGTCTTTATCAGGCCTAATTTCAAATATGATAAGAGCAAATGCTTATATGGTCTTAAACAGAGGCTGCTGTAGTCACAGAATGGGATGCCCCAAATAGGAGTGCACCTGGCAGGGTCCAGTAGTGCTTTGCCCAGCAAAAGTGTCTTTATCAGGCCTAATTTCAAATATGATAAGAGCAAATGCTTATATGGTCTTAAACAGAGTCTGCTTTAGTCACAGAATGGGATGCCCCAAATAGGAGTGCACCTGGCAGGGTCCAGTAGTGCTATGCCCAGCAAAAGTGTCTTTATCAGGCCTAATTTCAAATATGATAAGAGCAAATGCTTATATGGTCTTAAACAGAGGCTGCTTTAGTCACAGAATGGGATGCCCCAAATAGGAGTGCACCTGGCAGGGTCCAGTAGTGCTATGCCCAGCAAAAGTGTCTTTATCAGGCCTAATTTCAAATATGATAAGAGCAAATGCTTATATGGTCTTAAACAGAGGCTGCTGTAGTCACAGAATGGGATGCCCCAAATAGGAGTGCACCTGGCAGGGTCCAGTAGTGCTATGCCCAGCAAAAGTGTCTTTATCAGGCCTAATTTCAAATATGATAAGAGCAAATGCTTATATGGTCTTAAACAGAGGCTGCTGTAGTCACAGAATGGGATGCCCCAAATAGGAGTGCACCTGGCAGGGTCCAGTAGTGCTATGCCCAGCAAAAGTGTCTTTATCAGGCCTAATTTCAAATATGATAAGAGCAAATGCTTATATGGTCTTAAACAGAGGCTGCTTTAGTCACAGAATGGGATGCCCCAAATAGGAGTGCACCTGGCAGGGTCCAGTAGTGCTATGCCCAGCAAAAGTGTCTTTATCAGGCCTAATTTCAAATATGATAAGAGCAAATGCTTATATGGTCTTAAACAGAGGCTGCTGTAGTCACAGAATGGGATGCCCCAAATAGGAGTGCACCTGGCAGGGTCCAGTAGTGCTTTGCCCAGCAAAAGTGTCTTTATCAGGCCTAATTTCAAATATGATAAGAGCAAATGCTTATATGGTCTTAAACAGAGGCTGCTTTAGTCACAGAATGGGATGCCCCAAATAGGAGTGCACCTGGCAGGGTCCAGTAGTGCTATGCCCAGCAAAAGTGTCTTTATCAGGCCTAATTTCAAATATGATAAGAGCAAATGCTTATATGGTCTTAAACAGAGGCTGCTGTAGTCACAGAATGGGATGCCCCAAATAGGAGTGCACCTGGCAGGGTCCAGTAGTGCTTTGCCCAGCAAAAGTGTCTTTATCAGGCCTAATTTCAAATATGATAAGAGCAAATGCTTATATGGTCTTAAACAGAGGCTGCTTTAGTCACAGAATGGGATGCCCCAAATAGGAGTGCACCTGGCAGGGTCCAGTAGTGCTATGCCCAGCAAAAGTGTCTTTATCAGGCCTAATTTCAAATATGATAAGAGCAAATGCTTATATGGTCTTAAACAGAGGCTGCTGTAGTCACAGAATGGGATGCCCCAAATAGGAGTGCACCTGGCAGGGTCCAGTAGTGCTTTGCCCAGCAAAAGTGTCTTTATCAGGCCTAATTTCAAATATGATAAGAGCAAATGCTTATATGGTCTTAAACAGAGGCTGCTGTAGTCACAGAATGGGATGCCCCAAATAGGAGTGCACCTGGCAGGGTCCAGTAGTGCTTTGCCCAGCAAAAGTGTCTTTATCAGGCCTAATTTCAAATATGATAAGAGCAAATGCTTATATGGTCTTAAACAGAGGCTGCTGTAGTCACAGAATGGGATGCCCCAAATAGGAGTGCACCTGGCAGGGTCCAGTAGTGCTATGCCCAGCAAAAGTGTCTTTATCAGGCCTAATTTCAAATATGATAAGAGCAAATGCTTATATGGTCTTAAACAGAGGCTGCTGTAGTCACAGAATGGGATGCCCCAAATAGGAGTGCACCTGGCAGGGTCCAGTAGTGCTTTGCCCAGCAAAAGTGTCTTTATCAGGCCTAATTTCAAATATGATAAGAGCAAATGCTTATATGGTCTTAAACAGAGGCTGCTGTAGTCACAGAATGGGATGCCCCAAATAGGAGTGCACCTGGCAGGGTCCAGTAGTGCTTTGCCCAGCAAAAGTGTCTTTATCAGGCCTAATTTCAAATATGATAAGAGCAAATGCTTATATGGTCTTAAACAGAGGCTGCTGTAGTCACAGAATGGGATGCCCCAAATAGGAGTGCACCTGGCAGGGTCCAGTAGTGCTTTGCCCAGCAAAAGTGTCTTTATCAGGCCTAATTTCAAATATGATAAGAGCAAATGCTTATATGGTCTTAAACAGAGGCTGCTGTAGTCACAGAATGGGATGCCCCAAATAGGAGTGCACCTGGCAGGGTCCAGTAGTGCTTTGCCCAGCAAAAGTGTCTTTATCAGGCCTAATTTCAAATATGATAAGAGCAAATGCTTATATGGTCTTAAACAGAGGCTGCTGTAGTCACAGAATGGGATGCCCCAAATAGGAGTGCACCTGGCAGGGTCCAGTAGTGCTTTGCCCAGCAAAAGTGTCTTTATCAGGCCTAATTTCAAATATGATAAGAGCAAATGCTTATATGGTCTTAAACAGAGGCTGCTGTAGTCACAGAATGGGATGCCCCAAATAGGAGTGCACCTGGCAGGGTCCAGTAGTGCTTTGCCCAGCAAAAGTGTCTTTATCAGGCCTAATTTCAAATATGATAAGAGCAAATGCTTATATGGTCTTAAACAGAGGCTGCTTTAGTCACAGAATGGGATGCCCCAAATAGGAGTGCACCTGGCAGGGTCCAGTAGTGCTTTGCCCAGCAAAAGTGTCTTTATCAGGCCTAATTTCAAATATGATAAGAGCAAATGCTTATATGGTCTTAAACAGAGGCTGCTGTAGTCACAGAATGGGATGCCCCAAATAGGAGTGCACCTGGCAGGGTCCAGTAGTGCTTTGCCCAGCAAAAGTGTCTTTATCAGGCCTAATTTCAAATATGATAAGAGCAAATGCTTATATGGTCTTAAACAGAGGCTGGTGTAGTCACAGAATGGGATGCCTCACAGCAGACTTAAGATCAGTTCAGTATATATGCACAGTTAGTATAAGCAGCCTGAAAACGCTAACAAAGCCTGTCAGGCTGGATGAAAAAAAAAAAAAAACTGACAGCCTCCGATTTTCCCTTCCTTTCCCTGTTTTTCGCTGACTTTCTGTCTGTCTCCTGTCTGTCTCCTGTCTGTCTTCTGCCTGTCTCCAGCCTGTCCCTGTCTGTCCCTCAGCTACACAGCGTTCTGTCTCTCACGAATGCAATAGAGAAATGAGGAAAAGCAAGATGGCCGCCGTTAAATACCGCTGTGTGACGTCACCGGGCTTGCTGGCTGCTGATAGGCTGCATGTGACTGCCCCAGCTTGCACTGGCGCGGGATACATGTCCAGACATGTCCCGTCCGCCATCTTAGAATGCCTGTAAATGTAAATGAATGGATGTTAAAGGAAAACTTCGAGTGATCGAATCGCGGGGAAATTCGGATTCGATCCGAATCGAATTTTTCCTGAAATTCGGATCGAATCCGGGTTCGTCCGGATCGATTCGCTCATCCCTAGCGAAAACACATGGAATGACATTGTTATAACATTGTGACATTAACACTTTAGTGCCAGACCTGTAAATACAATTCTGCATAAAAAACAAAAAAAAATCAAAAAAGTTTTCAAAAATTACTTTTTCTAGGCCAGGAGAGGTGACACAATTATTTGAGACAAAAAAATGTAAAAAAGAACCCTGTTTAAACAGAAGAAAATTAGCCTCCATTGAAATGTATGGGAGAGCGACAGTGAGCGAAAGGTAATGCCTGGCGCTCTGGAAGCTAGAGCGCCGGGGCTAAACGTTGCGCCGCCTGTAATAATACATGGGACGCTACATGGCGCTGTTAGAGTTGCTCACCAGATTCGCTTTCATAAATGTGGTTTTGCGTACAGCGCCCAGCGTTCACCAGACGCTGCCTGCCGCTACAAGGCACTACCTGCCGCTATCCCTTGATGAATAACACCCATAGTATGCTTTGGGTGTGGTGCAAGTTCTGCTTTGACCATGACTATTCCTATAGGCTCGATTCAGCACTGTGAGTATTTTTTTGACTCTTGCGAGTTTTTCCCTCGGTGCAACTCAGCGTCATATGGTTGCAATGAGGAAAAAAATCGTGAGAAAAATGGTTTGATCACAAAAAAGTAGGAAAAAATACAGTGTTAAACCATATGTGGTGCTGTTCCTTAAACTGGACCAACACGCTTACAAGAAACAGTACTCATATGCATCGCTCCCCAGAGCAATTCAGATTGCTGCACATAAAAATGTATTGACCTCTTTCTAACTCCTGCTGTGGTCAATTTTACAAGCAAAATGGCGCCCCATGGAGCTGCAGGACGCCTGCAAAGAGGAAGTGCTATTGAGTTTCCAGCCACTGCGCATTGTGGGGATATGTCAGTGGAATCCAGGCAGCTGCATGGTTTGGATGATAGGAAAGGAAGCTCCAAAATGGTCGCTACCATTGGAAAATCTGTAAGGCAGGTTTTCGGCTTTGAGTGGCAAAGGAGTTTTGGGGAGTTTCTTTTCCAACTGTGCAAGCTTGTTGGTCCGGTGAGCTATAGCACAAATTACTTTTCCCAGGACAGCCACATAATAATTTTGCCATGGACAGATCCAGACTTATTTTGCATAGGGCTGATGCAGCCACTAAATAGTTTTGCCAAAACCAGCCACCCACATAATTATTAACTATTACTAAACTATGGCCAGGACAGATCCAGATTGTGAATTATTTTGCCCAGGACAGATGCAGAGCTGTTTTGCCCATGAGAGATGCAGGTGCTTCAGTATTTTCTCCAGGACAGACACAAACAGGGCAGTCCTACAATCATCTTTCGCACCCCAGCTGGCAATAGCAAACACCCACCCCTGCAGCAGTTGTTTTCCCAATTGCTGTGGCAGCGAGTTGGATGGGTTTCTTCTTCCACAGAATGTTGAAAAGGCACACACCTGCTGCACTGCATCTGGAGAAAGGATCAGAGGCAGTTCGGCACTCCACAGTGGAGTGCAGCACTTGTCAGTACCACACACGGTCAAGTGAAGACTTGGAGTGACTGCCGTCTAGCACCTGTCAGAGGGCTACAAAAAATGCTTTGAGGGTCATGTTCGGCTCACGGGCCTTGAACTTGACACTTGCTGTACAGTATCCAAAACACAAATTTATTATAACCTACTGATGGCTGGCAATATGCCTAGATGAGGCTCTATACTCGAAAAATATATTTTATCATACAATCAGTGGCTTAACAAGGACGTATAATAATAAAGCAGCTCCTGCACCAATGTTTCTGCATCTGATGGGAGACCATAGTGTGAATGTTTATGTTTCATTGCTTTAAAGTTATACTAAAGGCAAGCCTGATTGTTGGCCCATTGTCTCGGGCTAAACATTGCATTCTCCCAAACTTCAATCCGTAGTTCCTAAGTGATTTGTAAAAGTATTAGAGCATAGGAGATGTAGAGAAAAATGAGGAGAAACAGTGGGTGTGGCAACAGCAATGTGATGTAAGCACACTGAGAGAAGGGAGGAGGGCAGGGCTTCATAGGTGCAGAGAGAGACAGGCTCTCAAGACGTCTTGGCAGGTGTGTGGGGGGTGTTTACCTTCTATGTCATTCGAAGGTTGATTGGTGGACCAAATTAGTGGGGTGGGGATGGAAACCAGAATGAGGAAGTAATTTACCTCATGAAGCAGGCAGACAGGAGAGACTGGACTGGACTGGACTCCAGACTGGAGCTACTCTATGAAAGGTAAGCAGCCGATTATTTTTCTTTTGAATTGCTGATCATTTTAATTATTTATATTTTTCTTCAAAAGTTAGGCAGAAAGGCAAACTGCTATGAAAAATAAGAAGGCGAATTCTGACAAAAGCTACAAAGTATATCATGCTGATGTAATGCTGCTCCTACCCACAGTAAGGATTTGGTTTGTGTTAATTAATGCCCACAACAGGATAGGATTTATTTTCCTGATTTTGTTTTTTTACTAAACCTGTTAAGCCTGGCAGATCTGTCAGCTTAAAATAAGCATCTTATGTTCCTGAGTTCTCAGTTCCTGCATAACACATTACTCCAGGAGGGGTGATCGAGGGTTTTGTGTGCATAGACCTGATTTAACAGAAACTAGTACATCTTTCTCTGTATCATTCACTATCTCTATAAATGTACATATTAATATTTGCACATTAGGTGCTAAACCTGTCAAAATATACAACAATTAGGCTGTGGGGATGTTATTTAGGCTTTGGTTTGAGTAGTTCATTGGGCTATAAAGTATGAGGGCCTTGGAAGGGGACCTCCAGTCAAAAATGACGGAAGGTCTGCTTATACTTCCACCTGGTGTGTCCCAATTTCCGATGCCCCTCTGCCTTACTTCTGCCCACTTCATCCCATCTCACCTCCCCTGCCTTACTTTTGCCCTATTCACCTCTGTCCACTTCTTCCCATCTCACCCCTTCCTGTCCCACCTCCCCTGCCTTACTTCTGCCCACTTCACCTCTGCCCACTTCTTCCAATCTCACCTCTTCCTGTCCCACCTCCCCTGCCTTACTTCTGCCCACTTCACCTCTGCCCACTTCTTCCCATCTCACCTCTTCCTGTCCCACCTCCTCTGCCTTACATTTGCCCACTTCACCTCTGTCCACTTCTTCCCATCTCACCTCTTCCTGTCTCACCTCCTCTGCCTTACCTTTGCCCACTTCACCTCTGCCCACTTCTTCCCATCTCACCTCTTCCTGTCCCACCTCTCCTGCCTTACTTCTGCCCACTTCACCTCTGTCCACTTCTTCCCATCTCACCTCTTCCTGTCCCACCTCCCCTGCCTTACTTCTGCCCACTTCACCTCTGCCCACTTCTTCCCATCTCACCTCTTCCTGTCCCACCTCCTCTGCCTTACCTTTGCCCACTTCACCTCTGTCCACTTCTTCCCATCTCAACTCTTCCTGTCCCACCTCCTCTGCCTTACCTTTGCCCACTTCACCTCTGCCCATTTCTTCCCATCTCACCTCTTCCTGTCCCACCTCTCCTGCCTTACTTCTGCCCACTTCACCTCTGCCCACTTCTTCCCATCTCACCTCTTCCTGTCCCACCTCCTCTGCCTTACCTTTGCCCACTTCACCTCTGTCCACTTCTTCCCATCTCACCTCT
Organism: Gastrophryne carolinensis; assembly: GCA_027917425.1. Classification (NCBI taxonomy): domain Eukaryota; kingdom Metazoa; phylum Chordata; class Amphibia; order Anura; family Microhylidae; genus Gastrophryne; species Gastrophryne carolinensis. The sequence continues at coordinate 100,493,291 of CM051243.1, read as the reverse complement.
TCCTGTCCCACCTCCTCTGCCTTACCTTTGCCCACTTCACCTCTGCCCACTTCTTCCCATCTCACCTCTTCCTGTCCCACCTCTCCTGCCTTACTTCTGCCCACTTCACCTCTGCCCACTTCTTCCCATCTCACCTCTTCCTGTCCCACCTCTCCTGCCTTACTTCTGCCCACTTCACCTCTGTCCACTTCTTCCCATCTCACCTCTTCCTGTCCCACCTCCCCTGCCTTACTTCTGCCCACTTCACCTCTGCCCACTTCTTCCCATCTCACCTCTTCCTGTCCCACCTCCTCTGCCTTACCTTTGCCCACTTCACCTCTGCCCACTTCTTCCCATCTCACCTCTTCCTGTCCCACCTCTCCTGCCTTACTTCTGCCCACTTCACCTCTGCCCACTTCTTCTAATCTCACCTCTTCCTGTCCCACCTCCCCTGCCTTACTTCTGCCCACTTCTTCCATCTCACGTCTTTCTGTCCCACCTCCCCTGCCTTACTTTTGATCATTTCACCTCTGCTCACTTCTTTCCATCTCATCTTTTTCTGTCCCACCTCTACTGCCATACTTCTACCCACTTTTGGCCACGTCACCTCTGCCCACATCTTCCCATCTCACCTCTTCCTGTCCCACCTCCCCTGCCTTACCTCTGCCCACTTATGCCCACCTCACCTCTTCCTATTATTAGTATTTTATTTATAGAGTGCCATTATATTCAATGTCACTGCACAAGGATCAAAATTACAGGAGGATAAGCCAAATAAAACACTTATAAAAAAAGCATTATGGGTCAGAAGAAACACATTGATACAGAAGAACACCAGGGAAGATGGCCCTGTCCTTGTGAGCTTACAATCTAAACTGTACACCAAATCTGTACAACAAGATTTACAAGAAGATATTTGATCCTGTACACAAAGAACACTGCTTCTATAAGGCTGAGTGAGCTCCCTCACCTCAGAAGCAGCCATAGCAGCACAGCGTTCTGTGTGTACAGTCTTGCCAATGGCATCATACTGCAGATAAAGAAAACTGCTTTCATACATACACACATATGCCAACATAAGAAAATATTAGATACTAGATAAGCTCACCACCTTGAGGACATTTTTGGCACAAAAAAAATACACTTTCAAAAATTCCATTGAAAGTGGACTTTCCCTTTAAGGTTTATTGTCTGTCAAAAGCTGATTATCCAGCCTTTCGGGGTAATTAGCATTCAGGGAGACTAAGGGCCAACATTATACTACTCATACTTTTGTTGTCTCCCAAAGAGCTTACAATCAGAGCCATTTCCACTTGTGGGTGAGCTGGGGGAAAGCCCTGGGTGTCATGGCCATTGTGTATGCAGAGGGGTAATTTTATCACAGTCTTTCTGTTTACCACAGATGGATCAGGGCCACTGTTAGTGTTGACGACTAGGGGCATACACACCATAGGGCATGTGCCTCTGGGCCTTTGGAACAAGGAGGCTCGTCACACTCTGCCTATATCGCCTCTGTGGTATGAGCCTGCTCCAAATACTTACCTAGCCACGTTGCCTCCTTGCGCTACGACATTGACCCACACTCTGCGCCATGCTCACTTCTTCCCATCTCACCTCCCCTGCCTTACTTCTGGCCACTTCACCTCTGCCCACTTCTTCCATCTCACCTCCCCTGTCTTACTTCTGCCCACTTCTTCCCATCTCACCTCCCCTGCCTTACTTCTGCCCACTTCTTCCCATCTCACCTCCCCTGCCTTACTTCTGCCCACTTCTTCCCATCTCACCTCCCCTGCCTTACTTCTGCCCGCTTCTTCCCATCTCACCTCCCCTGCCTTACTTCTGCCCGCTTCTTCCCATCTCACCTCCCCTGCCTTACTTCTGCCCACTTCTTCCCATCTCACCTCCCCTGCCTTACTTCTGCCCGCTTCTTCCCATCTCACCTCCCCTGCCTTACTTCTGCCCACTTCTTCCCATCTCACCTCCCCTGCCTTACTTCTGCCCACTTCACCTCTGCCCACTTCTTCTGCACACAGGCCCTATGTCTCTGGCACCTCTCCACTCAGACATTTGCAGGCATCTGCTGATGCTGGGGGCAGTCCTGCTAGGGGGTCCCGTCAGAGCTATGTATGCTCCTGGTGCCCACCATACACCACACCCTTTACTCACCATACGCCACACCCTTTACTCACCTGTATTGGGCTCAGTCAAGGGGAGGGGGTACTGCCTGCTGCCAAGTAAGAGGCACAGCATTGCACACCGACATGGGACAGCAGAAGCACCATAGGATGGAAGTGGAGGAGAAAAAACATCCTTCTCGCACTGATTGCCATTTTGCCTAGAATCTGCAATGCTTATAACCTATGCGTAAAGTGGAAAAAATGCAAAAGCGAAGCTACAAATGCAACCCATTAAAACACTATTCAAATATATGGCTTGATGCAGAGCCTCCCCGTTCAGCTATCCCGTGCATTTCCCCGTTGGTTTTGGGCTTTGATCGGGTCAGGAAAGGGTGCTACGTTGATTTTAGTGTGCGTTTATGCGCTCAGGTGTGCGCTCAGCCGCCTTTCCGATTGTCGGCTCGCACGAGGCTGTTTCCCGGGAAAACGGACGCCTCGTTCATTGGTCCGTTTTTTTCAGTGATGCAGAGCCTTGATTTCCGATTGAAATCACCCTAATAAAACGGGGCCGCCGAGCCTTCACTTACGGCAAGTCAGAGCAGCAGTATTTGCACTCGGGCAATAATATGCAGTCCTCTGTTGTAGCACATCAGCGGCGCCAGCTCCGCGGTCTTGTCCTGCTGAGTATGGCAGAAACCAGGCTGCACCGCACGCCTTTGGACATCGATGGTATGAGTATTTGATATATTTTAGGGGTTTTTTTGGGGGGTCCTTTTTACAGGGTCTCCCTAATTTTTTTTTCTATTGCCTGTGTGCAGGAATTGGAAGATGGGACATAGCATAAATGTGCAGGCACTGGCTGGCCCTGAATTGGTTTTTGGGACTCGTTTTGCTGGCTTTCCCTGCTCGACGCATGATGCGCACATCTTGAGGAATTCCTGCCTAGATGAGCGATTCAAATCTGGCGATCTTTTTGGTGGCTGGCTACTGGGTATGTGTCTGAAACTTGTATTGGTTGCCCACCTTGTCTGACTGTGTTTTTTCCATTAACACATTATTTTGTAACTATTTTCGTAGTATATTTTTAGCCTAATTATAGAGCTTTAAATTAAATCGGTTAAGTTATTGTACCCTATTGCGTCCTGTTCTTGCCCTCTTATGTAAGTACCATCCCACAGACATGTTTAAGGAGTGTCCAGGTTGGATGTGCAGGTAGCCTCATTCCAAATGTCTTTTCCTACAACACTAGGCCGCTCACCTATTTGTCCTTCTTTAATAATGTTGCTATGCACCCCTAAACGTTGGGAGTTGTTATTATTTTTTTTTTTTTTTTTGCAGGTGACTCTGGCTATCCTTTGCTCCCCTGGATGCTGAACCCCATCCTGCACCCACCTTCCCAGGAAGAGGAGCGCTAGAATACTGCCCATAGGAGGACTCGCTCGGTGGTTGAGCGAGCATTTGTTTTGCTCAAGATGCGTTTTCGCTGTCTAGATCAGACTGGGGGGGGGGCATTCCAATCTAAGCCGGCCAAGGTCATACAAATTGTATTCTCTTGCGGGATCCTACACAACCTGGCCATTCGTAGCAGGGTTACCAGATATTCTGACCTGCCTGCCGATCATATTTTTCTTGCTGAAGAACACACCCCTCCTTTATCAGGCAGCCAAAGTGGCACCGCACAAACCATACGTGTGCAACTTGTACTGCATGTTATGAGCCTTTAAACATCCAAGATGGCGGCTTATGGAAGCCGCCATTTTATCAGGCAGCCTGCAAACAGGAAGTGCCTGCAAACAGGAAGTGACTGTGCTGCTCTGCATTCTGGGACTGCTGACCTTTACCTGACCCCAGCTCTGCTCTGTCTGAGCAAAGCACAGCTATAACCTGCCCCCCTGTACCTTATCCCACTCTCCTCTCCTCAGTAAGTGTGATGCTTCTGAGTCAAGATGGCGGCGCCCGTATCCTAAATTCCTGAACAGAGTTGCAGCCCAGTGGGGGAAAGAATAATAAGTTAGTGACTAAAAATGTAAAATATATTAATTTTAGATGCTGGGGAATCGTTTTTTAAGAGTTTGGGCTTTTCATTAAATCACGCTGAAGGTCCGGTTTAAACCAATTGTTAGTTTTCATTTTTTTATTTGGAAAAAAGGAAACTTACACGTGGGGACAGATATTGTAACCAAAATCTTTAGTGGTATGTGTGGGAGGATGGTGCAGATGATTGCTGGTGTGGAACAATATTTGCAGCAATGTGTGCCAGGCTTTCCTTAATGTGCTGCCACTGTTGGAATAGGTCAACCATATGGCTGGTAAGGGCAGACACATTTCGGTTTAATACCTGTAATTGGGTCCTTATGTTGGTTAATTGTGTGCACACAGTGGCATTGAATTGCTGTGTGCTTGCTGCAAAAGCTATATTTTCCTTGCGCCACGCTTCCTCCATAATTTGCAGTTTGGCTAATCTGGCGCCTGGTATGGGTTCTAGCAGTGGCCTGGGTGGTTGTTTCGGGTTAGGAAAGAGGTTGTGGATGTGGTGGTTGTGGCTGTGTTGACTGCGTTGCGGCCACTGGCTCAGTAGTGGTTGGTAACAGATGTGGGTTGTCCTCCTTAAAATCTCGGATATCTTCTATTATGGGTGTGCTTACTCTGTGCTGTTAATAAATCTAGTTTCATTTTACTTTTTGGATGGCACACCAATCGTTCCTAGTTCAAAGTTAAAAGTACACACAAAGGACCATTGACTTACCTCCTCCAAATCCTCATTTTGGGTTTGTGCTGTTGAATCCTTGTTTGGCCTTGCCTTCGGGGTTAAGGCAGGGGTTGCTTGGCCTTGTGTGTCCTGTTGCCTTTGGCCTTGGAATTGAGAATGTAAGATTATATTTACCCCAAAGTAGAGTGTGTTGTCTAGCCTAACACTGGCTTTTGCCCCTCATTTTAAAAGCTCATTGAAAATTCAAACTCACCTTGGGACCTTACATTCCGGTCTGTGTCGTGTGCCTCTTGCAGGCCCCTGGACGCTGGCAGTGTGTATGTATGTATAGACATGTTCCTCTGCGGGTGTTAGGATTATTTTTGTGGGTAAGGCACCCCCTGTCTGCTGGCAGGGGAAGATTAAATCACACCTAATAAGTGTTACATCCTGTTCTGAATGCAACTATAAAGGCATTTAAAATGGGCTTTACCTCTGCTGCCGGCGCATGTCCCTTTTTTTTTTGGCTATAATATTTAAGGTCCCCAAATTTCCTTTGGATTTGTGGAATATCTCGCCGGACAGATCCCACACTATTTACTTGCCGCCAAATATTCGTCTGGATCTCCACCTTAGCCTGCTTAGTGGTTGATTTGGAGGTCCGGCCAAATAGGGCATCATAATGCTCACAAACTGCATTTGCACCAGCCATGCTTTGAGCATTGCAAAATCGTGCAGTTAGTGAGCCACGGCGTAGTTGTCGCCCACATGGGTGTGTTGTGTCCCCTGCATCTGTGGAAATTGATGGTTGACTATCTGGGGAGTTGTGTGTGTGTCTTGGGCTTATGGGGGTGGTGATGTGTTGTGTGTGTGCTGCTGTGGGTTAATGTCTGGGTTCCTGTTGAGCTCTCACCTGTTGAGCTGGATGATGTTTCTGAGGTACTTGAATTGGGAGAACCAGAGGGTTGAGGTGGAGGGGTGGGTGACCTTGGTGGGCTGGAGGGTTTGGCACTACGCTTACCCTTGCTGATGTGTTTGTTTTTGTGTGTATGCTTGCTGTGTTGTGGTTGAGGATGCTGCAGTGTTTTAATCGATTTGGCACCCTTTGGAGGTCTGGCTTTTTTAGCAGGTGGTGGAGAATGTGTTGTGGTATCTTTGCTCCTGCGTTTTTTAGAATGTTCCTGTGGCTGTGGAGTACCCACCGTTTTAGTTGGGGCATGTGTCTTGTGTCTTCTCTTTTTTTTGATGAGCCATGTGTGCGCCTGCTATGTGGCTCGGGGCTTTGATGGCTTTTTTGGCTCCCTTTATGTCTGGCCAGATTGATATGGTATACAACACTGAGCTGAGGGCCTTGCACTTTAAATATGTGGCCCGTGTGGGCGTGTTCCTTGGTGCCTGCGTGCGCGTGTGCGCACGCACGTCACCGCGGGGGCTCGTCACTGATAAACCTTGAAAAGAAAACAAAGATGTCGGCCGCCATCTTCACTCAGGAGCAGGAACAAATCATCATGGATGTGAGTAGGCGAGCGTGCGTTTATGTGCGCGCACACATTTCTTGTAATAAAAAAAAAACAAAGCGCAAGAATAGTCTTGAACAACTTAGTTTGTCACGTTAAATACAAGCCCACCTTAGTTTAACACATGTACGCAGCTACAAACTAGGCTAGATGCAGATAGCAGAACTAGGGCAATGTGAATCAGCAAGAGCTTAATAAAGTGACTTTATTTAAGGCAGGAAACATATTAATGTATTTAGGGGATTAATGGTGGGTCCTTGTATTTTTTAATAACAGATGATGCTGAGGAATCGCTACGACTTCCTGCCGTCAGATTATGCCAAACGGACGTTGGCCCTGGAGGTGGTGGACGCGATAGAACGCCGATCCCAAACCACCTATACCTTCACCCAGATCGCCCAACACTGGTCTGATTTAAAAAGAAGGCATAAGCCCCGGGTGAGGCGGTACTTCGACCAACATTTCCCATGTAAGTGTTGAAAATGTAAATGCACCTATAACCCTGGCATCGCCTGGGCGTGGTTTAATGATTGTGTTTCTATTTCAGCCCATGAATGGAATCTACGGTTCCGCCCCACCCGGACCAGGACACGCAGCCCAGTGTTGGGCGAAACAGGTGAAGGTGTAGGTGGCCCACCGCCAGGGTCAACGGCCACCCCCTCCTCTGCCAGTGAGTATGAGGAGCCGCTGGACCTCAGCATGCAGGGGAGGGGGGGATCTGACGGCAGGGAGTCGAGCATAACAGAGCCTCAACCTGACTCCGGTAAGGGAAATATAGTTAGATATGTGGTAATACTTATTATTATATTAAATACAGATACTCATGTGCACTATTGTTTTAGATTCAGACGTCGCTGGAACATCCCAAGGGATGAGTGAGGAAGGGGGCGACGAGGAAGAGGTTGCTGGGGAAGGTGAGTAGATTGATACCTAGAAGCCTAACATAATATTATATTAATGAAAGAACAACAGTCTCTAATATCAGTGTGTTTGTCATTCATACAGATTCCCAACTGCCACAGAGGGAGTATGAAGGGAGACTCCGCCCCCGACGCAATGTGCGGCCTAAACCTTGTAAGTGGTGTTTATTTAAACTAAAGTAAATGAGCAAACATTGCCATTTTACCAAAAAACAAATTTAACAGTTCCCTCAAAATGTATCCAAAAAAGCCCTTAAAGCGGACCTTAACTATGAATAAGAGGCTAGCTTAGATAGTTCCCACATCCTGTACATACAGATTGTCCACCTTACAAATCATGTTACCAACCTTTTCCAGAGCACATCTCGGCTCTGTGTGAGCAAAGCACAGCTATAACCCACCCCCTGTACCTTATCCCACTCTCCTCTCCTCAGTAAGTGTGATACTTCAGAGTCAACATGGCGTTGCACGTATCCTAAATTCCTGAACTGAGTTGCAGCCCAGTGGGGGAAAGAATAATAATTGATTGACTAAAAAATTAATATATATTAGTTTAAGATGCTGTGGAAAATTTTTTAAAGAGTTTGGGCTTTTCATTAAATCACGCAGAAGGTCCGGGTTAAAAAGTGCCAAAAAAAAAAACAAAAAAAAAAAACCACAATAAACAATGCTAAAGTAATGTTGTTTTTCATTCACAGATCAAAGAAAACAACAGGCTACAGACCCCGAGGCCTAATGTATTTTTTTGGACTTTAAAAATGTAAACATTTTTTTTGTATGTTTAAACAAAAATTATAACAAAAAAACAAAACTAAAGCAAAACCAAAAAAGTTTAATAATAAATAATTATTAATATTTCGAGAGTTGTCTTTCCTGCAAAAGTACCATCACACAACATCAGCACACATTTACATGACACACAAAAGGTTTAGATATGGGACAATAAAACAGAAAAAAACACAAACAATTAAGGTATGCATTAAAGCCAAGAAAGAAGGGACTACAAGATAATTAAGGTATGCATTAAGGACAAGGAAGAAGGAACTACTAGATGATTAAGGTATGCATTAAGGACAAGGAAGAAGGAACTACTAGATGATTAAAGTGGACCAACACCGAGAGGTGATCGGCCCGGAAATCTATAAGATTCCCGGGCCGATCACCTCCCACCCCGCGGGACATCCGAGATCGGGATGTCCCGCGGGGTGAAACCCCCCCAGACACCCCAAATCGCTTACCTGATCTTCGGCGGCGGCCGGCCGCCGCCGCCTCCCTCGCGCCCCTGTAGGCGTGCTCGCGCCCGCGCCGGCCGTCTGCAAATGGCCGGCGGGGGCGTGCGCGCGCCGAAAGTGACGCGAGGGAGGCGGCGGCGGCGGCAGCCGCTTGGACGTTCCTGATCCCCGCCTGGGCGTTGGCGGGGATTGGACCGTCCAGTCACGTGGGAGCGGGGACAGGTAAGATTTTGGGGCTTTCTGGGGGGTTTCACACAGCGGGGTGCCCCGCCGAAGTGGACCAAAACCCAGGATAGTCAAAATCCTGGGTGTTGGTCCACTTTAAGGTATGCATTAAGGACAAGGAAGAAGGAACTACTAGATGATTAAGGTATGCATTAAGGACAAGGAAGAAGGAACTACTAGATGATTAAGGTATGCATTAAGGACAAGGAAACCCCCACAAAAAAGCAAAAAGAAAAAAAAGATGTGTGTCAAATTTGCATTTGTGGCCATATGCATATTCCAAGGGAGTTTGAGGGATGTGCGCTTGCGTGTAGCCAGATTGGCAACTGAAGAGCCATGGAGATGTAAGTATACTTGCTCAAACCACCAAAATGGAAGGTCAAATACGACGGAAACCAAGCAGGTACGTTCAAAAAGGCAGGAAAAATCAGGGAAAAACGGGCCGCCCGTGTGAACGTGAACGGGAGCCCCGATCAAATTGAAGGCACCCGAGAGAGCAAAAAAAGCTTTCCGAGTAAAGTGAAATTGACGGATCAGTTAGGGAGCCATTCCGACGGAGGCTCTGCATCACATTTGAGCCACGATTCAAACGGGAGACCCGGACAATCGGAAGGTTTTAAGGGCAGTTCAGAGGAGGCTCTGCATCAGGCCCATAGTCCTTGATTCGCTAAGAGTTGAAAACAATTCTCATGGTAGTAAAAAATTCAATTCATGAGAAAAAAGCCTGAGAATTTGAATCACCAGATAGGAAGACAATGAAAGTCAATGGCACTTTTTTACTCCTAAAAAAAGTATTGAATGATTTTCCCTTTTTTACCTGCAGTATAAAGTACCATTGACTTTCATGGTCTTCCTATCTGGTGATTCACTAACAGTGACATTCTCAGGCTTTTTTCTAATTAATTGAACGTTTTACTACCATGAGAGTTTTTTCTCTTTGTGAATCAAGGCCATAGTCTCTAATTGATTCTAAAATAGAAAGGGAAACTAAACCCTGTCCTAAATAACAGCAGAATTGTCTGTGGACATCTTACACTGAGCTCTGGTGCTACAAGGGTGAATCGACTGTGGGTTTGGGAATGAATAGCTGAGTGCACACGGGAAAAGACTGACAGCTCTTCACATTTTATACTGCAGCTGATCTGATCAGGAGCGATTTGAGCAGCTCTGCTCCAATGTCTGCTGCGCTGGAGTAAAAGGGCCTCCGATATATTGAACGGCTTGTGATGTATTATTTAAAAATGTACACAAAAAGAATAGGCACTGTACATGAACAGCTTTACATAATGTTACACTTTACCCCACATTACCCTCAATCTGGGCAAATCCGGCAACACAGACTAAGCTTCTGAAGGGGAGGGGGATGTGTAGAATTTTACATTATGTTTTTAAATATTAATGTTTACTATGGGAAAGGCTAGAAAGCTCGGTTAAACAAAACAGAGGTTAAGCTCTGATGCAGGTTCCATACTAGGGCCCAGTAAATGGGTCATGCAAGTGTGATGGGTTTATAAGGTTAGAAAAGATTAGAACTCTCTGGTTGGTGCATCACTGCTACCAGGATCTGAGGAAATATAGCATTTTTTTTAACATTTACTTTCTCTGTAAATTGGACCTGCCATCACTGGGCCTGTAATCTAAAAGGTTCAGGATGCCCCACTGTGTGAACCCCCTGTGCAGGCCCACAATATCTCATCTTTCCAGTGGGTCCCGCATCCCTAATTCTGATAGGCAGATGGCAGGAGCATGCCGCAGACTGCAGGGAAGCCAGTGATGCAGATGGTTCTGCTCTCTGTTGCAGGCCCTTATTTCCTTTTCAGTTTTTTTTTTTGTTATTTTTTTGGTATAAAAGTTAAACAGCATGACATATAGTTCTTTTACAAATAAAGAGATCACAGAATACAAGTTGTCATTCTTAATACACTTTCACATACATACATGTCATCATGAGTAAGCCGCTAAGGCACATTTAGGGTATGGCGAGGCTTCTAGGAGATACTTGCGCATGGGCATGAGCAACTTAAAATTAACACCTATTAACTTATGCTCAGCTTTACTCAATTTAACGGACATGTGGATTATCTCCTCCTGCCTCGAGCTCCCTGCACTGCCACCCCTCTAGTGCCAGGGGAAGGGGTTAAGGGGGACTAAAGGGTTTGGGCAAGGGGGGGGTGGATAGTAGAGAATAATAATAAAAAACAAAAAGGGAAGGGGGAAGAAAATGCGTATACATTTGCACCTTTGGAGGAGAGGGTTTGCAAGCCATTCTTCATTGCAACAAAACCTCTCTCAGCTCTGGAAACGAGTATTCTACCCAAGGGCCCCAAATCTTCATGAATTTCTCATGGGAATCATTCAGTATGCTGGTCAGTTTTTCGTTAATAAAGATACCATTCAGCCTCTCTTTCACCACCTGGAAAGGGACATTTCCTTTTTTCCATGAGCTTGTGACAGCTAATTTTGCTGCCAGCATAACTTGGGTCAGTAAGGCATGTTGAAACTTAGTAATGCCATCCGGCTTCACATGTAGCAAGGCAACCCAGGGGTCTCGTCGCAGGTTAATGTGCAGAAGAGTATACAGCAGGCCAAGGACCCGAGACCAAAACCTCTTGACCTTAGGGCATTCCCACCAAATATGGAGGACCGTCCCTTCCGTAGGACAACCTCGGAAGCACATTGCTGGATATCCTGGGACTGCCCTTGCTACACGCGACGGTACCAGATACCATCTCGTAAGCACCTTTTATGCCGCTTCTAGCGTGGTGATGTTTATTGAACATTTATTAATCCCCGTCCAGATAGCCATCTAGTCTTTCCTATCCGGAGCTGAGTTCAAGTCTGTTTCCCACTTGATCATATATCTGTGCTTTTGACTGGCCGGTAGTGCCATAAGATGAGGCCTGGTGTCGGTGTTCCCCAAAGGCACGTCTTCTCAAAGGTTGTTTATCTATCCCCGGGGCTTTGTTTTTTAGTAGGGGAGCTAGCCAGTGGCGGATCTGCATGTACCTGAAGCATTCAGCAGGTGGTGCATTTACCCTAGACACTAAGGTGGGCCAAGAAACTAATTCCTCCCCATCGATTAGATGATGGACGTTGCTGATGCCTATCCTTCTCCACCATGTAAATGCCTCTGAATTCTCCATCCCTGGAGGGAACCAGGGGTTTCTGAATAGTCGCATTGCTGGGAGATGCGGCGAAATCAGCTTCCCTGAGTATTTCACTCCATCCCATACACGGAGGGAATGGTTTAGAATCGGACACGTGATGCGGGTCCTATATTGCGGTGGCGTCCAGATTAGGCCGTCTATGGGGATAGGGTCGCATGCCATGGCTTCCAAGGACACCCAGAGGGGGGTTTCCACTTCAAGATGCAAGTTATGAAGTTGCGCAATCTGCGTGGCCAAATAGTACCTGTTCACGCATGGTACCCCCAGCCCTTCCTACCTATGTCTAAACATAGTGGTTTTGGCCACCCTCGGTCTGGTGCTTCTCCAGACAAACCTCATTATGCTATTTTGCATGCTTTTGATTTGATGCGAGGGGACCTGGACGGGGAGTGTCCTAAAGTGATAAAGCATTTTGGGTAGCAGGGTTATTTTTACCGCATTTATCCTTCCTATCCATTAGATCCCCTGTCCCTGCCAGGAATCAAGCATAGTTTTCAGCGATCGAAAAGGGGGGGGGGGGGTAATTGGCTTGGTACAGAGTATGATAGTGGGGAGTGACCTTGACCCCCAGATATGATAATACCCCTGGGGCCCAGCGAAAGGGAAAGTTGGATTGGAGCGACCTCAGTGTCTGGGAAGGGATGTTCAAATTTAACCCCAAGGATTTCTCTTTGTTAACTTTGAGACCAGAGATTTGTGAAAAGTCATCCAGGAGGTGGAGGACATTAGGTAATGAGATGTGGGGTCGTGGGAGGACTAATAGTATATGGTCCGCGAAGAGGCATGCTTTGTGGTGATATCCTGCAAACTCTACCCTTGTTATATCCGGGCATGTCCGGATTGCAACTGCTAGCGGCTCCAGGGCCAGGACAAACAGTACTGGAGAGAGCGGACACCCTTGTCGCGTTCCTCTGCTGATTGGGAATTTATCAGAAAGGTAACCCCCATACTGGACCCTCGCTGAAGGAGACGAATATATGGACCGTATCCATGCTACAAAATTGTTCCTGAATCCCCATTTCTGAAAGGCCAGAGTCATATATTCCCACGATAGGGAGCCAAATGCCTTCTGGTGTCTAACAACAAGAGAAGACTATGGATGTCCCTCTGCTGGGCTAACCTGATCAAATGGGCCACTCTTCGGATATTATCTGATGCTTGCCTGTTAGGTACAAACCCCACCTGGTCCTTCCCTATCAGGGTACCCAAAAACACATTGATCCTAGAGACCAAAATCTTCCCCAGAATCTTAAGGTCGACGTTGAGGAGAGCTATGGGCCTATAGTTTTGTGGGTTTAGGTGGTCCTTGTCTGGTTTCGGGATCATGCTTATGAATGCCTCCAGAGAGGTTTGATTTAATGCACTTCTGTCTTTAACGGAATTAAACATGCTTGCTAGGTGGGAGTCTAGTTCTGTGGCGTATTTCTTATAATATAAGTTTGAGAAGCCATCAGGCCCCGGTGCCTTGGAAGCTTTAAATTGCTCTCAAAACTTCTGGAACCGAGATCTCCGCCTCAAGGTTGGCTCTATGAATTTCTGATACCTCAGGGAGCGAGATTGATTCCAAAAATTTGGTAGCTCTTTCTCTAGGTAACGCGTGAGGTGCCGCATAAAGTTTACCCAGCATTTTTTTTTAAATGTCAACAATTTTGATAGGGTTAGCAGTATTGGTCCCTTCCGTAGTCCTCAACGTAATTGGGGTCTGCCTCGGCCCTGAATATGGGAGTTTGTTTGCTAAAGGGATATCAGGTTTGTTGGCCCTTGCGTACATCCTCTGCCTGTCCCATCTAAGCTTTTTTTCTGCTACCTCATCTAATGCTACATTAAGTTGCATGCTAACTTCGTCCACTTTCTTCTTAAGTTCCCTTGTGGGGTTCGCTTTCCAAGCAGTTTGTAGCTGTTCTAGACTGGTCGTTAGTTGGGCAATCTTTTCTGTTCTGCTTCTTTTAAGAGAGGTAGCTAACGCAATATGTTCCCCTCTCATCACTACTTTGTGGGTCTCCCATACACTCACAAGGGTTGCTGAATTGGCGTTGGTAGCAAAATAATTTTTAAGTGACTGGAGGGGTCATGAGTTCCCTTGTGTGTAAGGAGGGAGTCGTTCAGTCTCCACTTGAACGGTCTGGTAGTGGGGGGGATAGCTGCAAACCTCATAAGTGCTGGGGCATGGTCAGACCAGGGCGTGGCTAGAATTTGGCATTTGCCAATCATAGGTATAACATTCTCGGGCGCCATGATGTGGTCATTTCTGCAAAACAAATTATGGGGATTCGATGCGATTTGGGGGTTGCTGCATAGGCGGTGAAGAAAGGCCGCTACCCTGCTGGGGAGACCTATCTAGTTTAGGGTCTAGTGCTATATTGGAGTCCCCGGCCATAATTAGTAACCCTTTGCTATGTTCTTTTATTTTTTTCAAGAGGTGTGAGAAGAAATTTGCCTGATGAGTGTTGGGTGCAAAATACGATACAATGGTCATCTGTGTATCATTTAAGCTTCCTATTACAATCAGGTACCGACCAGTTGGGTCAGCTTTTGTCGTCTCGCATTTAAATGGAATGTTTCGTTGAAACCTGGTTTTCTCTGTATGACAGGCTAGAAAGAATGTGGGATATTGCGGGTTTAGATACTTTGGGGAGCTTGTGGTTGAAAACCTCGTCTCCTGGAGGCACAGAATGTAAGCCTGTATCTGCCTTTAATAGTGGAACACTTTGGTCCGTTTGTGCGAGGTGTTAAAACCCTGCACATTGTGTGAAAGCAGTTTAAAGTTGAGATCAGCTCTGTTTGATGAACTGTGGGATTGGCTTATGGTGGCAGTTCCACAAAAAAACAGGCAGGGTCAAGCGTTAAGAAGAGTGGGAGGAAGCTATCCAAGAGAAAAGGGAAAAAAAGGGAAGGGGGACAGGGAAGAGAGGAGGGTGGGGTGTTTGAATTTGAGGAAATTTAAGGATCGACAGGTGCGCGTAGGATAGAAGGGGTGGTAGTGGGTGCTGTGGGTATCAGGCAGTAGAGTACCCCGGGTATACCCCGTGAAATGCGGGGATGCCGGGGGCAGCGGTTTCAGGTGGTGTCCCCAAAATAAGGAAACAAAGAGGAAGAACGGTGGTGACTCAAAGCGAGTCAGTGGTTGCCTTCCGGGGCTATCCCACAACCGGAAGTTTTCTGGGTGTCTAGAGGGGGGTTGCCTCTGGGCGGGGGGTTGCCTGCAATTGTGGAGTTATCTGCAGCGGCTTGGGGCCAATATAGTGTGAATTAAAGTATGGGGGGGTACAAGCCTAGTCAGACTGCATTCAGAATTAGAGCTTCATGCTTATACTCGTTTGGATCATCAAACAATTTCGTGCTACAAAACAACAACCTCAACTTGAACTGAAGTTTGCACATTTTTATCCTTCTGATTTCTCAGGAAATTCCGAGACTGTCGTCAGACCAGTCTAACGCCAGAATCCCACCGGGGGCCATCTGTAAATGTTAGACCTATCTAATACGTTTAACCTCAAAAAATAAATTCGCCCCCGTCGGGACCCAGCCATTGCGGTCCGCGAATGTCACATTCCACATGGCTAACCTTTCAACGTGGTATAAAGTCATGTAACATTTAAAACAGACTATATAACAATAATTTTGTTCACTCAGGGGCCCACCGAGCCGAATGGTCTCTGCCACTCGCACCATCTGCACAATCAGCTGTCCAGCCGAGAGTCCCGCCAGCGGGAGGGGGGGTGTGGGCAGCAGAGACCACCATCTCTCACCACGGCAAGCCCATGACCGAACCACAACATCAACCATCAGGCGCCTGCGTAGGACAACAATGTAACGGTTTAGAAATACAACTTCTCAGCGGCAACAAGTAATATTGCATCAAAAATGACGGCAAAACATTGAACGATAAACTTCCTATTGGTGGGAACACCCACCCCCCACCAGTTTAAGGGAGAGGAAAAGTGCCCCCCCCCCCAGTAGTGGGTGAGTGCCCCCAACCCAGTTACCTCCATATAATCCACCGAGGATCCCGACAATACCTATAGGAGGGAGAAAGAAAAGGGGAGAAGTGGGATCCCTTGGGGGGAGGGGCCAAAAGGACAAGGAAAAAGTCCTGGGATGTTTCACGTGGTCATCGGTATTTGGGTTCTTTCAGCACTGTCAGTGGGTTGCCCAGCCCTCTGTCCCGAGTCAGCCGTTGTCAGAGTGATGGGCTACTGTTGCTCGCGAAGAGGTTGAAACAGGAAAGAGGCACTGGCTGCTGGTCCCTCCGCATAGCTTGCGTGCGTTGCTCCTGGGGCGGCCTTGGTGTGGGTAGCGACCCAGCCGCTATGGTCAAGCCCAGGTGCCCTAGCGAGTCAGAGGCCTCTTCCGGGGTTGTAATTGCGTATGAGCGGCCCATATATGTGAAGGACAGTCTAAACGGGAAGCCCCATTTGTAAGCTATCTGATGTGATTGGAGGACCAGAAGATGTGGCTTCCACAGGCGACGCTTCTGTAGTGTCGCTGGGGCTAGGTCTGAGTAGATTTGGTATCTGTGGAACTGGAAGACCAAGTTGTTGCAGGTCCTGGCGGTTTGGGCGATCACTTCTTTGGTATTATAAAAAGTGAACTTCGCAGTGATATCTCTGGGCTGACCATCTGCTCTAGGGGGGCCTAGGGTCCGGTGAACCCTGTCCATTTCCAGGCGTTCGATTGGGACTGCCGGGACCAATTACTGAATTAGGGCTGTGGTAGTGGATTTAAGGTCGATGATAGATTCTGGTAGCCCCCTGAAACGTAGGTTGCTGCGTCGGGATCTGTTCTGCAGGTCCTCTATTTTTTGGAGGGCTGAAGACAGCTCGGCCCTGATATTTTGAATTTCTGCGTAATGCTCCTCTAGGACAGAGGTAGTATCGGTTGCTTGGTGTTCCAGCTTTAATGTGCAGGACTTTAGATCTCTAAGCTCTGCTTTAAATGTGGCGGAGAGCTTCTCAGTGGCTGTTTCCTGCTCTAGCTGCAGGACTAACTTAAATCTTTCCAGTAGCTCAGCATCTCTTATGCCTGGAGGGGCCTGCGGTGATGATGGAGGCTTCGGGGTCACGATTTGGGATCCCGGCTGTGACTCTAATTGTGATTCAATCAGCTCCGGTGATGGTATCGGAGATGGGGACAGCTGTGGCCTGGGTATAGATACTGAGGAGGCTGCCATCTTAGAGCTCACTGTGCGCGCAGGGGGCTTTGGGGTCTGCCCTGACTTGCCACGATCCCTGCGCCCCATTCGCTGCCCGGGCCTGTGCAGTAGGCGTATAGGGAGTTTGGCCCCTGAAGTTCAGGGTGGCTGCTTGTGGCAGGGGAGCTGCTATTTGGAGACTGCCGTCGCCGTCTGGGGCTCTGCTGGGGGCCCTGGGTGAGGATATAGTGTCCCTAAGGGCCGGCTCTTCCTTCTTGCCGCCCGGTCTCCGGGCTCCCCTGACTCCCCCGAGGGTTAAATTATCCCGGGGTTCCTGCCTCCCATGTCACAGAGGCCGATGCTGTGTTATGGTGGCTTGCTTGCTGGAGGCTACACTGTCAGCGTGGCGCGGCCGCAATCTTGGATTTTGCTGGGGAAGTCCTAGGCCAATATGCTGCGCCCCTGGCCTCCAATACCCCCACCTGGTATGCACCCCATGCCCCTGGGGGTCCGACTAACCGTTGTCTGGGGCTGGATCCGTGCTTCATTGGCTGGCTGGATGGCTGCGCTGGCAGACTGGAGGGCAGCGCTGCTGCTAGTATAGTGCGGCCGCCATCATGGATTCGGCAACCGCACTGACACTCTGCTTTGTTGCGGGGGGTCGACTCCCTCCTCTCCCCCGTGCGTCCCCCTGCAGTCTCGAGGGGTTCCCCGACCCCTCTGGCCGAAAACCGCCGCTATGGGAGCTGTGCTGTCGGCGTGATTCCCCGCCCAGCGAGGAGCCGGTTTAGGCTGCAGCCATCTTCGTTGGCTGCTCACGAGCGCCCCCGCAGGCCCTTATTTAAAACACCACTTTATGCATGCCTACCAACTTTTCAGGGAGTGAAAGAGGGACAGTTGTTAAATCAAGCCACACCCCCTCATTGAGGGCCGGATAGGAGATAGGGTGACAGTTACAATAGAAACACTTTGAATAGGCAAATTAATAATAATGATTTGATGAAGTCTGAATGGTATACCTCAAAGAGGGACAAATGAGAACAACAAGGGGGCTTCAAATTAGGGACACTTGGGAGGTATGCTTTATGTTACTTATGCACGGCAAAGTGTTGATTCGGCGAGAACACCATTGGAATGGCAGAAAGGTGAGCTGTGTAGGCGATCTTGGGGGTTCCACACAGTGGGGCATGCAATGTAAATGGACCTAAATGGAAAATTATTTAACATTTTTAAATCCAGGATGAGACTATTTCAGATGTTTACCTTTATTCCATTGTGTTGCTAAAAGAGCCACCAACAACTAGTGGATTGGGGTAGCTCATATGCTTGCCCAGACATGTTAACAGACAGAGGCCATCAAATCTGTTCCACCAAAGTTTTCCAGTTTGCAAGCTTGCACCAACAATGGACAGGTGAGCTTAGGCCAACTCCAGCCTACTTGCCTCTTTTACCCAGGAACATTGACTGTAGCTCTCACTGAATGCAATAGTAGATGAGTTAGTCATTGTGCTATCATAGCTTCTTTCAAGGGGACACCAGTGATGGTGCACAGATCAGTGTGTGTGCAAACTTTTGCACAGCTAGGTAGGAAGTCAAGGGGCCAACATGGTGCCGGAATATTTTCCTAAGATGAGTTTTGCTGTGCATCACTTCCTGAATAACCTTTGTTCTGGCTTCATCATTGCAGACCTCTACCTGGACCTCAAATTTGCCTCTTCGCTGTTTACTTTTTGACCTTTGCCAGAATATCAGATTATGCCTGTTTACTGTCTGCTCATGATGACCTTTGCTACAGACTCCGATAGCTAAACCTCTGCTGTCAGACCACGACCCTTTCCCACAGACTTGACTGCTTTTGCAAGCCTTTGACCTCATCTGAGTCTGTCCATGACCTTGTCACACCACTGCTACTACGCCAACTGGACCGGGGGCTTACTGCTTGCCTACCCAGAACCTTTATCCTCCGGGGCATAACCAGGGCTTCCCATAGAGCCCAGTCTATCCACACTTGCAGGGGACTCTAGTAAAGACCAGGGTTTTCCTTAGACTCAGGTTTGACTGTAGAGTTTTAGATAATTGTCTCTAGAGCCTGCCTTGCTAACATTGAGACCATGGTATCCCCCACTCAGAACCCAGAACTTTTTAGATACGAAACAGGGCCATCAGTTTTATAGACAAAAGCTCCAGACAGTTCCTCAAAATGAGGACCATTTTGACAGTATGTGCTATACATGTATATAAGCATTTGCATTTGATTTACATCCCCCCTCCAAGAGATACCAGCTCAACATATCAAGCATATATGCTGGTATCCTTAGAAGAATGTTATTTATATTATTATATCAATATTCAACAATAGCAATTCTTCAAAGAACATTAACCAGTCTAATTTCACATTTTTCAGTATCTATTTAATCGTTTATATGCTTGTATAAATGATATGCAAAACAGTGGTTATCATGACCAAGGTTTGTGCCAAATCAAATTGCACTTAGCCTTTGAGCATTAAAAATATGTGGAACAACCATGTTTATTGACAATGGACAACAAGTAACCACACCTCACTCATACTGCCAGTTGTTGATAATCGGAGGAGGAAACAACATGTATGCAGTGATGTGCCTTGACATCACACAACCCATGCAATTGCATGGGGCACACCAGAACTCTGCTGAGTGAACACTGGAAGCGGCTAGTGTCTTACTGTAATAAGAACACCCCTAAAACATACCATTAATCCCACTATAAACCTGTTATCTATCCCCCTACACACATACCTGTTAACAACCCCCCCTCCCAGTAAATCCCTGGCCACTTCATACATCTATTAAGCCCGTGTTCACAAACAATACCCTGTCCCTCCATGACTGAGCTTATCTGACTTCAAACTGCAGGCTGTTTATTCCTCTATTCATTGATGGTGCAGCAGTGGCGCCTCCCCCACCCCCCAAAGTGTGCTGGCACCATGGAACACACTCCCATGACTTTCTCCATTCATGGTGCAGCGGCTCAGCCCACATCACCTGCCAAGTTAGTTCCTAAAGAAGCCTGGGTTCGATACTATCTGGACTCATTGAGCAATTTAACTTTAAACGTGTTACATGTAGTTCACCTCCAAAAATGTTAGCCTCCAAATTTTCTGGGGCTGAAACCTTTCAACTTGATGCAATGGCAGGGCCAAGTATTCTGAACAAAAGTATCTATTCAAATGGTCATCCACTGCCTTCTCCTCATTGATACACCTTTTCTACTCATTGTTAAGTTTTTAAATTGTCACTAACATATTAAAAAGTGTCCTCCCTCTTAACAGATTTGGCCATTCCTTCCTCATCTTACTCTTTAACAATATTAATACCGTGTTTTGCCTTCTTCTATCTATACACAACTCTTTGTCTGCTACACTTTTTTGTATAGGCAGACATGGAGCCTAATTTATCAAGTGTCAGCGCCTGTTAATATCACTTAACGACAATTTTTTTGCCTAAGCGTCACTCAGCTTGCGATTTAATGAGCAAAAAACAGGCAGTGCCGATGCAGGTACCAGCATGCTTCCAATTCAACACTATATAGGTCACATCACCAGGTGTTCTGGTTGAAGCTGCGCCAGTTTAAAATGATGCTGTAGGTCAAGATCTCATAGAGCATAATGGGCAGAACTGTATTAAAGTGCCCATTGCAACAGACACTTGAATGACATGACATAGGTTTTACATGGCCCAAATTGCAAGTTTGCAGTGCAACCCAAAAGTGCCAAAAATACAATTCCAAACAGCCCAGGGATCCTGTCGCACATGCACCCCCCCCCCCCAAAAAAATATTATAACCAACCCAGCCTACTGAAATCTGTGCATGGTGTGTGCCTGGTCTTATGTGGCACTGTAGGGAACACAGCGCCAGCACTGATTATAGCTGGGACACTATCTGGCACTATCAGAGGTGCTATGGATTTTTACCTTCTTACATACACCTTTTGCACTGGGACCTGACATTCACCTGATGTTCATCTAGCACTATCTGGCACTAGTGCTTCTTAAATAAACCCCTAAGCGTGACCCCCCCCCAAGTTGATTCAGAGCCAGGAGTAAAATAAACTCTTTCATTTTTTCAACTAAAAAGCACTTTCTACTCCCGGTGCACTTAGGCCCTTATTTAACAAGGGATAGCGCCAGGTAGCGAATGGTGAGCGAACGGTAATGACACTCACCGCCACGAGAACGCCGGCTCCCCTCCGCAATCACACATTTATCAAGCCGATCCTGCTTAGCAACTGACAGAGCGCCAGATAGCGAATCATTCATCATTATTCCAGCCTCACCCCACAGCGCCAGCGAGCGACCTTGAACAGCGACAGGTATGACCTCTTGCTATCTGGCGCTCTCCAATGCATTTCAATGGAGCAATCTTTAAATATTCTTAATTAATTGCTATTAATGTTTTTTTTTTTTTTTTTTTTAAATGGCAAAAATTCTGTGACCACTTCTGCAATGTTAGATATTTTTTTTAAGGAAAAAAAAAAAATTGTGCAGAATTGATATTACAGGTCTGATATTAATGTATTCATATTACAAAATGTTTGTAAAAACATGTTTTTTTTTTTTTTTACAAAAATATGGTTGTTTGGGGGTTAAAAAACTACTTTTAACCCATCGCCGCCAGCGCTCTGGGGTTTAAACAAGCATTTCACAGCGCAAGACTTTTTTGAGCGTGATTTGTTAATGAATATGCTGGGAGCCGTTCGCTATGGCCATTCGCTGTCATGCGCTCCCATACAGCGCGGAACCTGTCAAACAGCGACTCCTAACCCCGTATTCAACATTACCGCACACCGACTGAGTCGCTGTCAACAGCCGAACAACGGCCAAGCACAGCGAATACTAGCGTGCGCTGTGAAAATAATGCTACTGGCGCTCATCTGTCGCTACCTGGCGCTATTAATGAATCGGCCTCCCCGTGTTTGTACCAGTATTTGCATAGTATTTGCACCGCTCTCCTTCATCTCACACAAGCGCTCCAACTCACTCAAAGACCACGCTCCGAAACACGTGTCAGCAGCAGCAAAACCTTGGATCCTCACCTCACACTGAGATTGGAAACCTGATCCCTTGGACTATTGGCCTCCTGCACTAACTACTTAAGGTATTGCCACAAGTGACATTACTTGCCTTTCATTCTACTTAACCAAGTGGCATGTTTGATTATCCTTTCTATTCTTTTTTGTCTTATTGACCACTGAGGATCATTTAGTATTACACCTTATAACACTAGATATAACGCAGCACTCTGCAGTAATAGTAAGTTCATTCTGTACATATCGTGTATATATTGTATATCTATTATGTATGTTGTTGGTATAAGGTGTTGGTTCATAAACTTACATATATTTAAAGAGGATCTAGAATGTATTAAGTGTTCTTTATAAACTTTGCTTATATTATATTAAATTAAGAACCTTTTTTTGCATCAAACCTTGGAGTATAGATGTGCATTTATATTTATGTTTTCATAAAACTTTTTTTGTGTTTTACATCCGATGTTATTACATGTTATAAATATGGCGTGTGCTAAATATATATAAGCTTTATACAAAGTTTTAAACTGCTGTAATGCACCTCTGCATCTCTGTAGGGTAGCTATAATACATGTTCACCCCCTTACTGGTTTTCATTCTTTTCGCTCCTACGTATCTCAGAGAATTATAGTCTAATGTAACCAACCACATGTATTTAGGTAGAGGTAAAAGTCAATTATTCTACCAGTATTTTTGAAACTTTGGAAGAACAGTGGTGTACCTGAGGGGCCTGCTGGGTTTGTGTAGGTGCTTACATTCTGATGAGGTTGGGAACCATGTTTGTGAGAGAGCTCATTTACTTACAGTTGTGCTTAAATTCACATAACCTGGTGTGATTAGTAAGAAAAGAAAAAGTAAATCACTAAACAAAACATACTGTAGCAAAAAAAAAAAACTGACTGTGAGATTTGTTTCAGATCCAAATTCGGATGAATTTGCCGAATATAAATTCTTATGCTTTGAATATAGAGTATATTCAGTATATACAGTATACAGTATATTCACATGCAACTTAAAGTGGATCCCACTGTGTGAACCCCCCCCCACCCGGGTTGCTGAGGTCGATTACCTCTCCTTGAGCCCTTGTTCAGCAGCCTGCTGAAATCCAAGCCGGACTTGCACGTGGTATGCGGCACTCTGCCCCCTTCGGCTGTGCGTGTCAGTTGTGGTAGGCGGGGCACACCCGAGAAGGGGAGCGAGTGATGCTGCTGCTGGTCGCGCATGTACCATGGGCTTGAGAAAAAGGTAAGAATATCGGACGACTCAGGGGGGGCACAGAGCGGAGCATCCCAGTTTGGGATGTCCCTGTGGGAGGAAGTAGGCCTGTTACATTTGCTCTGGAATGTGCCTAGTTAACCTATGCTCCCCATTTCACAGGTTTCCCAGGCAATAGGGTTAATTTTGCACCAGGTAAAAACAAAAGATGTTTGCAGATGTGGGTTTCCATGTAGGCATGTGTTTGTGTGAGTAGTGTCCTTGCTTGCAATGTGTGCCTAGACTAAGTACTAGAGATGAGCGAACTTTTGAAAAATTCGAATTTCGAATCGCCGAATTTTCCGACAAAAATCGTTTCGACCCGAATTTATTCGCATCGAATCGCTATTAAAAACGGCTATTTCTGAGCCTCCAAGAGCCTCAATAGGGTTGTAAACCATTCTGCCTTGCTGTAACACGCATAGGATGCGTGCTGGGTTAGTTAAATAATACTGTAAATAAATATCACATGCAGATCAGAGGCATCGCTAATAGAATCGCAGAGCGGCAAAATTGCAGAGAATTGAAGTGGCATCACTATGAGGGGCAGGAGCCCAAACATTGCTTTAAAGAGACACTGTAGTTGGCAGCAGCAGGAGCCCAAAAATTGGATGAATCACACCCTGGAGTTGCAAGCAGCAGCAGGAGCCCAAACATTGGCTGAAAGAGACACTGGAGTTGGCAGCAGCAGGAGCCCAAAAATTGACTGACACACCCTGGAGTTTCAAGCAGCAGCAGCAGCAGCAGCAGCAGGAGCCCAAACATAGCTTGAAAGAGACACTGGAGTTGGCTGCAGGAGCCCAAAAATTGGATGAATCACACCCTGCAGTTGCAAGCAGCAGCAGGAGCCCAACTATTACTTTAAAGAGACACTGGAGTTGGCTTCAGGAGCCCAAAAATTGGATGATTCACACCCTGGAGTTGGCAGCAGCAGCAGCAGCAGGAGCCCAAACATTACTTTAAAGAGACACTGGGGTTGGCTTCAGGAGCCCAAAAATTGGATGAATCACACCCCGGAGTTGGCAGCAGCAGCAGGAGCCCAAACATTACTTTAAAGAGACACTGGGGTTGGCAGCAGGAGGCCAAAAATTGGATGAATCACACCCTGGAGTTGGCAGCAGCAGCAGCAGAAGCCCAAATATTACTTTAAAGAGACACTGGAGTTGGCTTCAGGAGCCCAAAAATTGGATGAATCACACCCTGGAGTTGGCAGCAGCAGCAGCAGCAGCAGCAGGAGCCCAAACATTACTTTAAAGAGACACTCGGGTTGGCTTCAGGAGCCCAAAAATTGGATGAATCACACCCTGGAGTTGGCAGCAGCAGCAGCAGGAGCCCAAATATTACTTTAAAGAGACACTGGGGTTGGCAGCAGGAGCCCAAAAATTGGATGAATCACACCCTGGAGTTGGCAGCAGCAGCAGCAGGAGCTCAAACATTACTTTAAAGAGACACTGGAGTTGGCTTCAGGAGCCCAAAAATTGGATGAATCACACCCTGGAGTTGGCAGCAGCAGCAGGAGCCCAAACATTACTTTAAAGAGACACTGGGGTTGGCAGCAGGAGCCCAAAGATTGGATGAATCACACGCTGGAGTTGGCAGCAGCAGCAGCAGGAACCCAAACATTACTTTAAAGAGACACTGGGGTTGGCAGCAGGAGCCCAAAGATTGGAGGAATCACACCCTGGAGTTGGAAGCAGCAGCAGCAGGAGCCCAAACATTACTTTAAATAGACACTGGGGTTGGCTTCAGGAGCCTAAAAATTGGATGAATCATGCCCTGGAGTTGGCAGCAGCAGCAGGAGCTCAAATATTACTTTAAAGAGACACTGGGGTTGGCTTCAGGAGCCCAAAAATTGGATGAATCACACCCTGGAGTTGGCAGCAGCAGCAGCAGCAGGAGCTCAAACATTACTTTAAAGAGACACTGGAGTTGGCTTCAGGAGCCCAAAAATTGGATGAATCACACCCTGGAGTTGGCAGCAGCAGCAGCAGCAGGAGCTCAAACATTACTTTAAAGAGACACTGGAGTTGGCTTCAGGAGCCCAAAAATTGGATGAATCACACCCTGGAGTTGGCAGCAGCAGCAGGAGCCCAAACATTACTTTAAAGAGACACTGGGGTTGGCAGCAGGAGCCCTAAGATTGGATGAATCACACGCTGGAGTTGGCAGCAGCAGCAGCAGGAACCCAAACATTACTTTAAAGAGACACTGGGGTTGGCAGCAGGAGCCCAAAGATTGGAGGAATCACACCCTGGAGTTGGCAGCAGCAGCAGCAGGAGCCCAAACATTACTTTAAATAGACACTGGGGTTGGCTTCAGGAGCCCAAAAATTGGATGAATCACGCCCTGGAGTTGGCAGCAGCAGCAGGAGCCCAAATATTACTTTAAAGAGACACTGGGGTTGGCTTCAGGAGCCCAAAAATTGGATGAATCACACCCTGGAGTTGGCAGCAGCAGCAGCAGCAGGAGCTCAAACATTACTTTAAAGAGACACTGGAGTTGGCTTCAGGAGCCCAAAAATTGGATGAATCACACCCTGGAGTTGGCAGCAGCAGCAGGAGCCCAAACATTACTTTAAAGAGACACTGGGGTTGGCAGCAGGAGCCCAAAGATTGGATGAATCACACGCTGGAGTTGGCAGCAGCAGCAGCAGGAACCCAAACATTACTTTAAAGAGACACTGGGGCTGGCAGCAGGAGCCCAAAGATTGGAGGAATCACACCCTGGAGTTGGCAGCAGCAGCAGCAGCAGCAGGAGCCCAAACATTACTTTAAATAGACACTGGGGTTGGCTTCAGGAGCCCAAAAATTGGATGAATCACACCCTGGAGTTGCAAGCAGCAGCAGCAGGAGCCCACACATTACTTTAAAGAGACAGTGGAGTTGGCTTCAGGAGCCCAAAAATTGGATGAATCACACCCTGGAGTTGGCAGCAGCAGCAGCAGCAGGAGCCCAAACATTACTTTAAAGAGACACTGGGGTTGGCTTCAGGAGCCCAAAAATTGGATGAATCACACCCCGGAGTTGGCATCAGCAGGAGCCCAAAAATTGGCCTAAAGACATAAATATGTTTTGCACCATTTGGAAAGTGTAAAACGTGGCACCATGCTGAATCTAGTCGCATGCATCAGCCATTGGTGGGTGGAAATCCTGGCTGATCCATCCCTGATTCATTTTGACAAAGGTGAGTCTCTCCACATTTTTAGTTGACAGACGAGTTCTCCTCGCCGTAACTATGGCCCCCGCCGCACTAAACACCCGCTCAGATGGCACGCTACTTGCCGGGCAGGACAGCTTTTCCAGGGCAAACTCTGCTAGTTGCGGCCACAAATCAAGTTTGGCTGCCCAGAAGTCCAGCGGATCCTCAAGGTGTGTTGGCATGGTCATGTCAAAGTATGACATGACCTGCTGGTTCAGGTCCTGCTCCAGGTCTTCCTGCTGCTCATGAGTAGCCTCACTATGCGGGTGTAGAAAGCTACTCATTAGCGAACTGAAGACTGAGGCTGCTGCTGATGGAGCTGCTGCTGCTGCTCCTGCTAACCCCCCCAGCAGCCATGACAGTGGAAGGTGAGTGCAGAGGTCCCCTCGAGTCAGACCTGGGAGAGTATGGACCATGGCGCAGATAGGCATCGGCCAACTGCCTACGTAGAATGTCTTTGTAGTAGTTCAGTTTCACCGAGAGGGAGGACAAAATGCCCCCATTTTGTGCCGGAAGCGAGGGTCCAATAAGGTGGACAGCCAGAAGTCATCCCGCCGACAGATGGAAACAAGCACGTGAGCATGCTTCCTGCCATTTGCGCAAGTGACTCGGATGGACTACCTGTCTCCATCTCCACTGCATACTGCCACGGTGTGCCCGGTCCTCTGTCTCGCCTTCCTCAAAAACCTCTAGCTCCTCTGGCTGCTCCTGCTCCTCCTCTCCTGTCCGCTGACTAGATAAACCAGCCATTTCGCCAAGCCTAAACTGTGTTTCGCTGGGCAACTCCTCCTCCTCTTCCTCCTCCTCCTCCAGTTCAGCTCCAACGGGGTTCATGTGGCCGTAAGATGTAAACGCCATGTCCCCAGTGCCCTGACCAGCCATGGTTTCCAACATGTGCTGTAGTACATGAAGCAGTGGAATCACGTCGTTCATCCCGTAATCCTGCCGACTGACAAATAAAGTGGCTTCCTCAAAGGGCCTGAGCAAACGGCAGGTGTCACGTATGAGCTGCCACTGGTTGACATTGAAGTTACACAGGGGAGTCCCCCTATCTGCTTGGATCATCAGGAAATCCGTGATGGCTTTTCTCTGTTCATATAATCGGTCCAACATGTGAAGGGTGGAATTCCAACTGGTGGAAACATCGCAAATCAGACTATGTTGGGGGATACCGTTCTGACGCTGTAGCTCAAGAAGGGTGTGTTTGGCGGTGTATGAGTGGCTGAAGTGCATGCAAAGTTTCCTTGAAGTTGTTAGGATGTCTTGCAGATGGGGGGAACACTTCAGAAACCGCTTGACAACCAGATTGAAGACGTGAGCCATGCAGGGGGCATGGGTCAGGCTTCCTTGGCGCAGCGCAGACAAAATGTTCTTCCCATTGTCGGTAACCATGATTCCCATTTTAAGTTTTCTTGGAGTAAGCCATGTTTGGATTTCCTGATGAATAAATTTAAGCAGTTCCTTCCCTGTGTGACTCCGTTCGCCAAGACAAACCATGTGAAGCACTGCGTGATACCTCCGTGCCCTGCACACATGGTAGACTGGAGGGGCACTGAGACTTGAGCCTACAGTGGAGGGTGAGGAGATGGCGGAGGATGAGGAGGCCGAGTCGCACAGTGTCACAGGCCCAACGGGCAGGGAACGCGGAGGCCGAAGCGGCGTGACCTGTCCAAGTTGCTGCTGCTGCTGCAAAGGGACCACATTCACCCAGTGGGCCGTAAACGACATGTACTGTCCCTGACCGTAGTTACAGCTCCAGACGTCGGCGCTGCCATGCACTTTGCTACACACCGACAGGCTCAAGGACTGGCCCACCTTCTGTTCAACAAAAGTGTGCAGCGCTGGTACTGCCTTCTTGGCAAAGAAATGACGGCTCGGGACTCGGCTCGGCACAAGCCATCAGTTCTCTGAAAGGTGCAGAGTCCACCACCTGAAAAGGGAGCGACTGCAGCACCAGCAACTTGGACAGGAGCACATTCAGCTTCTGCGCCATAGGATGAGTGGGCGCATACTGCTGTCTCTTGGACATGGCTTCGCTGATGGATTGCTGGCGGGATGCATGACTTCTGCTGCCTTCGGCTGAGGTGCTGGAGCCTTGGCTGGCAGAAATTGGGAGCGGCGTGCCACTCGGTGAGGAAGCAGTCTGGCCCACCTCTCCGGAGCCTAGGTTCTCCCAGGCTGCTTTATGGTGACGCTGCATATGTTGACGCAGGGCCGTGGTGCCAACATTTGGACCCTGGCCACGCTTCACCTTCTGCCTACATATCTTGCATGTGGCCATGTTACCCTCCTGCGGATGCTTCAGGAGAAACTGCCACACTGCCGAGTAGCTACTTTTCCCACCAACAGGCCTCACTGATTCGCTGCTATTGTCGCCAACTCCAGGAACCCCTGCCCCACTACCTCCCGATAAGGTAGCCTGCCGCGCAGCAGGTGCTCTACCCCGGCCCCGGCCCCGTTTGGCTCCAGGCTTTACAATTGTGCCCCCATGCTGCCTGCCAACCATGCTGCTAACACCTTGCTGCCTGAGCTGCTGACTCCGGGGCAACCTGCGCCCCTCTTCTCCTGATGATGACGATGAAGCCCCTTCATCACCCGGCTCCCAAGTGCGATCGGCTTCATCGTCATCATCATTATCACCGAGTTGTGGCTGTACGTCACTGATGTTCGTGGATTCGTCAACAGTGTCTGGCGCAGGAGCTGGAAAGCTCGCAGCACCCACGACGCTGTCCACATCACTATTTGTCTGCCTAGCTAAAGAAGCCACCTCCATTTCTTGGCTGGGCAGTAGCTGCTGACTGTCCTCTATCTGATCGTCCTCCTCACTAAAGAGTGGAGCTGAACCCAAAGCATAGGATACGTCACTGGGGGAGGGAACGGCGTAGGACAGAGGCAATGGGAGGACAGGGACTGCTCTTGGGGCATGCCAACTCAGGGTTGTGTCAGAGGAACCTACCGACCCTAGACTGGGGGTCTCAGACGTAAGTTGTGATGATGTTGTTGATGAACGCGTTAACCAATCTACCACGGCAGATGCGTTACTGGTGGAGACCCGACCGCTAGCAGATACTGGCAGATTAGGTCTCTCAGCATGACTCCTGCTGCTACTGGCCCCCAGTCTGCTGCGACCTCTGCCTGCGGAATCTTGGCCTCTGCCACTCCTCTTTTCACTTCCAGGCACTTGTCTGCCCGACATAGTCTAACTGGCGTGGTAGTAGGTGGTATTTTAAGAACCCCAGGCAGCGGTGGGTCTATATGAAACAGAATATAATGCACACCAAAAGTGAGCAGTAACACTCAGCCTCCAACAGGCCTGCTTAGTGTAAATAAGAGAGCTGCTTAGTGTAAATAAAGAGGGGTATGGTATGTTACAGAATGGGATGCCCCAACAGCAGAGCACCTGGGAGCAGTAGTACTATGCACAGCAAAAGTGTCTTTATCAGGCCAAATTACTTTTAGAATAAGTGCAAAGGGTTATAGTAAATAGAGGCTGGTGTAGTCACAGAATGGGATGCCCCAACCACAGTGCACCTGGCAGCAGTAGTACTATGCACAGCAAAAGTGTCTTTATCAGGCCAAATTACTTTTAGAATAAGTGCAAAGGGTTATAGTAAATAGAGGCTGGTGTAGTCACAGAATGGGATGCCCCAACCGGAGTGCACCTGGCAGCAGTAGTACTATGCACAGCAAAAGTGTCTTTATCAGGCCAAATTACTTTTAGAATAAGTGCAAAGGGTTATAGTAAATAGAGGCTGGTGTAGTCACAGAATGGGATGCCCCAACCGGAGTGCACCTGGCAGCAGTAGTACTATGCACAGCAAAAGTGTCTTTATCAGGCCAAATTACTTTTAGAATAAGTGCAAAGGGTTATAGTAAATAGAGGCTGGTGTAGTCACAGAATGGGATGCCCCAACCGGAGTGCACCTGGCAGCAGTAGTACTATGCACACCAAAAGTGTCTTTATCAAGCCAAATTACTTTTAGAATAAGTGCAAAGGGTTATAGTAAATAGAGGCTGGTGTAGTCACAGAATGGGATGCCCCAACCGGAGTGCACCTGGCAGCAGTAGTACTATGCACAGCAAAAGTGTCTTTATCAGGCCAAATTACTTTTAGAATAAGTGCAAAGGGTTATAGTAAATAGAGGCTGGTGTAGTCACAGAATGGGATGCCCCAACCGGAGTGCACCTGGCAGCAGTAGTACTATGCACAGCAAAAGTGTCTTTATCAGGCCAAATTACTTTTAGAATAAGTGCAAAGGGTTATAGTAAATAGAGGCTGGTGTAGTCACAGAATGGGATGCCCCAACCGGAGTGCACCTGGCAGCAGTAGTACTATGCACAGCAAAAGTGTCTTTATCAGGCCAAATTACTTTTAGAATAAGTGCAAAGGGTTATATTAAATAGAGGCTGGTGTAGTCACAGAATGGGATGCCACAACCGGAGTGCACCTGGCAGCAGTAGTACTATGCACAGCAAAAGTGTCTTTATCAGGCCAAATTACTTTTAGAATAAGTGCAAAGGGTTATAGTAAATAGAGGCTGGTGTAGTCACAGAATGGGATGCCCCAACCGGAGTGCACCTGGCAGCAGTAGTACTATGCACACCAAAAGTGTCTTTATCAAGCCAAATTACTTTTAGAATAAGTGCAAAGGGTTATAGTAAATAGAGGCTGGTGTAGTCACAGAATGGGATGCCCCAACCGGAGTGCACCTGGCAGCAGTAGTACTATGCACAGCAAAAGTGTCTTTATCCGGCCAAATTACTTTTAGAATAAGTGCAAAGGGTTATAGTAAATAGAGGCTGGTGTAGTCACAGAATGGGATGCCCCAACCGGAGTGCACCTGGCAGCAGTAGTACTATGCACAGCAAAAGTGTCTTTATCAGGCCAAATTACTTTTAGAATAAGTGCAAAGGGTTATAGTAAATAGAGGCTGGTGTA
This sequence comes from Gastrophryne carolinensis, assembly GCA_027917425.1. Classification (NCBI taxonomy): domain Eukaryota; kingdom Metazoa; phylum Chordata; class Amphibia; order Anura; family Microhylidae; genus Gastrophryne; species Gastrophryne carolinensis. The sequence continues at coordinate 100,461,855 of CM051243.1, read as the reverse complement.
GTCACAGAATGGGATGCCCCAACCGGAGTGCACCTGGCAGCAGTAGTACTATGCACAGCAAAAGTGTCTTTATCAGGCCAAATTACTTTTAGAATAAGTGCAAAGGGTTATATTAAATAGAGGCTGGTGTAGTCACAGAATGGGATGCCACAACCGGAGTGCACCTGGCAGCAGTAGTACTATGCACAGCAAAAGTGTCTTTATCAGGCCAAATTACTTTTAGAATAAGTGCAAAGGGTTATAGTAAATAGAGGCTGGTGTAGTCACAGAATGGGATGCCTCACAGCAGACTTGAGATCAGTTCAGTATATATGCACAGTAAGTGTATAAGCAGCCTGAATACGCTAACAAAGCCAGTCAGCCAGCCAGTAACACTCAGGCTGGATGAAAAAAAAAAAAAAATCTCCTGTCTCCTGCCTGTCCCTGTCTGTCCCTGTCTGTCTAACTGTCTCTCCCTGACTACAGCAGCGTCCTGTCTCTCACGAATGCAATAGAGAAATGAGGAAAAGCAAGATGTCCGCCGCCTTAAATAGCGCTGTGACGTCACCGGGCTTGCTGGCTGCTGATAGGCTGCATGTGACTGCCCCAGCTTGCACTGGTGCGGGGTAGATGTCTGGACATGTCCCGTCCGCCATCTTAGAATGCCTGTAATGTAAATTAATGGATGTTAATTCGGATCGAATCCGGGTTCGTCCGGATCGATTCGCTCATCCCTACTAAGTGCATTAGGTTGTCGTTCTGAAGGTTGTTTGCTCCATAGCTACTTACCTACTATGTATTTGAAAGTAGTAGCACAACATGCATGCGGAAGAGTCGCATAAGAAAAGGTCACACTTGCCACGTAAATGGTCGAGAGCAATTTCCGCATTCCTTGGCTCCTTTTATTTGCATAGGAAAGGTCAGGTGACTCTGCTTAATTATGCCTTCGCAAATGAAAATATCTGGTGACATATATAAGCATGTACTTGATTCGCAAAAAAAAATTGCAAAGCAAAAAATGGGGCTGAATCACTACCCAGAAAGGTAGCATGCGAAAATGTATACTCTCGCCCCCCAAAAAACAGTGCCAAAATGTAAATCCAAATGGTGCTGAATCAGCCCCATTATCTTAGTAGTGAATAGAAACTGGCTTGCTTTAACATCTGTAAAGTTACTGGATTTCCCTTGTGGGTTAGGAGGTCTAGAAGATGGACTAATACGTAATAGCTCACACAAACCAATGTTAAAACCCTACTGTTTCCTTCATTGCTTAATAAACCACAAAATAATTATTTGGATTTGCTTTTCATTTTGCTGGAAACATGGCTGTTTCTATGGGAGGGCAAGCAGGGCCATTGGAAATGCCTTTTTTGAAAACTTAAAATTTAGGGTTTCTTTTTGAATGACTCTAAAACAACAGCTGTGAAAAACCTTTATGAAATTTGTACAATCAGTTTAAAATGTTTTACATTTTATTTTGCACATATTTAGCCATTAAATTTTGTTTCTTTGATCTGTTTCCATATTCCAAATTGAAAGTTTTTTTTTTTGCAAAAAGGTGGTTTGGACTGTGATGTCTTGTAGCCTTATGTGTTTGCCATTCGAAAAGTCCCACAGTCTTCCACTGTTTTTTCCCCATTTTAATTACTGTATAGGAGACACCCCAGAGGGCTGCTAGATGTTGCTAAGGAGACCTGGGAGACTACACCCTATAAATGTGTGATTGAACATGAGGAGCAGATGCAGGACCGAATGGCTAAGGTCTTGCCGATTGTAAGGGCACACTTAGAGAAAGCTGAGCAAGCCCAGAGCTGAATATATTATAGAGCTGCCGGGGTTAGATAGTTCAACCCTGGTGTTAATACTGATACCCACAGTAGCAAATTCTTGGCCAAATGGCAGGGACCCTTTGAAGTGAGTGAAGAAGTTAATGATGTAACTTCTAAGCTACATCAGCCTGGGAAAAGAAAACCCATCCAATTGTACCACATAAATGTAATTAAACCGCAGCGAAAAAAAAAGTCTCTGCTAGCCTCTGCAATACCTGCTCCAGACTCCCATTCAGGTAGTGACCTGGTTAAAATTCCCAAAAACGAGAATGCAAGGACTTTTTACAGCACAATCCTATCTCCCAGGTACCACTAATGTTATCCAACATGAAAACGTTACGGACCCCATGTCACAGCATGGTACAGCCCCATTGTTTTGGTCCCAAAGCCAGATGGGACTTGGTGCTTCTGCAATGATTATCGCAGGCTAAATGAAGTGTCCACTTCGGATCCCTATCCTATGCTCCGGCTGGATGAGTTTTTTAAGAGGTTGGGACCAGCCAGGTTTATTTCTACCTTGGTCCCCCCCAAAGGATATTGGCAAATCCCATTGTCAAACGAGGCCAAAGAAAACACTGCCTTCGGTCACTTTCACTACCTTAAGATGCCTTTTGGAATGAAGGGGGCCCCCAGCTACCTTCCAATTAGAATGGATAGGATTTTACGGTCTCATTCTAGGTATGCTTCTGCCTACTTGCATGATATTGTGATCTTCAGTGTTGAATGGGAGAGTCATTTAAATTAAATGCAGGATGTGTTGGATTCTCTCAGGGAGGCTCAGGAAAGCTAGGTTTACTGCTAACCCAGAGAAATGTGCCATTGAGTTAGAGGAGGCCTGGTATTTGGGGTACATTGTGGGTAGAGGTGTGATAAGACCCCAGGTGAACAAAATTGATGCAAACCAAAGTTGGCCACAGCCCCTGATAAAGAAACAGGTGAAAGTGTTCTTGAGGATTGTTGGCTGTTACCGGAGGTTTGTACCCTGTCTTTATTGCAGCACCACTGACAAAAACCTGTTATGGTTCAGTGGTCTGCTGAAGCAGAGAAAGCATTTCAGGACCTCAAAAAGTCTTAATGTAGCCAACCCGCGTTGATAGCACCAGACAATTCCAAAGAGTTTATTGTACAGACAGATGCATCGGGCTTAGGTGCAGTGATGCCTAAGGAGATAAATTGGGAGGAATACCAATGTGATATATTTAAGTAGTAGTGTGAGTGGTACTATTCCATGGTGGAATGTGAGTGCTTAGCTTTAAAATGGGCCCACAAAGCTCTAAGGTATTATCTGTTGGGCAGGAAGTTCTGGTTGGTGTCCGACCATGCTCCCTTTAAGTGGATGAGCTGAAATAAAGGGAACAATGCCAGGGTAACACAGTGGTTTCTGGCATTACAGGATTTCAATTATGTAGCAGAACAGAGGCCAGATAAACTACATGCAAATGCCGATGCCTTGTCAGGGGTTTACTGTTTTTCAGCTTTAAGTGACCAGTCCGCTGGCCTTGGGCAGTTTGTATAAATTGGATTTTTGGGTCCATGATTTAGGAGTGCCTGTTGAGCATGGGTGGGATAGCCACTCCCATACTTCAGTCCAGGATTCACAAACTGCTGGCTGAACAGTCAGGTGTGAGTTGATATTAAGGGAAAAACTGCTGGATGTCAGAAAGACAAAAGAGATGTGAACTGAGCAGCAGGAAGGAGCTAACCCCGCTGCTCTGCTGGAAGCTGGAGAGAGACTGCTTGAAAAGCCTGTTATTGGTTAAGCTCTTGAATTATGTGACGTAATGACTTTTTTTGCTGAAGAAAGAATTATTTGATGGACTTTTGATGCAATGCTGAACTGGAACTAGTGACGGGTCCAGAGAATAAAAATCCTGTGTTTGCACAAGAACTCTGCCAGTGCCTGTCTGTTTTATGCCAGTCAACCCACACTAGAGAGACAAATTCCTCACTACTAAACAGTAAAGATGGGGGGGGGGGGGGGGGTGGCATGCGGAAACAGTTGTGCATAGAATTAAGGATTTTGGTGCATAGCCATGAATCGACCCTATTGTGAACACAGATCAATATATCCAAGTAGCCCTATATAGTGACATAGCTATAGCTTTATATTATTGTGGAACAAATGCTTCCTCTCTATACCGACAGCGCACATTCCTACCTCCCTTCTGGAGTAGTCAGACAAACTGTAAAATTCAGAAACTGCACCTGAGTCCCTGCTAATGTGGCCACCATGAGGGAATCAATATAAAAATATGGAATGTGTGCAATGAATAGAGGTGAGGGGGAGGAAACTATGCTGTAAATCAGCAGAGAGCTCTCTTCTAGCGAGTATCTTAGTCCTGAATTGTGTGCTTTGTTCCATAACATAATGTATAGCTACATGCTTTCTGCCTATCATAAATTACTGGTTAGTACAGAATACAGCTGCATCTATGAATGCCAGGTTAGGTGTTTTGTAACAATGTTTAAATATTCAATTAGCACTGCATGAAAATGTGTATCTCGTCTACATTTATTAGAATATACTTTCCAGGAATGTTTTACCAGTCTCTCGAATAATGAACATCCTTTTTCCTTTCAAAATACTTGAGAAAAAACTAGAGCTCATTCATGCACTTTTATACAGCAGAACAGGAGATGACCAGCCTAAAAGTGTAGGAGGCAGAGCAGCATGTGTCTGCTCACCAAGGGTTTCAGCTACAGTGCAGTGTCTTCATACACATAAATCAATTGCCCTGGTCCATCATAAGTTTTAATTTGGTGACAAAGCTATGTTGTGTTTTTAGCATAGGTTTTAGGTGAAAAATGTACATGGATTTCAGCTTAATTCAAACATAGGCGTAGTTACATAGTAAGGCCACTGGAGGTATAGGATAAGAAATGAACAGGTTATCCTGAAAAACGGGAAGCTGGGTGCAACAGCGGTATACAGAGTCATAGGGCTCTGATTGACTGTTGGTGGCAACAGTTTTGTCTCTGGAAATTCTGCAGATAAAAAGGATAATTCGATAGCTAGTTGGAAAGCTGTGACTTATACAGAAGAGAAGAGAGACAGAGAATTATCTGGAGGGAGAAGCCTTGGGCATACAGATGAAGGATTACCCCTAAGGAAGGCATGGTGGAGAGAGGCTGAGGTAGATGCGCTCCCTGTGGCCTTGAGGAGGGGAAAATACATCCTGAGATGGAATCCCCCAGTGAGAAGTCGGAGGATCGTAGGCAGGGCCGGCGCCAGCTCAGGGCAAACCTGGGAAATTGCCAAAGCCCCTGGCATCTTCAGAGGCCCACTCAGGCTCACACTTGGCCATGGTATAATTGAACAGTGGACCCAACCACCGAACAGACCTGCAGACCTGCTCATGGCTGGCCTCAGCAACAGGGGATGATCAGCAACAATGGAGAAGGTTGCATGGAATGGAGGGCAATTGATGGAAGTGCAGAAGGTGGTGAGAACAAGGTGACAGCTGACAAGGGCAATCAGCAGCAGGAGATGATCCATTTGTGGCAGGGGAGCTGAAAGGTGACATCATGTGACTCACTACTTTGGGGCCCACTAAGATTTTCTTGCCAAAGGGCCCCCACAAACCTGGAGCCGGCCCTGATCGTAGGGACGCTCATGACACACTGCCCATGGGGAATGGGATGGGGGAATGCCACACTGCCTGTGGAGAATTGGGGGGGGGGGGGAATGCCACACTCCCTCTAATGGGGTGTTTTAGCACAACATTTGGATTAGAATATTTATTTTTTATTTTCCTCCTCCAAATCCTATGTGCATCTTATGTGGGGGTGGGTCTTATATGGTGAAAATGCATCCTATTCTATGGAACTGAAAACTACAAAAAAGAGAGAAGGGTGGCATAGGGGAAAGCTAGGACTTCCTCTTTAACAGTAGAAGTAAACCACAAGAGTTGTGGTGCAGTTTGTTCTCATTATCTAGCGTGTTTTTTACAGATTGTCACGAGAACTTTTTTTTCGATAAATTCAATGCAAAACTGAAACTATAGCAATATTAAGTTTAGTTATGTGTTGCAAGCAAACATTTTGCCTTGTACGTTCTTTCCATTTATGCCATCTTATGCCCTTTTATCCAAATACTAATGGTTACTTCCCACTGTCCCATATTACAGAGAACTAAAATGATACACTTAATGGTCCATGTCCGACTGGCTTGCCTCCTGCATCTGTGCCCTCACCCTGGCTTGCCTATCAATCAGAAGACGCAGAACAACTGAACATGTGCGCTCCTTGGACTTGTGCTGTCATTCGGTAGCCGCTGTGCTTAGCTACTTAGCTAATATGATTCCCGCAGGCATTTGGAAATATACAGAATCTATTACTGTTGCACCTTGTTAGCATTCATTGCATGATGGGAACAATAAGGGCATTGTAGAGGAATTCAGAGGATTACTTTTGCTACATACAAATCCACAGATATTCTCCATGTTTTCAGGAATGCTGGTGTATGCAGGTTCAGATGTGCCAGAAGCCTTATGAGCCTTGTGCTGTTAGAATATAAATTGACGATTGTATTTACATTGTAACTCGCTACATGTTATAGAACTGGCTGAACATCACTAACTTGCCATATTCCCATGAAATAAAAACCTGTTTAAAAAAAGAACCAGGTTCTCCTGAGGAACGCATGGGGGAGGGGTCCTGATCCAAGGAAATGAAGTAAGTGTAACTGGTGGGGGTAGAGTGCAAGGAAACAGTCATATAATTTTACAGAAATGCACCAGATTTCCTGGGTGTGGGGAACTGGTCATAAAATTTCACAGATGGCCTGCTCAGGTTAGTAAACACAGTCCTGACAGTGCCCCCACTGTCTCCCGCCCCCACAGTGCTCCATCCTCAAAGGATCTTGCTGGTAGCGTTCACACCTGGGATAGACAAAATGGCTCCACAACTGAGCTTGCAGAAAACCCCTTCAAAGCATAAGTCCAGATATGCTGGGGCCAGTAATTCAAAAAGAATTAGGGAGCCACTGTGCATATTAAAGGGCCAGTCCAGTCTAATAAACTCTTATATATAAACTGTTATGATCTTGAGATTCTGGAAATGGGATCAGTTTATGTTTAAAGGACCAGTCAAGTCTAAATAACTCTTATTGTTCATGGGACCAGCCATGATATTACTGCATAATGCTGCAAGATAGTCTTTTATTGAGATGTATGAGACAAAGCACTATCCTTCCCTTATACTCTCAATAGAAGACAATAGTGCAGCATTATGCAGTAATTCCATCATAGCTGCTCCCATGAACAATAACAGTTATTTAGACTTGACTGCCCCACCTGTGTGTAAAAGTCTGAAACCATTTGTTTTTCCTTTGCGGGGGTCACACCGAGCAGTAAGACGTGTCAGAAAAGGTGAGGACTCTACACATCCCCCTGTGGCCATCTGCACCACTGCGTATTATCTTGTATTTGTCTTTCTGACCTGTATTGCAACTATTTATTCTATTCATGCATTACATATATAGCTTAATCTTTGGCTGCTCTGTTATCTTGATCAGAAACCCACTAGTCTGTGCTTCATGGTTATAGTACATGCTAGCCAGGGCTGGCTTCTGGCTCGATATAGTCTCTCTAGCAGAACGGGTGGAATATCAAACTGAGCTGATGTCATTCCTACACGGCTGGCAGGACTCTAGTGGAAATGGAAGGGAACAGTAGCCCAATGCTGGAGGTTTAGCAAAATGTTAAGGATTAAATCTGTAAAGGCGGGTCATACATCAAACTGAAACCACGATGGGGGAGGGCACCCCCTTTCATTTCCACAGGACTCTGTTCAGTAGTGGAAATGAAAGGGTCTTGAGTGCCCAGTGACGCCAGTTGATGCCCCGAGACATCAGTTGAAATTCCTTGTTCTAAGAGCCTTTTACCCCAGAAGCCATTCTCCCGAGGCACCACATGGTGGGAAGTGAAAAGTGAAGATGAGAAAAATTTAGAGGGAAGAGTAGCCCAATGATGGAGCTTTAGCAAAATGTTAAGGATGGGGAGGCCGATTCATCAATAGCGCCAGGTAGCGACAGATGAGCGACTGTAGCGTGATTTTTTCAGCGCCAGCCAGTATTCGCTGTGCTTGGCCGGCGTTAGCTTGATGACAGCGACTCAGTCGGTGTGCGGTAATGTTGAATACGGGCTGGGGGGTCGCTGTTTCACAGGTCCAGCGTTGTATGTGAGCGCCTGACAACGAATGGCCAGAGCGAACGGCTAGCTTCATATTCATCAAAAAATCACGCTCCGAATGTGCTGTCGCTGTCCATTCCTTGTTTAAACCCCAGAGCGCTGGCGGCGATCTGTATTAACTAGTTTTTAACCCCTAAACAACCATATTTTTTGAATGTAACATTATACATGTTTTTAGAATCATTTTGTTATATGAATACATTAATCTCAGACCTGTTAGATCAATTCTGCACTTTTTTTTTTTTTTTTTTTTTTTTTGACTTAAAAATATTTCCTAACATTGCAGAAATGTTCTCCGATTTTTTGACATTAAAAAAAAAATTTAAAAAAATAATACCAATTAATTATGATTAATTATAGCTTGCTCCATTGAAATGCATTGGACATCGCCAGGGAGCGACAGCTCATACCTGGCGCTGTGAGGGAATTTGCAGCGGCGCTGTTCGGTCCAGGCGGCTTCATGATGAATGCCGCGCTAGCCGTCGCTCTCGCCGGCGCTAGCCTCATTTTGCTTGATAAATGCGTCATTGTGACCGCCGCGGGCGTACTTGAGTCGGTAGTCGCCGTTAGCTGCCGCTACCTGGCGCTCGTCAGACACTACCTGGCGCTATCGCTTGATGAATAAGGGCATAAGTCTGTAAAGTCCGCTGTGCAGACATCAAACTGAAACCATGGTGGGGGAGGACATGGATCATGAGGAAAGAAGGTCTGCCACACGTGGAAGGGAAGAAGGGGGACTTAGGGTTTGGGTTGTTGAATGGAGGATGGAAATCAGGAATTAGGTTTGTCATTGATTATATTCATCTTCGCATATCCTTCTTAAGAGACAATTCTTAATGACAGGGGTGGGTGTATCTACATTGTGTTAGGGAAGGGGATTTATACAGGATGCAACTGAATACTGAAAATAGGTAAGTGCTAAGTAAGGCCTGTAGGAGCAGGGCTGTTTCTAGGGGAGGGTGAGCAGTGTGATTGCCCTGGGTGTCAAGGTCATTGGGGGCGCTTTTATCCCAGTCATCCTGATAATAATGGCACAGACCATAAGACAGGCCCTTCATGCCCCAATATTGGGAGGGGGCACTGTCTGCTGCTATGGTAGTGGTAAAGCATGATACATACTTTTATATATGTGTTAAATGTGACAGCAGCAGCACCATATAATATGAGTGAGGAGGGAGCAGAATTTTTCTTCCCGCACTGAGCACTATTTTGCCTAGAAACTGCCCTGTATAGGAGACTAAGGTTATAGCTGGCAAGGGCAGGTAGCTGCCGTATATTTCGCCCTATAAGAAGCACTTCTTAATGTCAGTGTGTCCTTTTGGGCGAATGTAATTAAAAAAAAAAAAAAAAAAAAAAGCTACCCCCGGCACAGCGTCTCCCACCAACATAAACACATAGCGGTCGATTCAGAGCCAGGTGAGAATTCTCACTCCTTTTTTAGGAGAGAAATCTGCCATTCACTTTCATTGTCTACCTGGTGTAAATTTTCACCTGCCTCTGAATCAGTCCCAAGGTAGAAAATGAAAGTCCATGGCACTTTTCTCTCCTACAAAAGGAGTGAACATTTTCACCTGGCTATGAATTAACCCCATAGAGACACACACACAAACACAGAAAATACATTATGCTCCTCCACCGCCCTCTGCCCTTACCATCATCCAATGTCATCCACTGGCGTAGCTGCTACTGCCCGCCGCCTCCACATAAACAAGTTAACTGTGTTCCGGCAACTGGGCGTGCATGGCCTGTGACTTGTGCCAGCATCCAATGATGTTGGTGCGAGTCACAGGCCACGCCCACCTGGAAGCAGGAACTCTGCATCCTGGGAACTTGATTATGTAGTGGCGGCGGGCAGTGGCAGCTAGCAATGGACGATGATGGATGAGGGCGGCGGTATCTTCTGTGTTTGTGCGTGTCTCTATAGACTGTGCGACAAAAAGACCAAAACCAGGTGCCAGTATACACCTGTGCGCCTGATTCATGGCACCATGTGCCAGGTTCACAGACGTGTAGATCGCACAAAATTATATGCGTGAAGTGCAGACAAAACTTGGCGTCAGGTGCAAACTTGGTCATTGCGACTGAAATTGGGCGCAAAATCTATGTGAAATGTTCTGTTCCATGCACCGGGTGCAGGCAAAGTCAGTCACTGGTGCCCATTGCCCCCATGTTTCTCCTCCGTATTTAATACATCTCTCCAGCTACTGTGTTTGTGGCAATTCTCTGTTCGGCAATCTGTAGTGTTCCCTGTGGCCTGTTTGATCTCCCTTGTTTTCATGTGTAGTGTGTATTGTTGTATTTATCAATTATTGCTGGCATGTTTTTTATAAATGAAATAAGCATGTCAATTAGTGAAGTCGCAATTCCCTCCTGCTTTTTGCTGGCAAACAACACATTGGTGCACACTTTACACCCCTCATAGCAAACCATGAAACGCACGTCAATAGACTCTTGGAGTAAATTTGAGCATAAAATTTTATCCAAGATGCATATTTGTGCCAACAAATAGGTGCACAAAAATGACTTGATGCACGACCATGAATCAATACTTATGTATTTATGTTGGTGGGAGACTGCTGCTGCTGAGACACTGGTAACAATTAAGGATAAACTTTAGAGATCAGGTAGCCATTATACCTGGGTGGAGATAAAAAGCATTTAGGCCACGGAGGGCTTTTAATGATGCTGCCTGGAATTTCGGAGACAGATATACAATATACCCAGCAATGCAGGTAAAATGGTAATATTTTGTGGCTAAGGAATCTTAATAAGGGGTCAGCATAGAGAGTCACTATGGTCAGGTCTGCGACCTAACTTTTAAGGAATATTTTAGTGCAGTGTTAAGGCCCTTTTCTTACTGTATTGTAAATCAACTAGTAATACACTTTTATGTACTGGGCTGTGCCATAAGCAGGAGCTCTGCAACATGGTGAACAGGAGTGGCTTAAGAATATGGCATTGAGGCACCCAGCACTGGTGGAGGTAGTGGCAGGTAAGGCACCCAGCACCAAAGGAGGCGGTGCCAGCAGAGGCACCTAGTACCTGTATAGGGGGCAGGCAGCAGAGGCACACCCGGTATCAGTGCAGGCAGCATCATCTGTGGAAACGTGGTGCAGACCTTTTAGGACATAGGGCCTCTTTCACATTATGTTTTCACTACATTGCAGTGAAAATTGCCAGTGCACCACAATATTCTTATGTGTAATGGGCTGTTGCCCTATTAGCAGCAGCCTTGCATCATCCTTGGCTTTCCAGTCCCCTGGTGAGCAGGAGCAGCATACGGACATGGTATTGATGAAGGTGACAGCATTGGTGGAGGCAGTAGAAACACCAGCATTGGTGGACATAGTTGCAATAGAGGCACCTGACATTGGTTAAGGTGGCAGGCAGCAGAGGCACACCCAGGACTGGTGGAAGTAATGGAGACACTAGCATTGGTGGACATGGTGGCAGTGGAGGCACCTGACATTGGTTAAGGTGGCAGGCAGCAGAGGCACACCCAGGACTGGTGGAAGTAATGGAGACACTAGCATTGGTGGACATGGTGGCAGTGAAGGCACCTGACATTGGTTAAGGTGGCAGGCAGCAGAGGAACACCCAGGGCTGGTGGAAGTAATGGAGACACTAGCATTGGTGGACATGGTGGCAGTGGAGGCACCTGACATTGGTTAAGGTGGCAGGCAGCAGAGGCACACTCAGGACTGGTGGAAGTAATTGAGACACTAGCATTGGTGGACATAGTGGCAGTGAAGGCACCTGACATTGGTTAAGGTGGCAGGCAGCAGAGGAACACCCAGGACTGGTGGAAGTAATGGAGACACTAGCATTGGTGGACATGGTGGCAGTGAAGGCACCTGGCATTGGTTAAGGTGGCAGGCAGCAGAGGACACCCAGGACTGGTGGAGGAAATGGATACACTAGCATTGGTGGACATGGTGGCAGTGGAGGCACCTGACATCAGTTAAGGCATCTGCCATCTGTGAAGGCAGCGACAGCAGTAGCATCGCAAGGAGTGTGTGGCAACAGTGGTGGACCAGGAACTAAAGGAAAGTGCCTGGACATTTAATTGCACCGCAAAGCTGTACAGGTATTTATTTGGTTTTCATTTCTCTCTATTCCTGAATCTTCTTCCTTTTGATTTTGGTTTTCAACAGTCAGAGGTCAATATGATAATTAAGAAATCTGAGAAAAATATCTAAAATCTGCATTCATATTCAATCTGTCTGTTAGGAAAACGGTCCATAGCACCTCTCCCCCCTCCATCTCAACTCATGGCCATCTGCTAGTATCAACTGGAAAAGTATGAACATTGTGAATTAAAACTCTTCTGTATTTCTTAGCAATGGGGGTGTGAGCACCATGAACACCAAGTATGGCCCTGCTTACAGTCCGGTGTTCAGGACACTGGTAAATCCAGAGACATATCAATATGCCTGAGTAGATTGTTATTGTCTTTTATAATGTAGAATGGCGTCCTTTTTCAATAAAATAATCAGTCAAACTGACAACTGTACACAAAAGCACAGGCTTTCCGCCTCTATACCTAAAGACATTTGTTGTGCTTCGCCGTGGAACAGACGCCCTGACTGATATTATCTGTTTGCTGAACTAGCACCATATGTCAGCATGACATAGAAGAACAGAATTCCGATTTGTCTAGTGAGGCGACCCTCACCAGAGACCACTGATATCAATAGGAACATTTCGCTTCATCTGAGATGAAATATTCCCCCCACCCCATGAAAGATTGATGTGGATGTGATGAAGATATATTTCAAAACGTTATTTTTTTATCCAGTTCTGTTACTTGAAAGTAAGCAGTGGTTCATGAGTGTAATGAAAATGTCGGAAGAACTGCCTACAGCCTGGTAAGTTTTGCCTTATTATTATATTTAGTTTGTTACACATTTCTATTTTTCTCAGGTGCCCTTAAAGTCGACCAAAACCCAGGATTTTCACTTTCCTGGGTTTTGGTCCTTTCCCTCAGTGTGAAACCTCCCAGATCGCCGATGCCAACTCACCTCTCTCTGGTCCCACGGTGCAGACGCAGCTGCTCGTCCAGTCAGTGCGCTCGGAGCTGCTGATGTCGTCTAAGCCTTCGTCTAAGTTAAGCGGCCGCATCCTCCGCTTTCTTCTAGCAGGGAGTGAGCCTGCGCTGCCCATTCACAATTTTTTGGCGTGGATACGCGCCCTGCTAGAGGGATAGCGGGGATGCGGCTCGCTCATGCACCATTGGACAGGAAAACAAGGTAAGTGTATGGAGCGACCTGGGGGGTTTTACACAATGGGGCATCCCAATTTTGGATGCCCCGGGGGAAGGGTATCAATCGGCCCGGGATGATCTGCGTGGGTTTTGGTCCACTTTAAAACAGATTTAACCTTCAAGATCTAACCTTCACTTAAAATTTACCCCCCTACCCTGCCATCCTACCCTGGAGATGAGGCACGACGAAGGGGAGGGGGGGGTGACAAAGAAAAAGAAACACATACCTTAGCCAGACGCCCACACCGCTCCTCTGGCGCTCTGGATCCTGGGTGTCGCCATCTTGCAGAGCAGATGCAGCATCCCCTGGCTCTGTGCATGCTCCCATCTGCCCATTCAACTGCCGGGGTATTTGGCTTTGCTTCTTATCCTGTGGCGGGCGTGGGAGACCCCGAGGATGGCACAGGCACCTGGCTAAGGTAAGGATTTTTGTTTTTTGTAACCACCTGTCCTGCCTCAGCAGGACTTCTTTCATCATTTCCGTTGAGATGATTCCTCCCATACAGAGGAAGTGCACCAAGACTGTGCATGCTCCATTATCTTTGATGTTTGTAGGGGGAGTTCCGGCCACCGGTTTGTACATACAAAAAGACAGAAGACAGTAAGGTAAAGTAGTTTATGAGACTAAATCTTATGAATAGGTAAGTATAGACCAGGTGCCATTAACCGGGGAAGGGGGGGTCAAAGGTGAGAACTGCCCTTTTATTCCTAGTATGTCACACACCCCACTTCCAAATATTCATGACACTTGGGAACCCGGCCTGTAGAGGGCGATCTTGCAGAGATGACATGGAAAAAGGAGCCCCTCCTGGTCCATAAGTACTGGGTTCCTCCCACTATTCCTCAGTCTTTTCGTCTCTGCAGTCGGCGAAGCATTCAGAAGATGACTCTCCTTCAAGCTGCAGGTAGCCGGGTTTGCTCCCGGCCCCTTTTTTTCTCTATTTCAGTCTGATACTCTTTAAACCTGTTTGGTTATATTGTATGCCTCCCAGTCCTGGCTGTATGGTTCAGGCAAAGGTAGATACATACACCTTCTGGTGTATACAGGAGTTTTATTCCTCCGTGAGACCCACATGTGGGTAGGCGGTGTCCGGGTTGGTGATCCCCGGCTTGGGATGCCTTGTTCTTTTTGCCCTTTCACCTATTGGTGTGGGTTCTCCCCCTGCAGTGTCTCTCCGTGCCCCTTGGGGGGAGGAGGGGGGTGTCCTTTCTCCCATAATAAAGCTAAAAAATCACATGGGAAAAGTGTGTGTGTGTGTGTGTGTGTGTGTGTGTGTGTGTGTGTGTGTGTGTGTGTGTTTTAGCACTGTTCAACAGCACAAGTATCGCAGGAAGCTCAACTTGTGGCAAGTCTTTGCTTTTAAAATAGATGGTGTAATCTTCAAATTCGGCCATTGTTGATTTTCAGCTGGTTATTCACTCAATGGTATTTTTCAGTAGCTAGCTCCAGCTCTGTCTAGAGAGACAACACTTTGATTGCACAGGCTGGAGTTTCTTTGTAAACACTCCCCTGTGCTGAGCTGCCTCACCTACGCTTGTGTGCAAGCCTAACTGCTGCTAAAGCCATTACTTGTGGCTGGAGCAGCTGGCCTGTTGTCCAGCCTTCTTTGGAGCCTTGACTCTGGATATGCTGGGTTTTGACTACTGAAGAAAATCTGTCTTATAGATATACAGATAAATGTATTGGTTTTGAGTGATGTGTATGTTTGGCTTATGTCCTCCTGCCCTTATGTTCAGGTTTTGTGTTCCACTTTAAGGTGGACCTGGATTCATGTTACCTGGCTCTATGTGTTAAAGACCAACAACATAGAAACATAGAAGGTTGATGGCAGAAGGAGACCTTATGCTCCATCTAGCCTGCCCTTAAATAGTCCTAAGGGATTTAAAAAAAAAAAAAAATAAATAAATAAAATCCTGCCACTTGGCACTTGAAGGGGCATCCCGGGTAGCTTTAACAGCGTAATTCCCTCTGGTCATTGCGACTACCTTAAAGATCACCATATGGAGGCTTCCCAGGATACCGGGCTTAGGCTCCCTCGGGGCAGTCCCGGCAGTGTGTGGATTGTGGGGTATCCCTTGTGGGGGATAATGTACTTGGTTGCATACCTTGTGCTCAGCAGGCCATAACGCAGCAGTTGGGGGCCCAGGCATTTGGGTCTGTGGCCCTGGCCTTTTCTCCTACCCCACCCGACTTATCCGTACCCCAGATGATGTTGTCACAGTTGGGGAGTCACAATCTGATATGTGTGCCAGATGGCTAATATTCAGAAAGTTATTTCTAGCTCTGTGGCCAGAAAGGCCCAAAAAAAATTTTTTGAAAAAGAAAAAAAAACCTCCCACTTGGGACTTGAAGGGGCATCCCGGGTAGCAATTGCGTAAAACCCAGATATACTTGGCGACTATAATCAATTATAGGTATAATACTAAGCATTATATGGAGGCATTTTAGGTTAATGGGCTTGCAATTCCCTTGGCACAGACTCGGCAATGTTTTGGATGTGGGGCATCCCTTGTTTGGGATAACGCAATTCTTGCGTCCCTTGTGCACAATTAACCATTATGCAGCAAACTGGGGCCCAGGCTTCAGGGTCTGCTGCTACTGCCTCTTCTCCTACTCCGCCGTGTCTTGTCCGTACCCCCAGTGATATTGTCATGGGTGGTGAGTTGCATTCTGATTTATGTGCCAGATTGGCTCATCTTGAAGGATTTATGTCTATCTCTGTGGCTAAGAAGGCCTCAGCTAAAAGAAAGCATTTGACTCATGCCGTCTTGGCAAGTGAGTTGGACAATTGCGAATTGCTTGATTGGTCTGACCCTTCTCAGTTAGAAGAAGGGGAATTATATGAGGATTCAGATGTTTCTGACGAACAGCAATTTGTTGGTACCGAAAGTGAGCAGGGTGAAGAGAGTGTTGTGGTTACCCCAAAAGCTCTTGCCCAGTTATTTGAGGTTTTTGTTATTACTCCTCCTGAAGTAGTCCCTCTCAAGAGAGGGGAATTCTTTGGCGCCTCTAAACCTCGTTTGGAATTTCCAAATCAAAAGCATTTTGATGATATTATTTTTAAAGAATGGGAGAAGCCTGCATGGCTTCATGGCATTCCCTTGGGCTGGGACAAAAAATATCCCTTTCCAGCTGATACGGTTAAACGTTGGTCATCACCTCCTGAGGTGGATGCCCCTGTACTTCCTGACTCCACTACACTCAAGGATGGAGAGGACAAATGTATTGATCAAATGGCGTGCCACGCTTTTTCCAGTGTAGGCTTGGCCTTGCGGCCTGTTGGCGCTTCGGTGCTTATGTCGGTGGCTATTAGGTCTGTTGTGAGAGACCTAATGAATAACTCAGGGCTTGATCCGGCCTCTGATGAGTACGCCGCTCTTAAGCGTTGTGAGATGTTTGCATCTTTTGTACTTTCTGCTTTAGATGATACTCTGCTCATGTGCATCAGAACCTCTGCCTTGATGTGTGGGCGGCCGATGTTGTAGCCAAGAAATCGCTTACAGCGCTTCCGTTTGTGGGATTGCGCCTATTTGGAGAAAAATTGGGTTCTGGAAGTAGTTTCTTCCGGTTACAAACTGGAATTCGAGTCCCGGCCTCCTCCCAGATTTTTCATGTCCCAGATGCCATCAGATCTGGCAATTGCGCAGGGACTGCGGGGCAGCAGTAGTGAATCTGTTAAACATGGCTGTCATCTGCCTCCGGCGGAAAGGGGTTTGGGGTTTTACTCCAACCTATTCACGGTACCCAAGAAGGACGGCTCTGTTCGGCCTATCCTAGACCTAAGGAGACTCAATCAATTTATCAGTTTCAGAAGATTCCGCATGGAGTCTCTGCGATCAACGATCGATGCTCTCCGTCAGGGGGACTTCATGACATCCATAGACATCAAGGATGCTTATTTGCACATTCCTATTTTCCGGGTCACCAGAGATTTCTCAGGTTCTCGATAGAAGACCAGCCTTATCAATTTGTGGCCCTGCCATTCGGCCTTACCTTGGCCCCAAAAGTCTTTACCAAGATGCTGGCAGGAGTGATGGCTATATTCAGGGTCCAGGGCATCCGCATTATGCCTTTTCTGCACGATCTTCTTATCCCGGCCTCCTCCCTCGAACAATCAGAGTTGGACACCAGGATGGTGGTCTCTACGCTAGAGAGGTTCAGATGGGTAATAGGTTACCCCAAATCCTCTCTTTGTCCATCCAGGGAAATTCCCTTCCTGGGCCTGATTCTGGAATTGTTCTGATTCAGGACTTGATTCGTCTATTCTTGTCCAACCCTCGTCAGTCTATCTGTCTAGGGATGAGTGGGATTGATGGTAGCTGCATTCGAGGCAGTCCCGTTTCAGCTCTTCCTCTTGGCAAAGTGGGACAGGTGCCCACTTTCATTGAATCAGACTTGTCTATTGTCTCCCCACGTTTTGCAGTCCCTTCAGTGGTGGTTAATATCGCACAACCTCCAGAAGGGTAAGTCATTTCTGACTCCGTGTTGGGAACTGGTTACCATGGATACCAGCCTGGTAGGCTGGGGGGGCTTCTGTAAGAAGCATCAGTTCCAAGGATTGTGGGGGCCTCAGGAGGCTCATTCTCCAATCTATGTATTAGAGCTTCGGGCCATACGTCTTGTTCTACTTCGACTGACCCATTTCTTACAGGGTCTGCCAGTTTAGATTCGGTCAGACAAACAGCAAACAGCTGCAAACAGCTGTTGCATACATCAATCCCCAGGGAGGGGCTCGCAGTTGGGGTGCCCTCCGAGAAGTGTCTCTGATCCTTCAGTGGGCAGAGATCAATGTTCCCTGCATATCAGCAGTTTACATTCCGGGGATAGAGAATGTGGAGGCAGACTCCCTGACCAGGGGATGTTCTCGCCAGGGAGAATGGTCTCTCAATCCAAGGGTCTTTCAGTTCCTCTGTCACAAGCGGGGGACTCCACAGTTGGACCTGTTTGCTTCTCGCCACAATCACAAGCTGCCAGCTTTTGTGTCTCTATCTCAGGATCCCCTGGCAGTGGCAGCGGATGCCATGTCTCTGGCCTGGAAGGATCTGGGGTTCCTATATCTGTTTCCCCCATTTTCCATGATCAGCAAGGTGGTGCGCAAGTTAGCACTGGAGGAGGCCCCAGCAATTCTGGTGGCGCCAAGGTGGCCAAGACGTCTGTGGTACGCAGACGTCGTAAGGCTAGCAGTGGATCGTTTCCATCTGCCTCTTCTTCCAGATCTCATCACTCAGGGTCAACTTTGTTACCCCAATTTACAAACGCTGGCTTTGACGGCATGGCTGCTGAAGTCTCCATCTTGAAAGAAGAAGGTCTTTCTGATGTGGTTATTCAGACTCTTATTAGAGCTAGGAAGAAGTCTTCCTCTATCATTTATTACAGGACTTGGAGGTCCTATATTGATTGGTGTGAATCCAGGGCTTTGTCCTGTAGAGAATTTTCCATTCCTAGAATTCTGGAATATCTGCAACGAGGTCTGGATATGGGATTCCAGATTAGTACTTTGAAAGGGCAAGTCTCTGCCTTGGCTATTTTCTTTCAAAGGTCGTTTGCTCTTCATCCTTTGGTTAAGACTTTTTTCCAAGGAGTCGCGCATGTGCGGCCTCCCAGAAAGCGTATACTTCCTGTTTGGGACCTTAACCTAGTGCTTTCAGCTATGCAGGCCGCTCCCTTTGAGCCTTTGCAGGATATTCCTCTTCCTATTCTTACTCAGAAGGTTGCCTTTTTGGTTGCTATTACTTCTGTCCGCCGAGTTTCTGAACTGGCGGCTTTGTCTATTCTAGCCCCTTATTTTGAGAGGCATCAAGATAAGGTTGTTTTCCGTTTTAAACCGGATTTCCTTCCTAAGGTGGTGTCTGCTTTCCACCTAAATCAGGATATAGTTCTTCCTTCCTTGTGTCCTAAACCTAGTAACGACAAGGAAAGGGTCTTACATTCTTTGGATGTAGTTCGTTGTGTTAAGTATTATTTAGTTACTACTTCGGCCTTCCGCAAGACGGATGCCTTTTTTGTTGTGCCTTCTGGGCCCAAGAAGGGTTTTGCTCCTGCCAAATCTTCCCTTAGTAAGTGGATACGTCAGGCCATCATTGGGGCCTATATGGCTAAGGGGAAGGTCCCCCCTTTATGTGTCACCGCTCATTCTACTCGTGCTATTGGAGCTTCCTGGGCTTTTTAGCACCAGACTTCTGTTGAACAGGTTTGCAAGTCTTCTGTGCATACTTTTTCAAAGTTTTACAAGGTTGATGTGTGGGCCTCAGCGGATGCTGCTTTTGGCCGCAAAATTCTGCAAGCTGCAGTAATTTAAGTTATGTATTATTCCTTGGGGATCCCCACCCATTATAGACACTGCTTTTGGATGTCCCAAGTGTCATGAATATTTGGAAGTGGGGTGTGTGACATACTAGGAATAATACCATTTTGTGAGTACTCACCTGTAAAATGGTTATTACGAGTATGTCACACACCCCACTTCCCCCGCCCTTTTTTGTTCTAAGGGATCCTTTATATGGTGATTATTATTTTCAAACTATTTTTCAATTATCGAATATAATTTGCTTTTCCTGGTTCTTCACTGCTTTTTGACTGAGGAATAGTGGGAGGAACCCAGTACTTATGGACCAGGAGGGGCTCCTTTTTCCATGTCATCTCTGCAAGATCGCCCTCTACAGGCCGGGTTCCCAAGTGTCATGAATATTTGGAATGTGCGTGACATACTCGTAATAACCCTTTTACAGGTGAGTACTCACAAAATGGTATTATTTATTTTTTTCTAAAACCCAGACAGCTCCTATAATTAAAACACTGGAGCTCAGAATCTTGTATTTTTCTACTTGGGCTTTTTTCTCCCTCACTTCTGTTCCTCATTCGCATTCTCCCACACTCCCTCACTTTTGCACTCTCCCTCTGTGTATGACTTGCAACCTCACATACTATAGACTCAAACCCAAAACAGCAGCTAACTAATAGCCACTTGCCAGCTAAGGGGTGGCGGAGTCTGTCTACGTCCATGAAAAAACTGAGCAAGTAGACTATAATTTCCCACACTGCAAGAATCTGAGCGTGACTGCTAGTTTGGACAAAAGCTATAAGAACCTCAGTATATATGCTTAGCGACCATCACAATAATAATGTGTATACACGGAAAAGGCAGCAATGCTTGTTACATATAATTGTTGTTATATTACATGCTAAATATTTTTTAAAAAAGCACAATAAAACGTATTGAAACTCAAATGAGATGAATCTACTAGCCCATTATGGAAAACGTTGGTCCTAAGGTTTGAGTAAATAAAAAAAAGGACTGCTATACTTTCTTATCGGAAAACCTAGCTTCTGTGCAGCATTTTAATGTAAAAGGTACACAATATAAAATATACACATGATATATAAATAAAACAACTCATTCCTATAACCTCAATTATATCTATTGCTGATCTTACTCTCTCTCTCTCTCTATATATATATATATATATATATATATTTTTTTTTTTTTTTTTTTTTCTAGGAAAAATAATTTCCATCCCTATGTGTATGTGCCACCTTTCTAAAAGCAGGCAGTGACCCCTCCCCATATCTGAGCCCAATATGGTGGGGTGAGGGGCCTGTATAGTTGAAACCACTATTTGCTGGGCAGTTTCTAGGTAAAATAGTTATCAGTGTGGTTAGGAAATACTGCCCCTGCCATCCTAAGGTACAGGTGCTATTCCATACTAGTATGTACCATGCTGTGCCTCTTTATTAGCAGCAGGCAGTGCCCCCTCTCCATGACTGAGCCCAATAAAGGGGATGACGGGCAATTCCACAATTGGAAAAAGTCACCATGCCATCGACAAAAATAAATAATCCAGATGTTATCCAACACTGACTATTGCTAATCAGGTTTCTTGCTTATAACTGGTATACATACCATAATAATTCAGCCCCCCAACCTCGCACTAATACATTTATGTTACTAGAGCCAGATTACTGAGATATCAGTTACCATCTATGTACAGTACAGATTTGGGCAGCACATGGGGGAAACTCAAAATTTTAGTAAAAGAACCCTGGTCTAAGATCAAGGCAATATAGCATCCCTCTAAGACACAATGAGAAGAGAAAATCATGTAAAACTAGTTAAGGAGCCAGTCAGTGGGGTTAGGGTAAGTTGTAGGAGGCAATGCAGAGTTATTGGATATAAAAAGAAGGGTCTGTATGCTCCTTAATGCACATGAGAAATGTTTGTGGAAACGGAATAGACACTATTAAAGAGACTTGCATATTTTATGTCTGATGCGAATACTTGATTGCGTAGAGCAATGTTTCCCAACCAGTATCACCTATCTCGTTCGGGAGACGTAATATTCTATCTGGTTATATGTGGAGAGGCTGCAGACTGGTCTGTATTAATTTGTTTCATTAAAGTGGACCAAAACCCATACTGGAGTCTATGAAACTCCAAGGCAAGCCATAATCCCTTCCGCCAGAGCATCCCAAACTGGGTTGCCCCACTCTGTGGATCCCCCCAAGTTTCCCACAAATTGAACCTTTTCCCCATGCCCACATTGCATGTGCAACCGGCACCAGCATCACTCAGATCCCATCTCGGCTGTGTGCGCCCCTGCCGGCAACAACTGAATGGCGTTGCGGAGTTGTGCAGAGCCAAAGAGAGCCGACTGATGCCGCACGTCGCTTGGCAGTGCAGCTAGGATTCCTTGCTGCTGCTCTGGCTGCAGAATGGGCTTGAGTAGAGGTGAGTAAGCTCCGCCACCTTGGGGGTTTCACACAGCGGGGCACCTCAAACTGGGTTGCTACAGGGGGAAAGGCCAGAACCCAGGATAGTGAAAATCATGGGTTTTGGTCCTCTTAAGAAGGATTTGCTGCAAAAGGTGGTGAATGCAATTTATGTTCACTTTTGTTTCTCTTATTTTTTAGGTGTTTATTAACCCATATATACCATCCCAGGGGTACTTGAGATTCTTCAAAAATAGAAAGTGGTACTACATAATAAAACCTAGGGTAATATTTACATTCTAATAAATCTGCATCATCTGCTAATGCTGGCAGAATGCCACATTACAGAATGTCAACACAAGGGATTCATGGGGTACATGGGTATCCAAATAGGTCACAGAATCCTTAGCTTTGATGTCTTGTTAATGGTTTAAGGCCCCTTTTTAATATGTAAATCTGTATTTATATATGTAAGAACCCTGGATTGTAATCCCTCCTTGGACCTCACATGCGTGTTCTCACAGTGCACAGGGGTTTTATCTCCTTGTTTCTTTTTAAATCTTAGAACATATTGTTGGTAATAAATTAACAGTTTACATAGATGCCTCCATATCGCTCTGTTTGTCAAATGAGTTCACAAGTGAATGTCCCTAGAACTCTATGGATAAATTATGCAAGCATCAATTAACCTGTCAGAATGTTTTAGGGGGAAATCTATGAAGATATACAGTCAATGTAATCCATGCTGATAGTGTCTAACTATTCAAAATGAGGATCTGGTTACAGCGAAACAAGGGTGTTTGGCAATAAAGTGCCATTCTAGACAGAACTTAAAGTGGATCAAAACCCATGTTCTGACGGCCCTGAAATCTATTGATTTCCTACCCCTGGGGCATCCAGATTTGGAATGCCCCGCTGTGTGAAACCCCCCAGGTCACCCAGGAAACTCACGGTCTTCCCCGCTCTAACGACACATGCACGAGCAGTGCCCGAACCTCGCTATCCCTTTACCAGAGCGCACAACTGTGCCAGGCAATTGTGTGCCAAAACGTGTCCTCAAGGGGCTGAACTTGTCTAGCAATGAAACTGAACTATAACCTGGGATAGTCAAAATCCTAGATTTTGGTCCACTTTGTGCCAGAGCGGATCATGGTTTTCAAGGACACTAAACTAACTTATCTACCCTCTTATGCCACCAGTGAGCCATGCAATAGACCTCTTTCCTGTTGGAGCCCCATCTCAAATGGAACAGGAGACAGCTAAGGACCTGTGCAGCAGCTGCAACTCCTCCGGGATGGGGCATGTTATATTACATACAGTGCACAGCTACTTCCTGTCCTCTATTATACAGAGATGTCGGATTTTGGCTTATTAATGATTTTGACTTCCTAAGGATCTTTACAGGAATGACATTCAAAATCAGAATCCCCGATTGTTAAAAGGGACTTTTGTTTAATTTTGACTGGATGTTTATTTTGAGCAGACCTTTACCCAAAAGCTACCCGCTCCATTCCAAAACTCCTGAGCCTCCTGATTTGGCCTTACAATCCCCCCCCATGCATTCTTCATGGTAGCCAATCAGGTTCATAAATCATGCGCACACTGCATGGTGCCACACATATTGGCACATGTATGCCCACCCAACTATTTAGATTGCCAACTGGCAATGATGTGGGACACTGGAGCGGCACTTGGGTGGGAGTACTGAGAGGCTAAGTAGTAATGCCTGATTTGTGGCATTACCAGGGACCTTACAATGAACAATTTGCAGTTTCCTGACAAAGGAGTCTTGCACAGCCCTGAAACACTGGAAACCTTTTTGCACATAACTAAAGAATGCAATATAGCAGAACAGTACGTGTGGATCTATATTAATTTAGGCATTCCAAATAAGGATCCCCAGGGGATGGGGGAGGTGATGGTCTATCTGAAGTATTGTGGTCAGTGTGAATGCTTCTTCATATGGAGTATACGCAAGTTCAGATATCTAGCTGCATGTCGGGATATATACTTTTAGACCATATATACCATTCCCACCATGGATACCCTCTGCATCAGAGTCTGTTTGGGTCCAGTTTCACATTAACAGCTCCATTGGTAGGCGAGTAGCTATTGGCCAAATGGTATACATGTAAGAATAAGGTAAGGGTCAGATCTAATTGGCCAAAGGGTATGAGTGTATGGGGGAGTTTCGGGCATCAAATTAGGGTTTCATAACCTTTTTTTTCATGTAGTACCGCTTCTTATTTCCCTCGAAAGGTGGAAGACCTTCAGTCTGCTTTAAAGAGCAATATGTATTCTATCTGTCTCAAAAGTACGGCTCTTCTGCCAGCAATCCTATTATCTAAAGAAGCGCTTGCCTGCAGTTTGTTGACTTGACCACCCAATGTATCTTATCGGAGAAGTAGCTTGACTGCAGTCCCCCATTTTGTACCCTTGGTGGCCTTGAGTACCAGGAAAGTTTAAGTACCAAACTGGAAAACCCTGCATTAGATAATGTGTTCACACCTTTTATCTAAAACACACCGCTACTGAACCAAAAGCATACAAGTAGTGTAACATTTATATGGTTCTTTTCAGACCGAACACAATGTAGCAAGCCATATTATTGTTGTTGTATGCACAAATATACATCTTCCAGTTTATATCTGTCTGATGCGTGTAGTTTAATCACCTTTGAGCAAAGATGTGACTCCAGCCTACTTCTTCCAAAAGGCAATGACTGACATTTAATAGAGTTAATGTACTATGTACAATGCTGCATAATATGTCAGTGCTCCATAAATCCAGCAAATGACACAGGATGCAAAGTAAATACACAACACCCAACAATTGCTGAGAAGCTACCTGACACACACGCACCATCCTTACCTTGATGAGCTTGCACCGGATCTGAGCAGACACCATATGACTGTTCCTCAAGTTGCCCACTCTGAACATCAGGCACAGTTTGCCGTCTCGTTGGGAGATGACAGCACTCTGGCTGAACATCAGAGTCTCAGCTCTCTTTTTGGGTTGTGACATCTTTATAAACATGCAGCCTATAAGGAAGGCATCCACAATGGACCCCAGCAGAGACTGGAACAAGAAGAGGATGATGCCCTCTGGGCACTTCTCGGTGATGTACCTAAAGCCATAGCCGATGGTCGCCTCTGTCTCAATGAAGAAAAGGAAGGCAGACGGGAAGTTGTAGACATTGGCTACGCATGGAGTGTAGTTGTCGTCGTGAGCTCGGTTTAGGTCCCCACGGATGTAGGCGATCATCCACCACATGGAAGCCATGACCAACCAAGCCACTGTATAGGTTAAGATAAATATGAGCAGGTTCCATCTCCATTTCAGGTCCACAAGGGTTGTAAAGAGGTCAGACAGGTACCTGCTTGTCTCCCCTCCGAGATTCCCATGCTGGACATTGCATCGTCCATTCTTGTCCACAAACCTTTGCCGTTTTCTTTTCACCGATGGAAAGAAACCACCTCCAACGGTGGTTGTTACAACATGGTACTCTTCACCAAATTTCCTTCTCAAAGCCATTTTTAAAATGAACCAGTCTGTGAAACCTTAAAAGTTTCCCTATCCTCCTTTCAGCCCTGATGGTATTCCTGGCTCATCTACATCTCTAAAACTACTTGGTAGTAAGTGGACATTGGAGTATGGAAGTAAGTATGTCAGCAAGTCTGGCTGGATGCAGAGTCTGTGTGCACTGAATAGAAAATGCTGCTCCACACAGCGCAATGTGGACGTGCTCTCTGTGCCCGCCTGGAGCCAATCAATGGAATCCTGCAAGGAGACAGGAGCAGTGTGACGAGGCATTCTGCATCCCCTGTATCCCATGCTGCTGTGCACGCTCCCTGCACATGCACACTGCTAATCTCCTCAATGGCCTCACTCCATCATCCAAAACCCCTTCACTGCCGCCACTGCCTTCACTGTCACACGTACAACTGTGTTCAATAAATGCTGTGATAAATAATGTTAATACAATGGAATACAATATAACTCGTTCTTTTTATTAGGAACCTGCTACAGGCTGAGACAGGAGTGACATACTTTAATCCCTTCCTGTAATTTCAGAGGCATCAGTGGTCAACTTGATACTGATAATGTATTGTGCTAAGTTCCCTTGTCAAATAAGCCCTTGAAAAGCTTCAAGGTTCGCCTTTGTACACTATAGTATGCAGCAGTATTCATGCACCACAATATAAATTCCCCGTCATAGTGTGGCTAACTAGCAGCAAGCAGGGGCTTAAAACAGCCTCTACATAGGCTACAAAGGAGTGATATTTCTGAACCAGATTTATTACTATAGTTTGGCACACACAATATACACTTATGGTGAAAAAAAAAATGTCCTAATTAAAAAATAAAATTGGATGAAAAATGATATATGCTACATATGTGACAAACAGCTAAATTATTTATTTATTTGTTTTACATTTCAATAAACTTAAATGCATAATGATTGTTGTGCATCTCATCACATTCCCAAAGCCATGAACAAAATCTGAATAAAAAGGTGAAATAACATGAGAATATGTGAAATAACATGCTTATTATATCCTGGTGGGCCAGCTAAACCAGGGGTACTGAGCGATGTGTACCACTGTAAACTGTTGATTCAGTAAATGTGTGTTTTACAAGCCAACAGAATGTTGGTATAAAAAAATGATAAAAAATGATGTCAGCACTATGTGTTAATGTGCGCTGATGTGGAGCAAGCTGGCACAGTCTGGTTTAGTGCTTGATACAACTGTATGTAGCTGTAGAGGCTTCTTCCATTGACTCACTGTCATGCTTTGCTAACCCCTTCACTGCCAGCCACTAATAGATTACCTCTGTCATTACTCTATTCACACCTTCACTGCTAGACACTGCTATTCCCCTTCAGTACACTGTTTACTGGAAACAGGAGCGCACCCACTTTACTGTCCGCTCCTCCTGGAACGCCACTGTGGCTGTCTGGCTGGATGGACCCCCCCCCCATGATACAAAACTGCTTTTTGCTGCTGCTAACCAATGTGAAAGGGTTTGAGGAGCCTAAAATAAAGTGCTATACTCAGCTCACCTCCTGCAGGGTGCACATCTACCACTGAGAAGCTTATCAGCAGATGGAGGTGCAGATATGGCGTCTCCTGTTGCCAATCAACAAGGTAGCCGGTTCCCTTATGACTAGAAGCAGGGACGTGCACACTAAACACAGGGGAGCACACAATCCAATCAACATCAGAGCTAACATTGCAAAAACAGGGAAAAGGGGGACAGCCCACTTAGACATTAAAAACCCTTTACCAGTTTGGTGACTTTAGGGTGTCTTTAAGCAGGAAATGTATTCAGCCACAGGCTCCAGTGGCAGGGTGGGCTGCATGCTGGGGACTATATACCCAACCAGCCAGTCGCAAAGCAGCATGTCCCACAGAGAATAACCTTGGTTCTCCATATGGCAAGTCTCCCCCTGGTCAGAGACCGTAAAAGAGGAGTCAATAACACTTAAGGGCATGTGGTCTGCGATTCCGGGGCTTTTACACCTCACCATAAAACTCGCTGGATCACCCATCCTGCCTTAAAAAGCAATCCCAATGTCTGTGGGGAGGCTTGACACTCAGTTTTCCTATGCTGGTCATGAATACACATGGCATAAAACACAGGTTGAAGGAGAGCCAGCATATGCACTATTGGATTATCAATGAGGTAAGAATACCTGGCATTCCTGGGGATTTCACACAGTGGGGCATCCCAAGTCAAGTTTGTTCCTTTTTAACACACCAGCAAGAGAATGGGACTGCCAGAATGTTGGCACCCAAGACACCCCAGCAGCTTCCACTTACTCCAGGAATGCCTGGAGACCTGGGAAATCCAGATTTCACAACCAATCTTATCCCTGAATAACATCCATCACCAGAGTACACTGCCAACAATCCAACTTTACAACCAATTCCTGCATCATGTAGAGCCACCTCCCATCCTTACAAACCGTGTGACTCAGCCCCACAGACAGCTAAAAAAACTAAAAAACCCACGAAACTAAGAAAAACATTCCACCAACAGTATAGTCTCCTCCAAATCTCACAATATTGTGCAATTACTCTTCAGACTTCCCAGAATCCCTTGCCATCCCAGATACATATAGTTACATAGTTAATAAAGTTGAAAAAAGACAAATGTCCATCCAGTTTAACCAAGGGACAGGGTTGAGGAAAGTCAGTCATTTTTTATTATTTGCAGATAACACCTAACTATTAATTTTATTTTCTTCTAAAAAAGGATCCAATCCTTTTTTCAAACTGTCAGCTGTTGATGCCGTAACAAGCTTCTGTGATCGGTCATAGTTCTTATGGTAAAAATATATTATCAACTCTGGAGTTGATTTTTTTTCCAGATAGAGGGAGTGCCCCTTGTCTTTAGAGCGGATTTTACATAAAATATTTTTTTCCATAATTTTTATATTCTCCATTTAAATTTGTATACAAGTTAATTACGCAATCTCTTTTCAAGACTAAAGGCCTGATTTATCAAGCACTCCTGTCAGATAGTGCCACATTGGTGCAAATTAGAAGAGTAAAAAATATAATAAAATATTCTTTTTTCACACTTGCACATGTTGCTGCACCACAAGAAGCACATTTACTAAAACATTAGCAGTGCAGCAACATGCTGAAAAATGTATAAATCATATTTTGTGCTACTTTAATTTGCACTGAAATGGCATTGTCTGGCAGAAGTGCTTGATAAATCAGACCCCCTAAAAAGACTTAAACCGGACCTTCACAATGATTTAATGAAAAGCCCAAACTCTTAAAAAACAATTCCTCAGCATCTAAAATTAATATATGTTACATGTTTAGTCACTAATTTATTATACTTTCCCCCACTGGGCTGCAACTCTGTTCGGGACTTTAGGATACGGGCGCCGCCATCTTGACTCAGAAGCATCACACTTACTGAGGAGAGGAGAGTGGGATAAGGTACAGGGGGGCGGGTTATAGCTGTGCTTTGCTCAGACAGAGCAGAGCTGGGGTCAGGGAAAGTTCAGCAGTCCCAGAATGCAGAGCAGCACAGTCACTTCCTGTTTGCAGGCACTTCCTGTTTTCAGGCTGCCTGCAAAAATGGCAGCTTCCATAAGCCGCCATCTTGGATGTTTAAAGGCTTATAAAATGCAGTAGATGCCGGTAGGATGATTTTTAATGTGAGCAATCTGTATGTACAGGGTGTGGGAAACATATAAGATAGACTATTTAGAGTGAAGGTCCGCTTTAAGGCCTGATTTATGAAGCACTTCTTTCAGATTACGCCATATATATATATATATATATATATATATATATATATATATATTGCATCACCCTAATTTGCACATATGTGCCATAGTTTTGCAGAATTGCTTGATAAATCAGACCTTTAGTTCAATCCCCTTATCAGTTTGGTGGCTCTCCTCTGCACCCTTTTGTTAATCAGAGCATCCTTTCTATGAACTGGTGCTCAGAACTGGACGGCATATTTGAGATCACGGCTGATTCCATGCCTCTTTTAATGCATATTAATATTTTGGTAGCCTTAGAAGCAGCTACCCGATATTGCATACTGTTATTTAGCTGGTATTCTACCAGTACCCCCCACATCTTGCTTAATTAAGCACATTGAACTTCATTTGCCAAGTGGATTCCCAGACACTCAACACAGGGCCGGCTTCAGCACCCGGCAAACCCGGTCAGCTGCTGAGGGCCCCCACTCCCAGGAGGGCCCACTGGCAGCTTGCACAATACTGTAGGAAAAAAACCAAAAAGCTTTTACTCACCTGCAGCCACGATCCCTCATATTTCACCCTCTCCTCACCACGGAAGAGCCCCGCTGGTGAAAAGGACCCCCGGCTGGGCCTCTGATCACCCCTCGGGCTGTTCTGTGCTGAGGAGAGGGGGCGAAACACGCCCTCTCCAGCACTTCCGCAATCGCCCGGCCGCTAGCCCCGCCTTTTGTGGGCGGGGCAGATGACGTCCCCCAAGTAAAGGTAAGATCACAGCCCCTCGCCCCCCCCTCCACTGAGCACCCGGCAGCTGTCATCGGAGCTTTGTGGGACAGGATCGCCGGGGGACAGCTGAGGATCGGAGGTAAAAAAACAAAATAATAATGATAAATGTGACCCCTATACCAGTTCACAAGGCTTAGGGACTGGCAAGTGTGGGTTTGTAACGTGCAGGGTGGGGGGGCACAGAGGCTGTGGAATTTATAGACCCCTGACCCGTGACTCTCCACCACAAAGGGGCTCACTGAGACCATGCCGCCCGAGGGACCACATAAACCTGGAGCCAGCCCTGACTCAACATGTCCAAGTCAGCCAGACACTTGTGGACATCCTCAATAGACTGCACAGTGCTACATATCTTGGTATCATCCATAAAAATAGAGACAGTGCCATTCATTTCATCTTCTATTACATTTGTGAACAAGTTTAATACTAGTGGACTCAGCACTGAACCTTGGGGTACAACGCTTACAATTGGGGGGAAATCAGAGTAGGTATCATAAATCACAATTCTCTGCAAACGGTTCTTCAGCCAGTTTTCAAACGAGTAACAAATTGTATTTTCTAACCCTGAAGACCTCAATTTCCACAGTAAGCGTCTACGAGTGACAGTCCCAAATACTTTTCACCATTCCAGAAAAAAATCTACAGCCTCCTCTCTGTCTAGGCTTCTACTCACCTCCTCATAAAAGCCAATCAGGTTAGTCTGGCAGCTTCTGTCCTTAGTAAAACCAAGCTGGTTATCACTTATAATATTGTGTATAGTTACATAATCCTGTATGTAGTCCCTTATGAGCCGCATAAGCTTATACACCTGCAATTACCCAGAGAAGACCTAGAGCTCCTTTTAAAAATGGGCCTTGTACCAATCCCTTGGCACTATACCAGTTAGTGAGTCTTTAAAGATCAAGAACAGGCGTGATGAAACAACCGAGTTAAGTTCTTTAAACTGGACCTGCACCCTGAATTAGAGCCTATGTTGTATGTTTCCCTCCACCCTGGACATATAGATTAACCCCACATTAAAAATCATCCTACCTGCACCTATGGCATTTTATGAGCCTTTAAACAACCAAAATGGCGGGCCATGGCTGGCTGCCTCCACAGACAGGAAGTGTCTTCAGACTGTGCTGCTCTGCATTCTGGGATTGCTGTTCTTTTCCTGACCCCAGCTCTGCTCTGTCTGTGCAAAGCACAGCTATAACCGCCCCCCCCGTACGTTTGCTCCCCTCTCCTCTCCTCAGTATGTGCGATGACAAGATGGTGGTGCCCGTATCCTGGAATCCTGAACAGAGTTGCAGCCCAGTGGGGGAAAGTATAATAAGTAAGTGACTAAAATGTGAAATATATTACTTTTAGATGCTGGAGAATAGTTTTTAAGGGTTTGGGCTTGTTATTAAATGATGCTGTAGGGTTGGTTTAGGAAACCCATCTGGCCCTGGAGTCTTATTCACATTGAAATTATCTAGCCTTTCCTTTGGTTCCTTGCTCCTGCTTTGTGTACACAGAGCTAAAGAACCCATTTAACAGCTCCACCTTCTTTTGATACACAGGGACCAATTCCCCATTAACATTAGTTAGGGCACCTACCTGTTCTGATTTTGTTTTCTTTGTGTTTATATATTCAAAAAAAAGGTCACGGTTGTTTTTGCTTTATTTGGCTACATATTTTCCTTTTTTTCCTTTCTTTTTTTTCCTGTTTAACCACACATGTCAGCCAGGAGGCTGGTTCAGTATTAACGCCAGGTATTGGCAGATGAGCATCTGTATAGCAGCACTTAGAGTGACTGCTAGTAGACGCTGTAAACATGTATCAAGCTCCTCAGTTGCTGTAGTATCCTGGCCCACATTGATTAATGTGATGTATGTTGGGCGCTCTAACAACAGTACAGCGCTGCAGGGAGCGAGAGGTAGCGCCAGCTAATACATCGGACACTACATGGCGCTGTTATAGTCGCTCACCAGATTCACTTTCATAAATGTGGTATTGCCTACAGCGCTGCCTGCCGATACGAAGCACTACCTGGCACTATCCCTTACTTGAATATCCCCCTTAGTTGTTTATACTAAGTGCAGCACTGAACCTGGGGAAGTGGACCTTCCAAAAATGTAGTATTTTTGTCCTCCCAGCCATAGAATGTTTTTGACAGTTTATGTTGTATGCAGCTATATGCAGCTATATTGTCGTCACTGTTACCAAGGTTTTATGGACAGTTACAAGGTCATAATTAATTGCTGTTACTAGATTACCAATAGAGCATTAGCCTTAGTAGGTGCCTCCACAAACTGGCTCATATAGCAAGCTGGGAAATGTCCTCTTGCTTGCAGTTGAAACAGAAACATGGCTCCAGTCAATACCTGGGTAGATAGAATTTCCTCAGTTATGTTTGGGGGTCTATAGATTATACTAAAATGTATTTCAGTATCGTTTGCATCAACCCGCACGTCTGCCCACAAGGGTTCTACATCTCCACAATGTTCAGCCAGTATTCCCTCATTAATATATGCTTTGAATTCTTGTTGTACATAGAAATACACCCTTTCCTATTTGCTCTGGCTTTCTCAAGGATTTGACAGGCCAATCATGGCTGGCCCAGTCTAGTAGCAGACCCTTAAGCTCCCCCACTTTACTTGCCTGGCATTTGTGAACATGCACTTCAAGTTGCCACTCAGTTTCACACATTCAACTTCAGTATCAGCCCACAATGATGCAGTATCCACACCTAGTAACATACAGCTTCATGAAACAGAGAAGCCACAGCATACTGTATTCCGTTCTATAAACCTCCCAAATTATATGGCATCTCAGACATTCCAGAAAGCCTCATAGTGCTCCAAACAACCTAACTTGAACTTCTTTTAGCGTGTGCAAACTGTGCACCTGGCGCCTCCCCAACCTCTCTATAAGAGGGCTTGAGGGGACACCATTTTGACCCTCTCTTAGCTGGCTCAGCAGGCCTCAATTTTCCTCATTCCCTCCTTGATCTCTTCCATCCTTTGTTTGCATAATTCTCCATTTCCCCCTTATTATTGCCTTTCCATGTTCTATTTTTCTTTAAATATAGCCTTCACTTTTTCTTTATCTCATCTTTTATTTTTACCACATTTCCCTATCCCTTCTCATTCTGTTTCCCATAACACTTCATTTCTCTTTTCCACCTTTATTTTTCTGTATTCCTAATTTTTCCCTTTTTACTTACTTTTTAAATTACTCTCTATTTTCTCTGTTCTGCCTCTCAATGTTCTCTCCATCAATCATACTCTCTTGTCAGCTTTTCTACATTTTCTTCTTTTTTTCCTTTTTCCCTATTCTCTTTTTCTTATTTCATACTCTTTTCCACATTCCCTCCCTCTAGCTTTCCCTTTTCCACATTCCCTCTTTCCTTTTTCCATATTCACTACCTCTATTCCACATTCCCTCTATCGTTCTCCTTTTCACGTTCCCTCGTTCTAACACTTTCACCCCAGTTACCCCTTCTATTTTTTTTTTTATATTCCCTCATTTGTTGGGAATGTTTCATATTCTCACCTTTCCTCCATTTTTCACATTCCCTATTTTTCTCTCTCTTACACATTCCTTCTATCTCTTACACATCCCCTTATTCGCTTTCTTTTTTCTAGCGTCTCCTTGTTTTCTTCTCTCTTGCACCTTACTTCAATCTCTTTTTTCTGCATTCTTGCTTCATTTTTTTCTTAGTATTATATTTGCCACATCCATGTCCCACATTTCCATGTTCCGTTTCTGTCACTGATTTCTACACTCCCGCCATCTCTTTCCCTTTGAATGAATGTTTCTGTTTGGTGCTACCATCCTGAAACCTTGCCAGGAAGGGTTTAGGTCTGGAGGTACCAGGTCAAAAATACCAGTGAGTACATTTTGGTATTTTTATGCACTACAGCGTCAGTTCTGCACGTCTTAATTACTTCAGTGGACCCCCTGCATTGTGTGCATGTGGGGAAAACACAAAAGAGCAGGGGATGCAGGGGATGCAGAATTGTTTCAAAGGCAAACGCCAGCCAGTAACCACCAGGTGGCGCTGTTGATAGAAAGATGCGGCAAAGAGATTTGACCAGCGAAGAATGGATTGCAGAATCCCAACACATTACAATGCAATTACATTGTTTCAGCAAACATGTTACTTAGTGCAGCTTATTGCTATTAGAAAATGTTAATTTCCTTTATGCCCATGCATTTCCCCTGTGCAGCAGCTTCATTTAAAACTGAAGGTGTTAGGATTTTTTTCTGCTGAGCCAGAATTGCTGTTCATCTAAATTAAAATGGGAAACAGAAATCCTAGCTGACATGACACAGATTATAAACACTTAATTTGTGTTTGAACTGTTCTCTGCACGCTGCTCGTGTTATGAGGCCTCAGACATGTCAGATACGGTGGCGTAAACACGATTGTTAGATATAATTGTCATGCAGTCTCACAAATCCCATAAATATGAATGAGAATAGTCTGACTGAGGACAAACCAATCCATTGAGCCATGTCATATATAGATTAGAATGCAATGGATGTGGCGAATTAAGGAGCACCTGTCAAGTGCAAGATTGCCATTTCTGATGTCCTACAAAATCTTGATAACACTAGCATCTGGCTGTGGACCCTGTGGCTGCTATGGGGCCCACCGCGATAGGGGGAGGAGGTTTAGGATGCATAATGTCTTTTCTGAGCACCCTGAAACTCTAACTGCTTTTCATGTGCTGAGTAGTGGACTGTGAGTACAATTGTCGTCAGGGCCTTATTAAAAGTGTCCATGATATGTTAGAAAGATGTCACATAGACTACTAAAGGGTTAAATAAACAAATCAATTTTATTTTGTCAAAAAGAAATTAAAACGATCCATATAGATAAAAATAGGGTGGCAATTAATTATCAAAAGGATGAATGTAATACCAACAAATAATCCAAAGAAGGGCAGCCCAGACACACCCCTGTTTATGCCAGAAACAAGCCACCACACCACTGAACAATTCTCCATATAATTGTCAGACAGAGGGATTAGTATACATGTAATAGCCCATTGGAGGAACTGTGCAGCACCCCCCACACAATACAGTGTCATTTGTGTATACGTTTTTAATGCATTTTTAGGATTGTCCTTGAGTGTTTTTTGTCCTGATAATTATAAAAAATTATATGGATTGTAGAACTGGTGTAGTGGTTTGTTTCTGGCATAAACAGGGAGGTGTCTGGGCCTCCCCCACCTTCTTTGGATTATCTGTATATAGCCAGAGTCCTGCACACTGTGTTTACCATTGTACTGGTGTGGTGGGCATAATAGTCCTGTAATACCTACAAATACAAATTAATTAATAACTACTAACTACAAACTCTAATAAGCATTACCCAAAAACACAAGTAATAAAGTGCCATTTGGCTATAAACATATGCAATATAAAATCATAATGTGAAAGGGTTAATACACATTTATGTCAAACCAAGAAAATGCATAACCATATAAGGTACGACTGGTTATAAGACCTTTATGTTTTAGCTAGCATTTCTAAGAGGCAGAGGTGGAGTCTAATTCCAGAGGGGAGGAACATCTTTCTCCTGGGGGTCTTGTGTGGATGGAGTACCAGTATCCAGCAAGTATCCAGCAAGCTATACTCACCCCCTGTGGTTGCCTGCATTACTGCTTATCATCTGTTTGCAATAAGGTAATTGACATCTGCTCATTCTGATTGTATGTACTCACTTGTAATTGCTCTTCTGACGTGGAGGCTGATTCATTACTAACGCCAAGTATCAGCAGATGAGTGACCGCTAGTAGATGCTGTAAACTGGAGTCGGCGCTGTAACATAGCGCCTCAGTTGTATTGTTTTTACAGGACGCTATCCCTTCTTAAATAACCCCCATAGTGCAGTTTGTCTAGTGTGCTCTTAAAATAATTAAATATTTAAATTACCGTATTTGCCAGCGTATAAGACGACTTTCTGCCCCTGAAAAACCTGCCTTCAAGTGGGGGGGTCGTCTTATACGCCGGGTGCACGGCACAGCACTGTTACCTGCGGGGCGGCTAGGATTCCGGTGCCGCCGGGATGGAAGGCAGCGCGCAAGCCGGAGACGAGAAGGCAGCGGGCGGGGCCAGCGGCCGGGTGGAGGGGAAGGCAGTGGGCGGGGTCCGAGGCCATGACGGAGGCAGTGGGCGGGGCCGTCGGCCAGGATGGAAGGCAGCGGGCGGGGCCGTCGGCAGCGGCCACGCACCCCCATCTGCCCCTCCGCGCAGCCCCGTCTGCTGCCCGCGCACGGTCGCCTTACATCGCCGCGGCCGCTAGGTGTCCGGACCCCACAGCCGGGAGCAGAAACAGATGTGGCCGCGGGGCCGGCTCGGCCAGGAGGAAAAACTGCGTGCGGAACCGGTGGGCGGGGCCGGCGAGCAGGAGGAAAGACAGGGGGCGGGGCCGGCCGTCCGGGAGGAAAGACGGCGGGCGGGAGGAAAGACAGCAGGTGAGTGATGTATGGAGGAGCGGCCGGCTCAGCTGTCTACTTCGATCGCAGGAGGCTGAGCGGCGCTCAATTAAGTTCTGCAGTGCACTGCTTAATATCCTCCGGGCAGCAACAAGCAGGACTATGCATAGTTCTGTTTGCAGCTGCCCAGCGGATATAAAACAGTACATGAAGCAGGACGTTTATGATTGTGCGTCGCTCAGCCTCCTGGGATAGTTGCAGATGACTGAGCGCGCCTTTTATCGCCAGTCAGCTTTTCCCTGGGGCACCCTGAATCAGGATGCCCCCACTGTGTGAAGCCCCCCCACCCGGGCACCTGTAAAAACCCACCTTTCCCTGCTTCAACTCTATTTTCTTAGCTCTGTCCCATCCCATCTCTGTTCCCAGCTTTGTCCCATGATTCCCATCCCATCTCTCTATTCCCAGCTCTGCCCCATCCCATCTCTCTATTCCCAGCTCTGCCCCATCCCATCTCTCTATTCCCAGCTCTGCCCCATCCCATCTCTCTATTCCCAGCTCTGCCCCATCCAATCTCTCTATTCCCAGCTCTGTCCCATCCCATCTCTCTATTCCCAGCTCTGCCCCATCCCATCTCTCTATTCCCAGCTCTGTCCCATCCCATCTTTCTATTCCCAGCTCTGTCCCATCCCATCTCTCTATTCCCAGCTCTGTCCCATCCCATCTCTCTATTCCCAGCTCTGCCCCATCCCATCTCTCTATTCCCAGCTCTGCCCCATCCCATTTCTCTTTTCCCAGCTCTGTCTCATCCCATCTCTCTTTTCCCAGCTCTGTCCCATCCCATCTCTCTATTCCCAGCTCTGTCCCATCCCATCTCTCTTTTCCCAGCTCTGTCCCATCCCATCTCTCTTTTCCCAGCTCTGTCCCATCCCAGCTCTCTATTCCCAGCTCTGCCCCATCCCATCTCTCTATTCCCAGCTCTGCCCCATCCCATCTCTCTATTCCCAGCTCTGTCCCATCCCATCTCTCTTTTCCCAGCTCTGTCCCATCCCATCTCTCTTTCCCAGCTCTGTCCCATCCCATCTCTCTTTTCCCAGCTCTGTCCCATCCCATCTCTCTATTCCCAGCTCTGTCCCATCCCATCTCTCTATTCCCAGCTCTGCCCCATCCCATCTCTCTTTTCCCAGCTCTGTCCCATCCCATCTCTCTATTCCCAGCTCTGTCCCATCCCATCTCTCTATTCCCAGCTCTGCCCCATCCCATCTCTCTATTCCCAGCTCTGTCCCATCCCATCTCTCTATTCCCAGCTCTGCCCCATCCCATCTCTCTATTCCCAGCTCTGTCCCATCCCATCTCTCTATTCCCAGCTCTGTCCCATCCCATCTCTCTATTCCCAGCTCTGCCCCATCCCATCTCTCTATTCCCAGCTCTGTCCCATCCCATCTCTCTATTCCCAGCTCTGCCTCATCCCATCTCTCTATTCCCAGCTCTGTCCCATCCCATCTCTCTATTCCCAGCTCTGTCCCATCCCATCTCTCTATTCCCAGCTCTGCCCCATCCCATCTCTCTATTCCCAGCTCTGTCCCATCCCATCTCTCTATTCCCAGCTCTGCCCCATCCCATCTCTCTTTTCCCAGCTCTGTCCCATCCCATCTCTCTTTTCCCAGCTCTGTCCCATCCCATCTCTCTATTCCCAGCTCTGTCCCATCCCATCTCTCTTTTCCTAGCTTTGTCCCATCCCATCTCTCTTTTCCCAGCTCTGTCCCATCCCATCTCTCTATTCCCAGCTCTGTCCCATCCCATCTCTCTATTCCCAGCTCTGCCCCATCCCATCTCTCTATTCCCAGCTCTGTCCCATCCCATCTCTCTATTCCCAGCTCTGTCCCATCCCATCTCTCTTTTCCCAGCTCTGTCCCATCCCATCTCTCTATTCCCAGCTCTGTCCCATCCCATCTCTCTTTTCCCAGCTCTGTCCCATCCCATCTCTCTATTCCCAGCTCTGCCCCATCCCATCTCTCTTTTCCCAGCTCTGTCCCATCCCATCTCTCTTTTCCCAGCTCTGTCCCATCCCATCTCTCTATTCCCAGCTCTGTCCCATCCCATCTCTCTTTTCCTAGCTTTGTCCCATCCCATCTCTCTTTTCCCTGCTCTGTCCCATCCCATCTCTCTATTCCCAGCTCTGCCCCATCCCATCTCTCTATTCCCAGCTCTGTCCCATCCCATCTCTCTATTCCCAGCTCTGTCCCATCGCATCTCTCTATTCCCAGCTCTGCCCCATCCCATTTCTCTTTTCCCAGCTCTGACCCATCCAATCTCTCTATTCCCAGCTCTGTCCCATCCCATCTCTCTATTATCCCATCTCTACTAACATGCTCAGGTTGTTTTTTTGGTTGTTGTTTATTTGGTTTGTTGTTTATTTGGTGTGTGGAAGGTGTGCGGAAGAGGGAGTAGTCTTATATGGCGAGTATATAACAAATTCTATATTTTGAGTGGAAATGTTGGGGGGTCGTCTTATACGCCGGCAAATACGGTAATCTAGGGCTATCTTTAATAGACTTGCTAATGAACCGGCCTGTTTAAAACGAGAGCTGTTGGCTTTTTTAAGGGCCTGCAGGTCTCTGTTCAATGATGGTAGTAAAGGGGTTGTTCCATATCACAATCACCAGGTATTTCACTTTCACTACACTTGATGATTGTTCCTTTTCAGCAGGAGGAAAGCCAAGAATACATCTGCGGCTCGCTGGTTTAATTAGTTTTTACAGCGATTAAGGTGATTTCACACAGAAGGGGGATCAAAATCGTGATTCCCCAGAGACAGGTAAATGACCGGCCTGCGACACTTGATTGTTCTTCTTAAGATTTAGCAAGTAGCACATGGAGTGGGGGAGATTGATTAACTCCTGGAAAACCACAATTGCTTTAATTTTAGAGAGAAGCATGGCTCCACGTCCACTACCTCAAATTGGCCCCAGCTGGAAGGGGCGGGGGTTGGGGGGATGGGAGGAGGATGGCATAGTTTTTGATTGGAGGTCCACTTTAATATAATATACATTAGTTTATTGATTAATGTCTGTGCCCTCATCTCCCTGCCTTCTGTTTCTTGACTTGTTTCATTGCTTAGTAAAATACATCTAGAAAGCCTCTAACC
This sequence comes from Gastrophryne carolinensis, assembly GCA_027917425.1. NCBI lineage: Eukaryota > Metazoa > Chordata > Amphibia > Anura > Microhylidae > Gastrophryne > Gastrophryne carolinensis. The sequence continues at coordinate 100,422,301 of CM051243.1, read as the reverse complement.
GGGCAAAATTTCTCACCCGGGCCACGTTTCTGTGACAGTCCTACATTCCACATGACCACCAGCGGCCCAATAGAATTTTGCCAGGTGGCATGGAAGACACATGTATGCCCACCAGACAAACACTCGCTGGGCAATAAATATTGGGGGACAATGTAGGGTAAGTATTTTGCTTAAGTATCACAGGGAAAGAACCAGGTGCCCAACTATAGGGGGTGCAACGGCACTGGGGCCCAGGAGGGCCTTTATCCATCTATCCATGTTTCCTGTGTTGTCAATAAATCTGTTTTTTTAATACCATATCCATCTACTTTTATGAAAAAAATAAATAATAGTTGGTTACTATATAAAATAATTTTATACTGTTCGAAAAAATGTTTAGAGTTTACTGTAAAACAATACAATATGATGATCAGTTTGCAGAGAATGTTGGGTTTTATGGTTGAAAACAGCCTTCGTAATGAGTTCATTTGCTGAATCCAGTCTTCTGTGTAATAATGATCTTGAGTTGTCACTCGGGTTAATCACTTATTGTATGTTGTTTCACGCTGTTACATCAATTTACATGGAGTGCCAAGCTTGCAATTTTGCTGCCCGGTCCATGGATTGTTCATGTTCCAGTGCTTTGTCACCCTATATTAGTAGGGTGGTCAGGCATTAGGGACTTTATGATGTACGTCATTTAGCATCTTTTTTGTAGCTATAGCACCTGTTTTGGGGCGCCGACATCTGGCTCTGTGCTGTGGACTGCATTGGCGCTAGCAGCCGCTGAGCAGAACACAAATTAATTAGCTTTTATTGTTGCACTAGGTATTGACTGGCCTATGCAACTCCTGTTGGACTCCTGTTGGATTATCCCAGCGCCAGTGATCGCCACTTTGGACCACCAGATTTGCGACACTCAACAGCATATTTATGATTTTTTCCCACCTTGAAATCTTTGGTGCTGTATTTTTCCGGCACTGGTCAGCTTTCATCATTACAGTTACAAGAAATCACTGCTGGGGACAAATGGGACAAACTTAACAGTGCGTTTAGGCTGCATTTTAGTTGTTGTCCAAATTACACACTGTTAAGCAAAAGAAGCCTGTAAAATCAATTTTAATAACTTCCCCCAAAAATTCATTTTGTGACATCTCAGACTCGCGTTTCCATTATTGACAAGTCCGAATGCAAGCTCTGTACAAGTAAATGTGCCACTTTTTTGGTCTCAGTAGCATTCGCGTCTTAACACTAAAAGTTTGCACGAAGAGGTCTCAGGTTGAAGCAGCACCAGTTGACCTGGCGCTGTAGGTCAAAATCCCATAGAGCACAATGGGCAGACCTGGACTGTAGTGTTTAATGCCTATAATGAATATAACACAATTGACAATGCAGGTCCAAAATGTATTTTTTTTTTAAGGGGGTTATTAAAATTAGTTTTATTGGTTTCTTTTGCTTAACAAAGTGTAATTTGGAGAACAACTAAACACAGCCAAAACAAATGAGGGTGCCCTGGGGGGGAGGGGGGGGAAGTAGACTCCAGAGTGGGTTTTGGTCCTCTTTGGTTCAAAAATACTCCAGGAAAACCAATGTCCTCCTCTCTGGACCATCCTAAATTTGATTGTCCAGTAAACTCACCTAGCCAGCGATTCTCCTGCAAGTACGAGGCTGCACCCCCACTATGGATCTGTTAGGCCTGTAGGCAAACTGCAGAGGATCCAGTCTGCTGCCTGTTATCAGCGATGAGCAGTGGCATAACTAAAAGTGATGGGACCCTGGTGTGAACACTAAATGGGGTCCTTTCGAGGTTCATAAAGTAAACCTTTTTTCTGTCCTTTTCCCCTACTGGCTGCAGATAAATGGTGCTTCTTTTCTCTAAATGATGGCAAGTGCGCACATATGATAAATATGGTGAAGGAGCAACAATGATGGGGCCCCCCTGAGCTCCTGGGTGAAGCCAGAAGACATAAGACTGGCCTGGCAAACTAGCAGCTTCTCCTGCAGCTTTTAAGAAGCTAGGTGTCTAGGCAGCCCCACAGTTCTCCTCTGGAGCTGGAGAGAGAAAGTGGCATGTTGGGGCTGCTGGTCACCCTGTTTGCCTTTCTGTCCATCATGTGGAATGTAAGTGACAGGAGCTTGTGGGTGGAAAAAAATTCAGTGCCCCCTATATGTCCTCCTACCGGTATATGTCTCCATTTAGCGCCAAATGCACTTCATTTTGTGGAGAACACCTATCCCATATACCTTGTTTGTCCTGCATTGTTGTCCTGAGACATTTAAAGCAGACCAAAACCCACTGAACTTGTAAAATGCATTAGTCCAAAACCTCTGCCGATACTGCCTTCTTAGGGTGTAGAACTAGAAAAATATATTTTTGCTTTTCAAAATGCTCTGAAACACGTTTTTTTGCTGTTCCTCTCTGTAAGATAGCAGGTGATCAGTCATTGCATAGGTGTGGCAATGACATCATTGCTACACACAACAGTGGCAATGAATGGAGGAGCTTTACAGCTGAATCAGGCGCCATTATCTGGGATTAGAGTGAAGCTGGAGCAGTGAAAATTGGCAAAAGTTAATCCTCATGGGGGGAGCAATGCAGGGAATGCTAGTTAAAAATGTGGGTTTTAGTCCTCTTTAAGCAACTCCAGAGTTTTTGTGAGTATAGGGGCACAAAAAAGTGAGACTATCCCACTGAATAAGGGTCAAAAGTGCAGAGAGGATAATTGGATCACGATTGCAGGCTATTGAGGATCATTTCAATAACAGACTAAACCAGGAATTAAAAATAAGTAAGGGTCACTCTTCACCCAAGAATGCTTCTTTTCATCTTCAGGCTAGAGATTCCGCCACAATTCAACCAGCAATGAAAACTGAGAGATGAGATATAAGAACACTATCTACCTCTTAAAGTGCACCTATACTCAGAGGGAAGTATATGTAGTTACCTTCTATCCCCAGTCCAGTGCCCCAAAACAGCCTGTTTCTTTTTTTACTTCAGCTTTAGCCCAATATCCATAACAACACAAACTGGATGGCCATATTGCTCCCTGGCTTAGCAGCCCCACCCCCATTGATGATGCAATCCATACACACAGCTCAGCAATGGAAAGCACTTCAGCCTAACTGCTATTTTGTGACAGTTTGGTTGTAAAACTACTTCCTGATGGTTTTTCATGGTGTTTTCATGGATATTGACCAAAAGCTGAGGTAAAAAAGAAACACAGGCTGTTTTGGGGCACAAGGCTGGGGATGGAAGGTGACCACATAAACCTCTGAGTATAGTTGCACTTTAAATATCCACACGCTGAATAAACATCAAAGTAGACCAACCATCATGCTGGCTGACCCTGGAGTCTTTTGCACTCCAGGGGTGGCCATCACGGTGGTTGGTCCACTTTAATGCTGGAGATGATTTGGGATGCGAAACCCACATTTTCTGCACTCACAATGTGGCCACCCTGTAGCTGAGGTTTGCTCCCGTGCCCAGCCATTAAGATAGCGTTGGGGTGGGAGGGCACCTCAGTCTGGAGAGAGGTCGGGGATGCAGCCACTTTGGCTCCCTATGCTGGAGCTCAGGCCTAAACATCGCTTTGTGCCTTGCATTAATATGCACGCCGTACAGCGCTGATTAGACCAGAGCCCATACATGCATCATGCAAACATCGGGGGGTAAGTTATTAGAGGTGACCTAGGGGGTGTCACACAGACGGCATCCCTAGATGGGATGGCCTAGGGGCAAAAAACAAAACACTGGTTAGTGAAAATCACAGGTTTTGGTCCACTTTAAGACTACAGAGGATTTCCCCTTCATCATTTATGCATTTGGGACCTGTCATCATTTTCCCCTGATCACAGAATCAGTCTCTCACTAAATGGAATAACTACGGTAGTATATATATGTATGCATAGGTATGTAAATACATGGCAGAAATAAATACTTTGCTCAGTTTAATTCCAAACTAGGTAGGGCAGCTCTTTAAAATTTTTCCATAAGGTCAGGAAATATGTTTACACATTTGCAAATAACAGCACCCTATTGGGGTATCCATACAAATTTGGTGAGGCTCAGGGCTGGCTCCAGAGCCCTCTATACCCAGGCAAATCCTGGGGGCCCTGGCAACTCATGCTGTTTAGAGGTTGTGGAGAAGTTGGTAAGGACTGGAGGATGATCAGCAGCAGTGGCAAAAGCAACAATGACCAGAGGGTGACCAGCAGCCAGGGCCGGATTATGGGGAGGGAGCTAGGGGCGTGAGCCCCGGAGACTCCACCACTTGTCCTGCAAAGGGGGCCTCCACCAACCTTTGGGTTATGGTCTGGTCCAGGAGGCTTTTCATCCTTGGTCTGCCGGGCCGTGGGGCCAGCAACTAAGCTATCAGTGGCAGTGGGGCAACCCCCCTGCGCCTGGGCAAGCCTTATTTTGTTTTAGCACACAGCCCACAGCCAAAGCCACCACAGGCCAGGACAGAGAGTCTAGAGCAGAAAAGCCGCCCCGTCAACAATGCTACAGTGATGGGTGGGGGTGCAGAGCTGTCAGTCGATGGCCGCTCAAAGCACATAAGCCCCAAAGCACAGCCGCCGGCAGCCCAATGATGGGAAACAGTTTTCTACTGGACCAGCTGGGCGGCTACACCCACCCCCCACCTTCCAGAATGGCAAAGCAGGAGTTCCCGAGCAGCACGCACCCGCACAAGGGTGACCAAGGGACTCGATCTGACATTCCAGTAAGTGGGTGGGTGCCAGACAACCACCAATCTGTTACTTGGTTGGACTATTATTTTAAAAGGAAAAAATACTGTATCTGGGGCCTCCACCAGATTTTGTGCCCAGGGGCCTCCACCACACTTAAACCGGACCTTCACCATGATTTATTGAAAAACCCAAACCCCTAAAAAATTATTCCCCAGCATCTAAAGTTAATATATTTTAAGTTTTTTAGTCACTTACTTATTATTCTTTCCCCCACTGGGCTGCAACTCTGTTCAGGACTTTAGGATACGGGCGCTGCCATCTTGACTCAGAAGCATCACACTTACTGTGGAGAGGAGAGCGGGATAAAGTACATGGGCGGGTTATAGCTGTGTTTTGCTCAGACAGAGCAGAGCTGGGGTCAGGAAAAGGTCAGCAATCCCAGAATGCAGAGCAGCACAGTCAGAAGGCACTTCCTGTTTGCAGGCTGCCTGATGTTCCATGAGCCACCATCTTGGATGTTTAAAGGCGTATAACATGCAGTAGATGCAGGTAGGATGATTTTTTTTTTTGATGTGGACAATCTGTATGTACAGGGTGTGGGAAACATATAAGATAGACTCTTATTCAGGGTGAAGGTCCGCTTTAATCTGGACCTGCCGGCAGCAGAAGAAGACGGGTTAAGTGATGAGACATGACAAGATACAAAGGGCACCAATAGGACCTTCTCACCCAGGGGCCCAAAAAACTCTCAGTCCTAAGATGAATAGCCTTGCCAGCTTCAAACTCTCATGTGGTATCACAAAGGAAATCCTAAAGTGAGACCAGCCTCTCCAAATCTTTTGGATTACCCTCTAAATCTTAATGAATTGCCCCCTCAATGTCTTTGTTACTGAAGTAAAGAATGCAGATAATTAGGCAAACTGAGGCATGGAAAAAAATGTAAATGTAAAAGAAAAAGAGAACACTGGAAGGCGACAAATCCTGATTGCTTGACAGATGGATGTGCATTAATCAAATGCTTGAGTAAACAGATGACTGTTAAGCCTGATTTTACATATTTTCCATAAGGAGTGTTTTTGGACTCTACAGGATAAGATTCCTTGGATGAGGGAGTGTAAGGGTTAACTGATCCTAATCACTGATATTGGCTATGGTATAAAAATTGCCTTTTTATATCGTATACAAGTATGTTTTAGACTTTTTTCTCAGATTCTTCAGTGTAATCCGTAATAAATACATACAGACTGTGACAGATATGCAGCTGCCCTGCTGCAATGTTTATCTATCTTACTTGCTGAGTGTGGGTAATGCTCAGATCTGATGACAGGCAGCGTTTAACAGTGCTGGCAGAAGGTGTCTTCTCAGGGGGTATACTTGTTGTCAAAATTAGAAATGACAAAAGTTGCTCAAGAGTTCAACAACACTTATTCTAAATGTCACTTATCAAGCGTAAAGAAAGCGCCGTCCCCTTAAGGAGGGCAGCCCACATGACTGGCCTGCGTTCCATCCGGAGGCAGCCATGGGGGAAGTGGTCACTAGGGAAGTGACCTCAAGGGGGAGGGGGAGTATAAAAGGGACGTTTGTCCCCCTCCCCTTCCTCTTTGACCCCCAGCTGGATGGACGAGCAGTCCGACCGACGCTCGTCCAGCCAATTAGGTAGTATGGAGGCCCTTTTTGCGGAGTTGCGCAGGGAGGCAGGGCGGCGAGGACTGGGTAAGGAGCTTAATACCCCCCGGTCCGCCTTGCCGCCGCCTCCTGCCCGACCCCGACGGGCACGCCGGGCTCCCGCCCGGCTCAGCCCCTCACCACCCCGCCGTCCTCCGCTGCGAGGAGCAGACGCGGCGGCTACTGCTGCTGGAGCCCTCCCTCCCCCCCCACCTCCCTCCGCGGCGCGGCCCTTACCTCGGGGGTCCGGCCGCGGGAGGTCTCCTGTCCACACTGGTGCTGGGTATTAAAACAGAGATGCTAATTAGTGTGTCTAGAACTTGGGATGCCCTTGTGTCTTTGTTTATGAATGATAACAAATATATAAAAAAAAAGTGTGAAGGATGTTTTCCATGTAGAACTTTCCCTTATAATACAGACGGATATATGTATATGTTTATAAATGTGTATTGATATATTTAATAGTTGATATGTATGCAGGAGCTGGCCAGAGGGATTGCATATCCTCATCAATATTCATTGTATGATATTCCATTGGTAGGTTTCTGAATATTTTAATGGTGCATTGATAAGTATTTGCATATTTACAGTCAAATAAAATAAACTATGTTTATATACAGACAGACACATATGGTTTTCTTTCCCTTATTTATGAATTGTGGCTGGGCTCCTAAAATGCAGATCTGCAGTGAGGCAGACCCAATAGATATTTACATAGTGCTGCTTAAAAAAACCTCTGTTAGATGTATTCATTTAAAAATGTAATTCAGTCTCTTCTGAATTGCCTTAATGGGTCTGTATGGGAAAAAAGCAAAACAAAGCAAAACATACTTGCCTCTTCTGCAGCACTACACGATTGTGAACCTTATTAAAGCTGACCTGTATTCAGAATAGACAATAGGTCCATTTTACAGTACCTATTGCCTCTGGGGATCCCGATTTGGCATGCTCCTACAGGTAAAGATACATGGAGGCTGATTCATTACTAGCGCCAGGTATCGGCAGATGAGCGTCTATATAGCGGCACTTAGCGCGACCGCTAGTTAAAGCTGTAAGCGGGTATCAGGCGCTGTAACAAGGCACCTAAGTCGCTGTAGTAACCTGGCCCACACTGATGAATGTGATGCGTGCTGGTTCTAACACCAGTACAGCGCTGCAGGGAGTGAAAGGTAGCGCCAGCTCAGTGCGATCGATTCTCAGCGACTCACACCATATTCAACAAAAAACAGACACACACAGCGTAGGCACTCTGGATCTGGTCGCTATAGCATAGAGCGCCAGAGACTGTGTGATTAAAGTCTGTTTTTGAACACATATCCACCTGTAACAAAGCGAAAACACAGGGAATTACATTGTTTTAACATTGTGACATTAACACTTTAGTGCCAGACCTGTAATGACAATTCTGCATATAAATATAAAAAGTCAAAAACATTTCTAAAAGTGTTTGTTTGCAGCCAAGAGAGGTCACACAATGAATTGAACAAAAAATTTGTCAAACACGCTGTTTAAACACAAGCAAATGAACAGCCATTGAAATTTATGGGAGAGCGACACTTAGAGAAAGGTAATACATGGCGCTCTGGAAGCTAGAGCGCCGGTGCTATACGCTGAGCCACCTGTAGTAATACATTGGACGCTACATGGCGCTGTCGCTCACCAGATTCACTTTCTTAAATGTGGTTTTGCGTACAGCGCCTGGCGTTCACCAGACACTACCTGATGCTACGAGGCACTACCTGGCACTATCCCTTCTTAAATAACCCCCTTAGCAAGCCAAAACCATGCATGGAGCTCCTTGATAAGAGGAGACAATAAATAGCTGTGCACACCAGGGAAGCATGTCCCTTACTGGAGGAGCTCCAGCTGCTGCACGTGTGTGAAGCTACAGTATTTCTGGTCCTTCATAGGATGGAGCTCTGCTAGGAAAAGTTGAGCATCTCTATAATGCATGGCTCACTGATTGCATGGGGGGCTAGGATTGGTTAGTGTGCTCAGAGAAGTAGCTAGGCTTTCTGGCACCCGGGGCAAAGATTCAAAATGGCGCCCCCACCTGTTCTCAGGACCCCCTTTGGCGCCCCCCTGACCTGCTGCACCTGGGTGCCCCCCTGCTCCCCCCTATCTACACCCCTGAGTGTACTTGTGGACCAGGAACCACCCTGGCACAATGCTGAAAGGCAGGATGTAGGTCCACTTTTAGTGGGCTAGAAGTCTTTTGAGACTTTTTGGTCTACTTTTAGGTTTATGAAGAAAAAATCTTAATGTGTTTTCTGCTCTCTGGAAAACAGTCAATGTGCCTGCAAAGCCCATTAGGCAACATTGTGCTGGTTAAAGTTGACCAAAACTCAGCGCGATCGGCCCGGGAATCTATAAGATTCCCAGCCCAATCAATTGCCTCCCCCCCGGGCATCCAAAATCGTGTGTGAAATCAACTGTGTGAAAGCCCCCAGGACGCCCTATACATTTACCTTGCTTCCCGGTCCAACGGCGCATGCACAAGCCACAGCCTCATCCCTGCTATCCCTCTAGCAGGGCACGTGCCCTGGCCAGGCATTTGTGGATAGCCGGGAGCGGGCAAGCTTCCTGTTAGAGGAAAGCGGGGAATGCGGCCGAATGCTAAGACGGCATGGACGAGCGGCAGTGCATTCGCCATAGGACCGGGTATAGGTGAGTTGCGCTCGGTGATCTGGGGGGTTTCACACAGTGGGGCACCCCCGATCGGAAAGTACCAAAAACTCAGGATAGTCAACTTTAATAAATAATAATTTTTCCCTTTTTGTCTCAAAAGTATTCAAAGCAGACGTAAACTCTCTGTTTTGGTCCACAGGGGCTCCATCCTCTGGGACATAAAAAAAATCCTGCCCCTATCATACACACTGTCATGCCTGGATTTGGCTTCCTATGGACTTTTAGATGGAGGTGTATCCAAAATGAGGATGGCCTGGTGAGTAAAGTGTCAGACACAAATCTCACCACTCATGTGCCACTGAAACGTTAGATGTTGTCTGGTCAGAAGCAAATGTTAACAGCTGCCACAAGGTATGTATTATTTCTCTGCGTACCCCCCGATATAGAAATGACCAAAAAATACAATTCTGTGAAATACTCACCTGTAGAATTGGTATTATACGTATACAGTACGTCCTGCTCCAGATATAATACTTACAATTGGGTTATCCTCCGCCAGAGGGCACTGTTCACTGCAGACATGCAAAAACAGGCTCCTCCCGGCCCTTCATATACCCAGGGACCTTCCACAAATCCCCAGCATTGAAAAGCAGTGAACCAGAAGCCGGGAGAATTTAACCACCAAAAACAACTGGTAATGATAACAATGATAATAATCACCATACAGGGGATCCAGAATAATGCAAAAACCAGGGTGGGGTGGAGCAGGACGTACTGTATACGTATAATACCCATTCTACAGGTGAGTATTTCACAGAATTGTATTATTCTAAGTATACAGTACGTCCTGCTCCAGATATAATACTTACACTTGGGACATCCAATAGCAGTGTCCATAAAGTAGGGTGGAATCCCCAACAAAAAAGGTACAGCAGACAGTAGAGACACTGTCACCTGCAAACCTTGCTACCAAGAGCGACATGAGCAAAGGCCAACGTCAACATCATAAAAACCTTAGAAAAGGTACGAACAAAAAAACAAGTAGCGGTCTAGCAAACTTGTTCAACAAAACCTGGTGCTGAAAGGCCCAAAGATACTAAGGCACCAGTAGAACCAGAAATAAAGTGAGAAGAAAAACTCTTCCCCTTAAAGGAATAGGCCTGAGTAACAGCCTGACAAGATTAAACGCTAATAGTAGCCCAGGAAGTAGCCAAACCTTCCCTAGAACCAGAAGGGACATCCATCCAAGTAAAGGCTAGGCCAAAGGCCGCTTAACCCCTGGAAGCAGACGAAATCAGGCACATACAGATGTAGGTGCCCACAAACCCCAAGGGGCATCGGTCCCCCTAAGGGACAAGAGACAATCCAGGAAAAAAATTCCAACACCTGTTGAGGGAACGTAGATCCCCTTGCCTCAGCGTTACTAGGAATAAAGCACAGAAGAAAGACAATGTCTTAAATACATGAGCCTAAGACACCACCTTAGGCAGAAGGTCCGGCGTAAAGCGGAACACCACCTCATCTTGGTGTATATATCAAAGAACGAGGGCTAGCTAAACAGAGCCGCCCGCTCAGGCACACGTCTGACTGAAGTAACAGCCCCCAGAAAGACAACCTTGTGGATAAGAACAGTCAGACAGCATCCGGAATAGGGCCCAAGGGAAACACCCCGCAAGGCAAACAGAATAAAATTCAAATCCCAACAGGGATCCTAGAACTACGTGGGGGATGCACCAGAGCAATCCCCAAAGAATGCTTAACCAAGGCAAAAACTGAGCAAAGACTTCTACAGGAAGGCGGACAGGGCAGAACCTGAACCTCCAGAGTACCGAGTAGGAGAGCCAACTCCAACTCCTGCTGTAATAACTCTAGAACCCTGGGAACAGAGAGCGCCGAACAAGGGAGAGACCAAGACTCACACCAATCAATATGGGTATGCAATACCCCACAATAGACGGAAGAAGAAGTAGAAGAAGCCAACTCCTAGGCTTCCAGAAGTCACAGTCACCCAGAAGATACGCCCATCTCCATCAAGGTGGATGAATCAACCGTCAGGCCATCCAGACCAGAGCCTGTAGATTGGGGTGAAATAGAAAAAGGGGGCCTGAGTGAGCAGATCAGCACTCCTGACAGAAAGTACAGGTCCGCTGTCCTCTAGACAAACCACACTCCACTAGGCCACCCAGGGGCCACCAGTATCACTGGTTCCCCCTTCCAGAGCAAAACTTGCGCAGAACCCCGCCTAGCAGGGTGAATGAAGATAAGGCATACAGAACAGAATGTCCAACCATAAGGTTACTAAGCCTCATGACCAAGGTCAGAACAATCTGAGACAGGGAAACAAGGGCCTAGAACCCATGATAGTGACGGGGCCCAAAAATATCCACACTAGATGGATCACTAGAGACACAGGAATTAGCACATCCTGTCACAGAAGGACATTCACCAGAGTGAATATCGCAGATATGCAGGGAACGCTGTCCTCCACCCAGGCCAGGGTCAGATACCTTCCTAGAGGAACAGCCTGCTACGCGTCCACACAGATAATTAATACAGACCCTGTCGCCAGACAGGCCAAGGAGCCCCCAAATAGACAGATCCCGCAAAGGAGAAGTCCAGCGAGATAGAGCCAACCAGAAAGCCTACTGCTTCAAAAATAGACAGGTGAATGGACCTGTCACGCTCCCGGAACCACGATTACCACTTGGACAACTCCAGCTCTCTTAGTAAGGACCTCAACCCCCAATCTCCGCAGCCAGCTTCACCTATAGGAGCCCCCGCTTGCCGAGACGCAGAACACGCCTGCTCGGGATCGGTTGCCCCCAGGACTTTATGGCTCAAAGGATGAGGTCTTACGGTACAGAGAACTGGAGAGCCCGCGGCTGGAAGTGGAATCGGGTAGCCGGTATGTGAGCGTAAGGTGGAAGTCCAACAGACAGGCAAGGGTCGGCAACAGGAGTGGAGATCGAGGATGGTCAAAGGCAAGCAAGGGTCGGCAACAGGAGTGGAGATCGAGGATGGTCAAACAAGCGAGGGTCGGCAACAGGAGTGGAGATCGAGGATGGTCAAACAAGCGAGGGTCGGCAACAGGAGTGGAGATCAAGGATGGTCAAGGCAAGCAAGGGTCGGCAACAGGAGTGGAGATCGAGGATGGTCAAACAAGCGAGGGTCGGCAACAGGAGTGGAGATCAAGGATGGTCAAGGCAAGCAAGGGTCGGCAACAGGAATCAGGATCAAACTCAGGGATAAGCAAATACTAGGGTCTAGGCGCTATAACAGGCAATGACAGACTGACTGGGTTGAGGTTAAATAGGGAACAGACATAATTGGCCAAGGAGAGTCAGTGTAGTGATTGGTGCAACCAGGAACTTCAAACAGATTGGACATGGGGGGAACCGCCCAGAACACAAGGGCATCTGATTGGCCCAGTGCCAGTGGGGAGGTCCCACTAGTGCAGCTGGGGCTTTAATTAATCATTTAACCTTCCTCCGGCGGCCGCGCTGAGAGCAGCGCCGCCGGAGGGAATAAACTGAACGTGCTCGCGCATGCGCGCGAGCACGAGAAGCGACGCCGGAGCCACCGAGTGAGCAGGGAGGCGCGTGCGCGCCAGCCTGCACAGAAGCCGCCGCCCGCCGCGGCCGCCGGACAGGTGGCTGCGCAGCGGGAGCGGGCGGCTGAGGACCCGGGACGACGCTGGAACGGGGAACCGGTAAGGAGGTAATGACAGGACCCCTAAAGGTCCAACCTCCCCCGGAACCACAGGGGATTTTAGAAGAAAAAAGTCCCCCTCCGTCAACCTGATAGATTTGGTATCCATCTACAGGAAGACGCAAGGAAGGGGGCGCCCCCTGACTGGTTCCTTGAGTACAACAGTCTCAAGGGGAACTACCGTACCAAGGTGGAAGGGCACACAGACCCAGCTCCAGGGAAGCTGTAACCCAGTCCAGCATTTACAATAGAAGTTGCAGAAGAGCCCAAGGGCACTGAGCATAAGGGACAACCTTTGAACAGCCATCAACAGGCCCACAAGCTGCAATCCAGCCTGGTGAAGAGACGGGAACAGCAAAGAGGGACCGAGCCCATGTAACCAGATTGTCCACTTTATAGTCAAGGAAGCAGGTTCCCGCCTGAACCGAATCCAAGTTCAACCCTAGGAATGGAGATACCAAATAAGGGGAAAATGAGGAATTGAGGTGATGGAGCACCCATCCAAAGACTCCCAAAGGACACCACCAGCCGAGTAACCAACTCGGCCTGGCGTAGAGATTGGGAAGCGAAGAAGGACGACCAGGCAGTTCCTCGCGCGGATGCCCCCTTGATCTCATCAGAGACATCACCCCCGTCATCGCCTTTGGCGATCACTCTGGGGGCAGAAGAGAGGCCAGATAACAAGGCCACAATCAGCAGTGTTGGACCTCCAACACTAACCTGTAATATCCTCGGTGCCCAGAAGACACAGTGGCAATGAAATAAGCATCTTAGATCTCCACAGACGGCAATAGGTCCCTGGACACAGGGCACTGGCGGCCCAACTCAGAGAAACCATGCAGAAACCGCCTGTGAATGTAAATTGCCGCACCTATGGAAGGCCAGAATGGGCAGAGTGCCTCATCCTTTTGGGGGAATGTGGAAGGTTGGTGTAGAGGCCCCTGCCTCTGCCTTGTAAGGGCAACCTGCAAGTGACCCCAGACCTCGCAGGCCACGTGTGGCCTGCGCCAACACCTGAAGAGAGACAGGGACCAGAAGCATCCTTACAATCTCGGGAAGGGGCCGCCCAGCAAACACTATCCTGCATCCAGAGGAAACTTCCTCCTGAATCCACCAGAACAAGGCATGGCGCCTCCTGATAGGAGCAAGGTGCTGCGGCCATCCCCTCGCCCAGACGGGCGAGGGTGCCCCATCATGCTTGGGGGGTTTTGGTGAAAGATTTGGACTTAGTCCTGCCGGAGGGGCCAGGGCGTTGTCCGCCACTCCTGGAGCAGGTATCTACACCAAAAAGCTGGAAGGACACCCCTGGTTCGGGTTTGACACTAACATAGGGGGGTGGAGGGGTGCCCCTGCCCCGAGAAGGCCGAGACCGCCTTCTGCGAAGGGGTGTTTTGCCCTTTTTTCCAAACAGGTCCAGACGGGCCCCGAATAGGCGTCGCCCTCTAAAGGGAAGCCCAGTAAGAGTCTTCTTTGTAGCATCGTCAACACCCCACTGTCGCAGCCAGACCGAGCGGCGTATAGCTACCACAAGGGCGGAAGTTCTTGCGCACATCCTAATGTTGTCATCCAGCGCTAAAAGGATAAACCTTACAAATACATCACAACTGGAGAGTGCATTAAACACCTCCCAGGGGAGATCCTCAGGTTGATGATCAATCATCTTTCTGATGATTGCGCGGCACAGACCGGGCGCAGAGCCGTCCCTGCACAAGAAAAGGTGTGGGAAGCCAGCCTGTCAATGCGCCGGTCCTCAGCATCGCGAAGGGTACGATAAGTAGGGGCTGCAATAAAGGGGGGGTTAAGAACCCCAATGATCGGTGCATCCACCACGGGAGGTGATGACCAACAGTTAACCACCTCAGGGGGAAAGGGGTATTTCCAATCCCAGTCCCCTGGAACCCCTGGAAGTTTACTAGGGCATTGCCATTCTTTGAGTACAAGAGCCTGGAAATGATCCTGCTCCAGAAATTCCAAACGCGGCGTCGCTGTATGGAAACTCTCCCTTCTAGGCCTGGGAGCCTCACCAGGGAGAGAGATAGACAAGACCTCGAAGATCTTTATCAGCAATTCATCGGTGTCACACAGGCCCCAGGAACCAGGGCCCGTATCATCATGACTCCTCGGCCCCTCGTCAGATGAGCCTGAGTCAGAGAACAGCTCACCTTCATCAGAAAGAGCAAAACCCTGCTCAGTAGTGAACTCCTCAGTTTCAGAAGGAATGGGCGAAACCGCAGGCGTCAGGGACCGCTTCTAACTGGGGCCCAAGCACTCTGCCAACCTCGAAATCACCTGATCAGCCGTAGGCAGTCTGCGCGGTACGACTTGCTGGTCATTCCCGCTCGAGTGCGACTCATCAGGAGTGAGATTTAAGCATGGGGAGACAGGTGTATTGAAACGAGGCGCAGCCACTGGCAACCCTGACTGCAGGGCCAGTACTTGTTCAGCACAGGGTCCACAGACCCATGCTCTGTCCACATCAGCATGGAGCTGTCCACACGCTGTACACAGCTGGTCTTGTCCCGGAGGGACCCCAGTCACATAATTCTGAGATGCCTCCAGATGGTGATTATCAATGCAATATATGCCGGTAGGGATTTATGCAATAGGCAACCCTGGATGTCCCAAAGACCCGCTAGGAATGTGGGAGAATTTAGTAAGCCTGCTACAATATATGTTAGGCTGGGAGAAGCCACCGGAGTCTTTGACGTCTGAAAGACAGAAGGGGAATAGGAGGTGTCAGGGCCATGCGCAGCAGAAAAAATACTAATGATGAAATTGCCCGCGAGGGCACTTACCGACCTGGGGAGGAGAAGGACCGCAAACATGCGCGCGTGCGAAGATCAACAAAATGGCGCCAACCGAACCTCGAAGGGCGGGCCCAATCTGGGCATGACGCGGAGCGCGCCACGCCAGGTCCTCGCCTCCCCCAAAGAGCGCGAAGCTCTGAGGCAGCCGTCCAGGCTTGACAAGCAAGCATAGGATATGCTAGTAAAAGCATTTGCTAATGAATACTCGTAGTCTGACGACGCCGCCACCCAGCACAGTAAAGGATGGCGACCCTTTACACAGGGTCCACCGCTACATGGGGTATGGGGCAATAATGCGGGAGGGACATCCACTAGAGGCTCACCATCAGCCTAAACCGCCTACCCTTTGGTGGGGGACTGCGGTGGAGCATGGCTCCGTTAAGCACGCATGGTGCTGCCTACCTTCACCCAACCAGCGCAGCCCAGGCTGGGAGGCACATCACAGGGAGGACGGGTGGAACTAGTCCAACAGGGCCGCAGGCTGTAATAGCCCCGCTCACCTGCGAGAGAGTGATACTTCATGTCTTCGCAGTCAGCACTGCAGAGAAATCTGGGGATTTGTGGGAGGTCCCTGGGTATATGAAGGGCCGGGAGGAGCCTGTTTTTGCATGTCTGCAGTGCACAGCGCCATCTGGCGGAGGATAACCCAAGTGTAAGTATTATATCTGGAGCAGGACGTACTGTATACTTAGAATATACAATCTGACTGAATAAATCTTTTCCGCCTACTTCCACTTCTACACAGGGATAGGACAGAGTATTCACCAAGTGGTGGATTTAAACAAGACAATTTGGGAAACTGACGAGGCTGATTCATCACTAACGCCAGGTAGCGACAGATGAGCGTCTGTAGCAGGCATTTCAGAGCGCTCGCTAGTAGTCGCTGTGCTCGGCCGTGGGTCGTTAGTTCATAGCGACTCAGTCGCTGTGCAACAATGATGAATACATTGTGGGGAGTCGCTATATGACCAGGACAGCGCTGTATGGGAGCGCATGTTAGCTAGCTACTGGTCAGTGCGACCGACTCACAACATATTCAGCAAAAAAACAGCCTCAAACACCACCTGCGCTCAAAAATGCTTCGCTGTAGCCCAGAACGCCGGAGCCTGTGTGATTAAAGGTTGTTTTTTAACATGTATCCAACAGTAACAAAGCGAAAACACATGGAATTACATTGTAACATGAACACATTAATGCCAGACCTGTAATATCAATTCTGCATAAATATATAAAATTTAAAAAAAAAATGAAAAATGGCTTTTTCAAGGCAAGGAAACATCCCAACATTATTTGAGAATAAAAAAAAAAATTAAAACAAAAACCCTGTTTAAAAAGAAATAAAAGAACATTGAAATGTATGGGAGAGCGACAGGTAGCGAGAGGTAATACGTGGCACTCTGCAAGGCTCAACGGCGGTGCTGTACGATGAGGCTGGGATAATGATTAATCGGACGCTACATGGCGTTATCCCAGTCGCTCCAAAGATTCTGCTTGATAAATGTGTAATTGCGTGCCGTGTCCGGCATTCACCTGATGCTACCTGTCGCTACCTGTCATTTACAAGGCACTACCTGAAGCTATCCCTTCATGAATAAGGGCCTTAGAGAATTAACTATGATGTTAAGATTTATTAAAAAATGTAAAAAGAATTATACAAATCACAAAAATGATACAATGTATAAATAATGTGAATATCCAAATAGCTACAGCAAAATAAATGGTAAAATGAGAGTAATAGATATTTACAAGTTCATCTGGGGTTCTAGGCAGCCAAAGTCTGATCAAATCACAAGTTTGGCAGCTGTCACACTCCTCCAATAGAAGTCCCTGGTCTTTCCTTAGATGTTAAACAGAGGGGTTTATTCATCAAGGGATAGCGCCAGGTAGTGCCTTGTAAGCGTCAGAAAGCATCTGGTGAACGCTGCCTGGGAGCTGTACGCAAAACCACATTTATGAAGGCGATTCTGGTGAGCGACTCTCACCAGTCCGATTCATCATTACAGGCAGCTCAGCATATAGCGCCGGCATCTGGCTTCCAGAGAGCCAGGTATTACCTGTCGCTCTCCCATAAATTTCAATAGACGTTCATTTTCTTCTGTTTAAACAGGGTTTTTTGTTTTTAATGTTTTTTTCTCTCAAATAACTGTGTCACCTCTCCTGGCCTAGAAAAAGTCATTTTTGAAAAAAATTGGGGATTTTTTATATTTATATGCAGAATTGTCTTTACAGGTCTTAAAGTATTAATGTCACAATGTTACAACAATATCATTCCATGTGTTTTCACTTTGTTACTGGTGGATATGTGTTCAAAAACAGACTTTAATCACACAGCCTCTGGTGCTCTATGCTATAGCGACCAGATCCAGAGTGCCTACGCTGTGGGAGTCTGTTTTTTTGTTGAATATGGTGTGAGTCGCTGAGAATCGGTCGCACTGAGCTGGCGCTACCTTTCACTCCCTGCAGCGCTGTACTGGTGTTAGAACGCCCAGCATACATCACATTCATCAGTGTGGGCCAGGTTACTACAGTGACTTAGGTGCCCTGTAACAGCGCCCGATACCCGCTTACAGAATCGGTCGCACTGAGCTGGCTCTACCTTTCGCTCCCTGCAACGCTGTACTAGTGTTAGAGCACCCAACATACATCTCATTCATCAATGCCGGCCAGGTTACTACAGCGATTGAGAAGCTCTGTTACAGCGCCCGATAGCCGATCACAGCGTCTACTAGCGGTCGCTCTTAGTGCCTCTGTAAAGATGCTCATCTGCCAATACCTGGCACTAGTAATGAATCAGCCTGCCTGTGTGTCTTGCTGCCAGCAAAGGCTATTCTTATATCCTTAAAAAGGTGCATTTTTGCCCCCTCCTATGAGGGAGTGCCAGCTGGGTGTCACACACCTTTTCCAAGAAGAGAGGGGGAAGATTGTTGAACTCTTTCTCTGGCTCCCTGGAATGCTAGATGTCGCCTTATCACCCTGGTCATCAGTAGTGACCGACCATTTTGTGGACCATTCCTATAGGATGGATTTGTTTTGCTTTTCCTAGGTAACCTAAGGATTTATCGCCAGGTGGGAGGGGGAGCGAGGATAATGAAATGATGGGAGTAAGGTGATTTAAGTATAGAGAGGGAGGATATGTCTTAACAAACTAATATTTATGATATATATCCTAGACAATGGGAGGGGGAGATAAAAGTGGAGTACATAGATAAGTCTATGGATCATGCATACCCATAATGATATTAATTCAGGGAACACATTGCAATTATATCCCCCCCCCCCCCCCCTCACATACACCTTATTTCTTTAACTTTTTGAAGTTAATCTTATGTTACTTTATGGTTTACCGTCACTGGATCCTTTTGCCTGACCCCAGTAAAAGTTAAGTGTTCATTAACAAGGTATTAACCTTTTCAAACGTGTATAAACTCTGGTTGTAATGAATCAGCAGTCACTGCTTTACAGTGGATAGGTCATGTACCTTGGAAAGAAGCTCTAGAGCTGCTAAAATGGAGCAAGTGTCCAGAGGCTGGTGTTAGAGCAGCCTGTGTAACAGGGTCATTTTATGGTTGCTCCCGGGACCACGAAGGCTGATACCGGGATCCCAGTGAAATTTGCAGGTTATTATTGTGGAGTTGACCTGGAATGACGGCCGATCTGTTGTGCAGAATGAAAGGCAGCATGGCACTGGATGGCAACAGCTTGGCACAGAGACATGTTTGAGCAAGACACATCGATCTATCTATCCATTCCATATATATCATTCTGTCTATACATTCTATCTATTTTTCAGTTCATTATCGGTCTATCATTGTATCTACTTATCTAGTCATATCATATCTATCTATCCATCCTTCCTATATCTAGTTATCTATTCATCCATATCTGTTTGTCTTTTCATTCTATCTACTTATTGATCTATTTATCTCTGTATATATCGTTTCAGTCTATTCATCTGTCTAGGTCTTTTCATTCATTCTTTCTATTTTTCCGTCTGGATGAGGCCAGGGGTGGGATGATAATGCAAGTTACTGGTGCAGTCAGATCTGGGACTATATTATGTTGTTTTTTATTTACTGCACGATTTTAACAGATATACCAATGGCCTTGATTCACAAAGTGTTGAAAAAAACTCTCATGGTAGTAACAAATTCAATTAATTAATTCTCAGGATTTTTTCTTATGAATTGAATTTTTTACTACCATGAGAATTTTTTTCAACTCTTAGTGAATCAAGGCCAATGTCTCTAACATGGGTTTTTAGATTGATTTGAGGACAGAAAAGATTGACATGGACCGCACCAGCACTAATGTTTAATGGTGTGCTCACTATACCTGGTGCTAAATTGCCATACAAGGAAAAGATTTTTGTTTTGGGGTCCCCACACACCCTTTGGCACCGTTTTTAGATTGCCCGAATTTAATGGAGCCTAGCTCAATTTCCCAACACCTGACCCATCTGCTGAAAATAATAACAGACAAAGTTTTATCACAGTATATCCAAAAGCAATTGGGTGCATCACAGGTTGTTTTATCTAAAAAGCAACATATAAAAGCCAGTGTTGCCATATGTTATTTTTGTGTGCTTCCATTACAGAGAAGCTTTTAGATTACATTACATTATGTGTTGTAACAGGTTCCCTGAATAGATGCCCGTCAGCTCAGCGAGAAATGGCTCTGGGTTACACACAAGGTTGGGGACATATTTTTGAAGTGCTACGAAACATCATTAAAGAAACGTATTGCTTCCGTGCGCTATAAAAAAGGTGAAAAAGGAATAAAAGAAGACTCTTTCAAAGTCTCCAAACAATATTTACTCATTAATAAGTGAAGTTTGACAGATACAAACTAAAATTCTGTTGAATAAATTATGAATGTTGCTCACACCATCCACAGCGTATTTTTAATCCTAACATAATAATATTCCTCTAAGTGAATTTGTCATTATATATGATACTTTCATAATGGAAACCTATCCGGCAGTTGTCTTAGACCCCAAGACTTCCCACTAGTGCGGGTAACAGGAGCATGGGTGTAGGAACACATAACAGCAAAATACCTACTGTATCTGTAATGGTGAGTAAACAATCAGCTAAACATGGTGTGTAGGTCTTGGAGGACATTTTACCACATACTGTATTCAAATGGCTTGTTTAGTTTCCCATTAAGTGGGATCCCAAATGACGATCATTCTTTAAATAACAATGCTTATTGTTTTTTTATGGAGTATGGACTAACACCCGAACGATTTGTAGTAAAACATTGAAATTTTACACGCCTGCATGAACACAAAAAGGCAATATGCATATCATAAAATGTTATACTGTACAATTCACAATAATTTATGTATTGGTGTCTCTGGACTTATATGAACTCATTGGAATTTTTTTTACTTTGCACTAAGAAAGCCAGCAAAACTATGTATAAATAAAAAAAAGGAAATCAGTAACTGGCAAGAGAATGGGAAAAATTAAAGAGGAACTATGGTCCAGAAATGGCCATAGTCCCTCTGTAGGATACAGCAAGGGGGCAGCTCGACCCGGGCTGCCCCGCTGTGTATCGCTGCATGTAACAAAAAAACTGCCGCCCAGATGCTGCTCACCTCTTTCAAGTTTTCTTCTATGGCTGCTGTGGTGCAGCCTATCAGCTTTCAGGGCCAGCGCTGATAGGCTCAGCCACTGGTCATGCTCACAGGCTGCTCTGGATGACCTGCCCATATGATCGTAGCAGGGCAGCCAGATCCTTTTTAAAAGAGAGAATTTGGGTACACGGGACAATCAAGGAACTTCCACTGCTGGTTCACCATGAGACAATGGAAATAAAAATTGAGATCAGTGAGCAGCATTCAAATTCCTGAGCAAGTGGCATACATGGAAACAACACCTAGATGTAGAGGAGGGTACTAGACATTAAACTAGTCCCTTGCTCATTAGGTACAGTATACTGTCAGGGCTGTATTTGCCATTGGGTAATCCTTGGCCCGTGACAATGGCAGCAGTTTGTTAGGGAGAGGTAATGCACCTGCTAGAGTTTAAAAAAAAAATTCTCCTCGGGCTGGTGCTTTAAACCACCCCACCGCTGAGAGATCGGATCCCCCATAGCCACAACACAATACTTGGCAGTGCAGTGGGAAGGAATGAGGAGTTGGACAGACAGATCATGCTTAAACTTTTTTCCAGCTAACAGCAGTGTTGCTTTAACTAATGGTGTCATGTGACTGCTGTATCACATCTGTGAGGCATGTAGAGGATGGAGGCTGAGGCAGCAAGGGTAGCGCTGGAAGCTTATAAAAGCTTGTTCTTTCTGCCAATGGCATTTTACCCCTAGTGCCACTGTGGCTGTGGGATAGGGCAGCAGGACTCTAGGGTGGACATTTTGGGATATTTTTTAAATGTTGTAGACTCACAGACCCTTGACGTGCACTTTAACCTGCCCAACTGCGGCCATGAGTACTAGGGCAGCATGAATGGTATATTGTATTTTTTTTAATTTTCATGGGATAATTATGGAGTGATCTTGTCCTTTAGTTAAAGTGGGGTTAATTGATGTTACACTAAGCACTATGCACTTGGACTGTATATATTTTGTATATATGTTTTTGTGTTCTGGGAGTAAGTTTGTTAGGTACATGTAACAATGCTTTTTTCCACTCCTACTTTATTTTTATTTCTAGGGATAAGGAAAAGGGAAGCAGTAAAAAATGAAAAAAGGGGGTGCAAATAGGTGGGGAAGGGTTGAGTGTGGAGAAGGTTTGTGGGTCTCAGAAAAAGCTTTTAACATACATATCAAGCAAATAGTCCATGTGCACTAGCTTTATTTACATCCTTTCAGAGTAATACAGTGCAGCGGACAAGTTTTAAAAAAAATCCAAAATCCAAATGTATTTGTTGCATTTGAAAAGGACAAAAGCCTTAACTTAGGACCTTATTCATGAAGGGATAGCGTCAGGTAGTGGCTGGTTAATGAGAGGTGGTGACAGGTAGCGACTGGTGAACGCCGGACACGGCACGCAATTACACATTTATCAAGCAGAATCTGTTTAGCGACTGGGATAGCGCCATGTAGCGTCTGATTCATCATTTTCCCAGCGTCAGCGAACAGCCTTGCACAGCGCAAGGTATGACCTCTCGCTACCTGTCGCTCTGCCATACATTTCAATGGACGATCCTTTTCTTCTCTTTAAACTGTGTTTTTGTTTTTTTGTTTTTTTTTTAAATCTCAAATAATTCTATGATCTCTCCTGGCATTAAATAAGCAGTTTTTTTTACATTTTTTTATTTTTAATATATTTGTTCAGAAATGACATTACAGGTCTGCCATTAAAGTGTTCATGTTACAATGTTGCTACAATGTAATTCCATATGTTTTCGCTTTGTTACTAGTGGAAAGATGCTGAAAAACAGACTTTAAACACACCGCCTCCTGCGCTCTAGGCTTCAAACAAGCATTTTTCAGTGCCAGAGATTTGTGAGGCTGTTTTTTGCTGAATATGGTGTGAGTCGGTCGCTATGTGAAGTCACTACCATGCGCTCCCATACAGCACTGTACTGATCAAATAGCGACTCCTCACAATGTATTCAACATTACTGAACAGCGACTGAGTCACTATGAAGTAGCGACCCACGGCTGAGCACAGTGACTACTAGCGGGCGCTCCGAAAATGCCTGCTACAGACTCTCATCTGTCGCTACCTGGCGTTAGTGATGAATCAGCCTGCCCGCCTTAGTTGTAATACAATGACCTGTAGAATAAAATCAATATATATATATGTCCTTAAATTTAAGGAATTTATCGCCATGACTATTGGATGCTCCGGCAGATGTGCTTGTGCATGTACAATAGCAGTGCCTCTGTAAAATTACTGCAAAAGACTCAGCATCCATAATCTAATTATAAAAGCCTCCTATCTGGAAAGAATCAATACTTTTCTTAAATGAATCAAGGGTCATGGGAGACGAGATTAGTGTCAGGTGCCTGTGCATCTGCTGCATATATTTATCCTGCTTTGTATGGTTTCATTGTTGCTTTCATTGTCCTGATCTCGAATTGCCTTCCTGTCACACAGACAAAATGTGGCAATTAAAAAATGCGGCACTCATTGTGAAGACAAATTATGTTAAGGCCGTGACCTCCACACCAAACCCTGTACTAGATAAAAGCCTGAAATGCATGCACACAAGTGGAAGAATGGCAGCTCGATAAAATCTATTAAATTATAAAAGACATACTGTGTGTACAGGTATGAACCAGTATATCTATGGTCTTGGCCACTGTGTTGCAGCTTAGTTTCAGGGTGTTGGCAATCTTCTTATAGCCTAGGCCAAGGGTACTCAACCACTTCTTGTAAAGGTCCATTAAAAGAAATCTGGTGAAAGATAAGGGTCCGGACGGAGGGCTCTTGGGGAGGTGGATAGTTATAAATCAGCACACTGCGGAGGGGCTATAGATTCCCCAGGCTAAACTAAAAAGGCTGCTTGTACCTTACAATGCCACTTCCCGCCACTTCCTGTGCATTACTTCCTATTGCAATGCTAGGTACCTACCAGGGAACCATGACACTGCCAGGGAAACTAAGCACTACATCGCTAATCGAGTGGGCAGCTCTGTGCATGGCAACACAGAAGCACAGAGTGTCAGGGCAGGGGTCCGGAAATCAGGGGCTGAAGTCCTCATTTTGACCCCGGTCTGCCAGTTGCATACCACTGGCCTAGGCCATCTTTATGTTGAACAACAATAATTTTTTCAGATCCTTTTTTCCTTTTTTTTCAGAAAGTTTTGCGCTAGGAGGTGCCATGTTTAACTTCTAGTAACCAATATGAGAGTGTGAGAGCGATAACACCAGATTGAACTGATCTGCATCCCATGTACACCTGAGACCTTGTAACATGGATGAATCACATGACATTGGGAAAATGGCTAATTGGGCACATTTTGTCTGGTTTTGATGTAGGGCTTTGAAGTGTCATCTCTTTACTGTTGTCCCATGAAAAGATATAATAAAATATTTACAGATATGTTAGATATATATATATATATATATATATATATATATATATATATATATATTATATACATATACACAGAGGTGGCACTAGACTTTTTCCCAAGGAGTACAAATACTCCTTCCATCATCTTGGAAAAGTATTTTCAATCATGAAGGAGTATGCACTTACGGGAATTAAATTAAACAATATAGAGGTATAGGTGGTTTTAAATGGACATTCCAGCCACAAGGTTAATGTAGCTGCTTCCTGCTCTTCCCATGCTGACTGTCAGTGGCGGCTTCTTCAGGCTGCTTTATATTTTATAACAAGCCAAGGCAACTCTCTTACCTGTGTTGGACCTCTCACGCTAGGATCAGTCATCAGCTTTGCGTGTATCTTTATGACAGATGGGTCCCTGAAAATTGAGTCAGCATAAGAGAGCAAGTGGGTTTAGCAGGGAATGCAAAGTGCTGGTAAATAAAAGATGCCGCCTTTGACAACCAGCATGGGGCAAGATGTAAGCAGCTGTATCTGCAAAAGAGGGGTGTCACTGGAAATCTTTAAAAACATGTCTGAGAAGAGGACTGTTGCTGGAAAGAACATGATGTCTGATATAGAGATAGGATTATACTGAATAAGTCTCTTTATGGTCAGACATCAAGTTAGAGATTTCCAGGTACACCTTGCATCTAGATATAAATCTACATGCAAGTGTACAAAAAGATGCAGGCTCCTGTCTGTAGGCAAAGTTCCCGTTAAAAGACATGAATCATCTTCTCTGCACCAGCTTACCATGTAACAATTTGTAGCATTATCCAGAAGATACAATGTATGTGTTTGTTTACGTTAGCTCAGCAGCACATGTAACACATTTGTAACAAATGACAGCTGTGCGGCCAGGAGAAATTGCTACTTCAGTCATTCATAGGAGGAGTATTTATACGCAGTCAAGGCTTCAAGATGCGTTTTAGAGAAAATATACATGTATAATACATTCAATTAGGCGTTAATGCCACCTCTGTATATATATATATATATATATATATATATATATATATATATATATAGTGGTAAAGTGTAAAAGTGCTGAATGGTGTATATTTTCCCCTGCTTTGCTGATTTACTCAATCAGGCACAATCCATGCCGGGTTTACAGGATCCCAGTCCACATCCCCCGTCCTCTACAGGTTTTCTCCCTAATCCCAGGTCTCACACAGGTGATGAGGCTGATTGCGGGTAAACCTAGATAAAAGGAGCCGATGAGGCTTTAAGTTTGCTGGTGAACAGCCTGGGATGAGGAGCCCAGGCCGTACTGCTCACAGAGACTGACAGAACTGAATGCAGCTGAAGGACTTTGTGTCTCCCAAACTAGGACTTGTGGATTACCAGCATGGACTTGTATGCCCTGTAAGCGAAGTTTGCAAGTCCTGGTTGTAACAGATTATCCTACACTGGACTTTACTAGAGCTGGTGAGGTAATCGCTTGATGTACTGCATTGTAGGCTGCAACCTTCTCCGTGAAGAGATTTTTTGCTGTTGAATATCTTCTTTCAATAAAATTGCTTTTGATTTGAAGAACTGTCGTCCGAGTCAGTGCCGTTCGCCCCAGATCCTGACAATACATATAAATTACAATGCTTTGAAAAAACAGTGTTTCCACATTGTTACATGTTACAGTCACAAACTGTATTGGTTATTATAGATCGTATGTGACAAGGAAACACAAGGTAGCACAAGGTAGCAAGGCAACATAAGGTAGAGCAAGGTAGCAAATAAAATGGTGCATGCTTCTCCCAGTATTTTAGAAATAAAAAAATGGTAGCATGCATATGTATTCAGCCTCTCAATACTTTGTTGTACCACCTTTAACTGCAAATACAGCTTCAATTCTCTTGGGGTATGTTTTACCAGCTTTGCACATCTAGTGGACGTTCTTGCTCATTCTTCTTAGCAAAATAGATCTAGCTCAGTCAGACTGGTTGCACCACATTTGTTAACAGCATTTTTCAATCATGCCACATATCCGCAATGGGATCTAGCTCTGGACTTTGATTTAAAATGGCCCAAAACCAACCCTGGAGTTTACAAGACTTCAGGGCAGGCATACTTGCCCCCCCCCCCCAAGCACCCCAATCAGGGATGCCGTGCTGTGTAAAACCCCCAAGGTCACTCGGAAACTCACCTTCTTTCTCGGTCCAACGGCGCATGCGCAAACAGCAGCTGCATCCTTGCTATCCCTTTAGCTGGGCACTTGTGAATAGCCGGCGAGGGGGCACTTCCAGTTAAAGGGTAGCATGAGAGGCATCCGCCAGCACGCTCGTATCAGCTCACCTTAGACGAGCTCTTGCATGGGAGTGGATCTAAGCGCACTGACTGGACGAGAGGCTGCGCATGCGCCATAGGACCAAGGAAGGGTGAGTGAGATTGGGTGATCTCAGCAGGGCATCCTCGATCAGAGTGCCCCGGGGTCAAGGACTAAAACCCAGGATTGTCAAAATCCTGGATTTTGGTCCACTTTAAACCATTCCATTGTAGTTTTGCTAATGAATGTGCACCCCAGTCTTGGCTCTTTTGCAGTCTCTAACAGGTTTTCCTTCAAAATTGCCCTGTATTTTGCTCTGTCCATCTTCCCATCAACTCTGACCAGCGTCCTAATACCTGCTGAAAAAAAGCACCCCCACAGCATGATGCTGCCACCACCATGTTTTACAGTTGGGATGGTTTGTTAAGGTCGATGTGCAGTGTTAGCATTTCTCCATATATTGCACCAAGGCCAAAACGATAGTCTCATTTGACCAGGACACATTCTTCCACATGCTTGCCGTGTCCCCTACATAGCTTAAAGGGACTATAAACCCTACTGTAATAAGGCAGCAAGCAGCTTACCTGATGCCTGTCCCACTTGCCACTTCTTGATTTTCTGCAGCACAGGGTAGAAGCTATAGCAGGGCTCCAAATTTGCTCTACTTTCAATTTCATTCCTCCAGGACCACACAAAAAAAGTGGTCTAACAGCCACTCCATCTCTTGTTCTCAGCTTGAGTGAGCCTGAGAAGCCACAGTGTATTTAATAGCAGATTTTGCGAGTGTCATTTTACACTTTTCCTGAGGGGCAAAATGTGCGAAGAAGTAAGTGATTTCCCAGGCAGGGACTTTAAGGCAAACAGCAAACTGGCATTCTTGCTTTCAAATGTTGCTTTATTCTTGTCACTTTTTTTTTAAGGCCAGATATTTGGAGTACACAAATTGTATTTGTACCATACTCCTTCCATTTACAGACGGTAGATTATATGGTGCTTTATGAGATGTTCAGAGCTTGGGCTATTGGTTTATAACCTAACCCAGAAAAACATCTCCACAACTTTATTCCTGACCTGTCTGGTGTTTTCCTTGGTTTTTTGATGCTGTTTGCTCGTTAATGTTCTCTAACAACTTCACAACTAAGGCCTTCATAGAACAGCTGTACTTATACTGAGAATAAATTATATAGGAGTAGACTCTATTTACTAATTAGGTGACTTCTGAAGGCAATTGATCACACTGGATTTTATTTGGAGGTATGGGGTACATGGGGGAATACATATGCACACCACACTTTTCAGCATTTTATTGATTTATTTAAGATGGGCCAGCTGGCATAACCACAGGCAGGCACTTGTAGGGTTCTTGGGCAAATACAGGATTTTTATTTTCAGAAACAGTCACAGTCACAAGTCCGGTTTAGCACTGAATCAAAAGTCCAGCAAACAAATAATCCAGACCTCACCCAGAGACCGTCTTTTGAGGCAGACTCTGGTTTTGTCCAGCTCTCAGCATAGCAGCGGGGTTTGTTCCTTCCTGTTTCCCACCTCACATCTTTTGTCTCTCAGACATTAAGCAGCTTTCCCTTTCTTATTAGCTCAGGAGCACCACCTGACGTGTTCCTGCCAGCAACTAATAATTACAGGACTGGAGTACAGGGGTGGCCATGCCATCCAGACTCTACAGCCAATCCCAAATCCTGCACTCCAGTTTACTGCTTGTCAACCTAATGTCTGCCCCGGATCGACAATTGGATTGGAGGGCCACCAGGGGAAGAGGACTAGATCCAAGGTGAGTATTTTTTTTTTGTGTGTGTCGGGGGGGGGGGGGGGGGGTAGGTGAAATAAGGGGAAACGTTGGCGTTTAACGGTAGGAGAAGCAACTACGTGAATTTCACATGCATGGCATTGAAAGGGTTTAAAACAAAGAATGTGGCTTCACTTATAATATATAAGGTATTTACAGGTATTTGGAGATTTTTGAGATGCCTTGAATTTGCTTATTTTACATAGTTCTCACAGGGGATAAGGTGGGAGGAAGTTTGTGTTTGCCTAGATAAGTACTTTAAATCATCTGTTCAATAGGTCATTTTCCTTTCTCTTTGAATATGTATTATTTGGCTAAAAGTATACCTGAAGCCTGTCCCATGGGCCTCTTCTCCATTTTCTGCAGTGCACTGTAATTTATATTGCAGTGCTTCCACCACACTCTAGATCCCTATCATCAAAGAAGGCAGAGCCTAAGTAGGGAAAGGACATTAAGGCGCACATTACCAGGCCTACAATATCTAAGGACAAATAAAAAAAATATATATATACCGGTATATATATATATATATATATATATATATATATATATATATCACAGCGCTAAAAGACAACCTTATTAAAATCAATGCAAATAGTGCTTAATGTGCTGAACCACTTATTCCAATTAGTACAAGACAAATATTATAAATAAGCGCAGAGCAATAAATGTCTTAGAAGAAAAATTTGTTCAAATATCCAAACTTGAGGAGTGATCCCAAAGCGCATGCACTTCACATAAAAACACACGTGTGCCCTCCACCGATCTTGTATGCTCTTACCAGATACTAATAGGCACTTCAGCAGTAACACATAGGCCCTTATTTAACAAGGGATAGCGGCAGGTAGCGAATGGTGAGCGAACGGTAATGACGGTCACCGCCACGAGAACGCAGGCTCCCCTCCGCAATCACACATTTATCAAGCCGATCCTGCTTAGCGACTGACAGAGCGCCAGATAGCGAATCATTCATCATTATTCCAGCCTCACCCCACAGCGCCAGCGAGCGACCTTGAACAGCGACAGGTATGACCTCTCGCTACCTGCCGCTCTCCAATGCATTTCAATGGAGCAATCTTTAAATATTCTTAATTAATTGCTATTAATGTTTTTTTTTTGTAAATGTCAAAAATTCTGTGACCACTTCTGCAATGTTAGATATTTTTTTTAAGGTTAAAAAAAAAAAAAAAAAAAATTTGTGCAGAATTGATATTACAGGTCTGATATTAATGTATTCATAGTACAAAATGTTTTGAAAAACTTGTTTTTTTTTATCCAAAAATATGGTTGTTTGGGGGTTAAAAAACTACTTTTAACCCATCGCCGCCAGCGCTCTGGGGTTTAAACATGCATTTCACAGCGCGAGAATTTTTTGAGCGTGATTTGTTAATGAATATGCTGGGAGCCGTTCGCTATGGCCATTCGCTGTCATGCGCTCCCATACAGCGCGGAACCTGTCAAATAGCGACTCCTCACCCAATATTCAACATTACGGCAAACCGACTGAGTCGCTATCAACTACAGAACAACGGCCAAGCACAGCGACTACTAGCGGGCGCTCTGAAAATGCCGCTACTGTCGCTCATCTGTCGCTACCAGGCGCTATTAATGAATCGGCCTCCCCGATCCAGACGGGGATGATTTCCAGCAATTGCGATCTTAGAGTATCCCAAGCTTAGACAGCAAATGGCTGCCAGCATGTGCAAACCACTTCACACAGTTTAGCATGCAGAGAGAAGGCAAAAGAGGAAAAGGCATCTAGTGTAATCATGTTTCAACCATGCACATAATTTTTTATAATTCCATAAAATGCACTTACAAAACATAAACATTCAATGAAGCTAAAAAGCATGTGTAAGGATAAGCAGGCAGCTCACATTGGCATCCCAAACCACTACGGCCACTTGTGGAATGAGATAAGTTCCAAGGTGTCCTGCCCTGGTGTGCCAAAATCGAGATTAGAAGTCCGCTGTTGCCACCGCCTGGTGTGTTTCGTTGCTATGAGCAACTTTATCTCAGTTGCTAAAAAAACATAGCAGAGAGAGGCTGTGCATCCCAGGTGTGTGGTTCATGAGATCTCTTGCTATGCTGTCATTTATTCTGACATACAGTTTCCTTACATGAAAGACCTGGAAACAATTAGAAGCAGAGTCTTCAGTAAAAAAAAATTGCTGCTTGTTTTTTAGATGTTGATAAAAGCTAAAGGGTGCAGTGCATAGGCTACATGCATAGAAGGCAGTACACATCTACACTTATATTGCCCAAAGCCCATACATTCTCACAAATCTCCTTGATGATATTTAAAACCCTGCATAAGCCTGTCAGCAACTGTTTTCAACAAAGTAAACCTTATTTTAATAACAGCGTTTCTATAGAAATAGGTCCAATATGCTACCATGAAAAAAGGGACAAAAATATCTTAGGTAGGATTTAATGAGCTGGGTGCTTGAATGTTTCTTGTACGTATTACCAAATGGAGAATAAAAACCAGACATTAAATCGCTCCCTATTTATCCTGGAGAAACCTCTTCCCACCCACTGCACTTAAATGCTAATGACAGTTCCATGGTCTTGTTCAAGAATACATTCCTGTGGAGTAAGGCCCACAATGCCCCCTCGGAACTTAGCGAATGGAGCTGGCTCATAGATAACCATGGCCTGAGCTAAAGAGCCGTCAAAAACCTGGGCTGGAAAGCTTTAAAGTATTCAGTCCAGGCACATGCTAGGTTCCCCCTACTTTATCCCTGGTCGGAACAGTGTATAAAATGAGTCATTTCAAAGCATTTCAAAATCTTAGATAACATGTAAATACCTTATGTATTCAAAGAAAAGTCACTTTGATTGCTTCAAATTATGGGTCATGGCTGAGCTGTAAAGGATGTGTCATGGCACAGCTTTATGAGTCATGAACGTGTTCTATTGTGGTCAGAGATATCTGAATTCTGAATTGAGACATTGATTTATTCTTACATGTACATTGGCCTGAATGAATGAGAACCTTTACAAACTTACTGGTAAACTGTACTATAGCAACACCACGTGCAGTATTTTATGAGCCATTTATGGTCTCCCTTTTTTATTTTAATCACTTTTCATCCAGATGTGTTAGAGACCTCTTTTAATTTCTTTTTTATTTTAATCACTTTTCATCCAGATGTGTTAGAGACCTCTTTTCATTTCTTACTCCTGTTCCTATACCTGAAAAGTCATGCTGTTTTCTTATCTGCTGAAATCACCACTCAACAACTACTTATCTTGTTCTGATAGTGGCCTTGTCATGCCATCTGGTCAGACTCATAAGAAACAAATTCAAGTGTCCCATATTCCATCCAATAAGGCAAGTGGTGATGTTTTAAATCAATGTCATAAGCCCTTGCATTAATCTTCTAACTGCTAGCAATATTATTACATCCTTGGTTATCTTTGTAGATAACAGTTGGCTGAACTAGTGGTTTACTGAAATTTTTCAAAAGTTTTTTTCAACCAAATTACTTTGTGGCTGGCATGAGGTGCAGACATACTGTATATTCTGCTTCTGCAGAAGATGATGCAACTGACAGTTATTTTCTGCTGGACCAAAAAAAACTGAAGTTCCTCCTAACCAGTGGCTGATTTCTGATCAATTGATCTCCGGACCAATATTTGGTCTCCGGACCAATATTTGTCTACATAAAATCTAGAGTAATCTCTAAATGCAGGTATTTTAAGATTAAAAATTCCTTAAGATATGGAAAAAGTCCCTTAATTGCATTCCGGTCTTCTTTGGCATGGCATGCTTCTCCCCCACTGCTTCTCTGAAACTCTCATTGTTGGCTGCAGATCTTCTTCTACTTTAAACTTCAGTAAAGATGGATCTGTTAGTGTTTTGGCTTCTGACATTCTGAAATGGATTATAAGATTGGTTGAGTACTGTAAAAATTAATTTCCACGGTCCTTAGTGTTGTGCAAACCCAAAATGCATTGTTTTAGTCTGTGGGTTTGAGTCCCCAGAACGGAACACAGACTTCAGCTGAACACTAAAGCTGGCTGAGAGATAATGACATAGTCACGTACGCACCCTCGCCATTGGTCTCGGTCCTCTCGGAGTCTCCTTGAAAACCTCCTTTCTCTGGGTGATATCCTGATACCCTGACCCCTGTCATTCTCCTGTGGAGTTTTGCTCTCCTTCCCTGGCTTCCCTCGATGCTCATTCTCATCTTCCACCGACTCCTGCATGGCGGTAGATCGCCGATACATCTGGCAACACTCCACACTTGCTGGCTGACATTTTTCTGCTGCTTCTCCCGTCTGCCAAGTTGTGCTGACACTCTCTACCAGCGCTGAAATCTTCCCAACACATGGGGTAGTTGTGAACCTTTGCTGCCTTGCTGGGCTGTGTTGTATCTTTGTCACTCCACTGGGTTGCCCTGAACCTTTTCCATCCTGCTGAGATACGGTGAAACCTAGCCACCATGCCTGGCCGCACCAATTTCAGCAGTGCAAAAGCAAAACACAGACAGGTCAAACTAAGGTAACCACATCCAGGTGAATGTGCACAGAAGCAGGGAATAAACTGGCATATTCATGCTCATTAGCCCACTCCTGCTGCATGGCCTATTAGGGCTAATAAAACTACATGCTGTATGTAATTTAATACTGTATCACGCCATGCTTTAAGTTACCCCTCTCATAGCTCTGTTTAGCACTTTTGTACAACTTATAGCCTTCTCTTCCACAATTGAGGGACTAGCAAGGGACTAAAAACTAAATGTGATTATTTAAAACACTCCTAAGGCAGCAAAGGAAACTTTGATTTTTTACAACTAGTGGTGGCTGCACCCCCTATAGTTTGTGTACGGTAAGTTCGCACAAACTTTAAACATAGGTTTGGTGCTGGTGGTAAAACTTGATGATCCCAAATACAAAATCAGTGGGGACCCGAACTTGTGATGGCGGGTGGGGGGGGGGGGTGCAGAGTGGCAGCTGGAAGTGGCTAGAAGTAACTTACCATAGTCCCACATTCCGGTTCCTCCTTTTGTCCCCGCTGGCTTGCAAAATATCTCTAAGCGAGGCCATAGAAAGATGGCCACCAGGAGTAAGGGCATTCCTAGTTCCATGACTCCTAGTGCCATGACTCCTTCCCCAGCTTGAGTACCACGGGTGATGCGGCCAGATGGGCCCGGTTTAAAAAAAAAATTGTGGATTCATACAGTGGGGCATCACGATTTTGAATGTCCCAGGGGCCAGCTAGAAGTACCAGGATCGCGCTGCACTTCTTTTGGTTTGCTTTAATGCTGCCACTGCTCTGGGAACATTGCTACTGCCTATAGTCTCTGTTTCTTCTCTTATACTAATCTACAATTTGCCTTTAATATACTTTAGTGTGAGCTCATCATATGGCCAAGCATCTGGTACAGTGACAAGCGTGTCAAAACTTTCTGGAAGACCACTTAGCAGTATTGCAGCAAAATGAGGGAAATAGTTCTTTTTGCTTCCCGATCCTTTTCTAGCCAGTCATCTGGTAATAGATTACGCATACGTTTCTGAGTATATTTAAAATGATCTTCTTTTATGAACAGCAGCTTCACCTTCAATATCCAGGATTGGGAGTCAGGCATGGCACCGTGAATTTTGACAGGATTGTAGCTAATGGATATTTTCTCGGTTTCTCGCTCCTTTCTGATTTACTGTTGCTTTGGGTTACTCTTGCTCTGGACAATTCTTACTCTGAGTTAGCTCTGAGTTATTCTTGCTCGGTCCCATAACCTGTTGTTTATTCAACAACATTCAGGAACAAATGCTAGAGCATAATATATCAGCAAGGAATTATATGTCTGTGTCCAGGGGCGGGCTGGCCATAGGGCATACCGGGCAAAATCCCGGTAGGCCGGTGCCAGGGAGGGACGAAAGTCGCCGTGTTCCTTGTAAGATGCGCGGGAGCGCGGCCGCGCACGTTGTGCAGCTGTCATTTTTTTTTTTTTACATTGGTGGCTCAGTGGAACCAAAAACTCCTCTCCTGTTTCCCCTACTGCGGAGGACAGCCCGGAGCACAGCACAGCAGAGGCCAGCACTTCCGTTTCCTGTCATGCTGGCCGGCCAGCGCGGGGAGAGGATGACGTGAGTGATCAAACGAGAGAAAGTGTGATTGATGGCTGGAGCAGAGGTCGGTGAGGGGGAAGAGTGGGGAGGGGAGAGAGAGAGAGTCTGAGTCTGAGTGTGTGTGTTGCAGCCATAGCCCGAGGAGAGGAAGGGGGGAGGGAGGGAGAGAGAGAGATGTGTGTGTGTCTGTCTCACCCACGAGGACAAGTTAGCAGCCTGCAGACACCATGAAGGAGAGAAGAACTCAACAACAAAAAGGATTCTCCAACTTGGCAGTGAAGTGGCTCCAGGTGAGTCCATGCTGTTGCTGTACTGTGTTCCAATAAACCTCAAACTAAATGCTAATACTAATTAATGGTGCAATGTTTTTCTCTTAACCCACCCTGCCCTGCCCATCTACCCACCTGCTCACTCACCCATCTATTATTCCAACTGCCTAATCCACCCACCTCTATATACCTGCCACTCACCTACCTACCCAGACCCTGAACCAGCAGCAGTATGGAGTGGTGTGCAGGCGGAATCAGCGGATTCTGAAGTGGAGGTGGCAGTCACCCACCCACCTACCTACCTGCCTGACCACCTGCCCTCTCACACATCTAAATACCCACCAACCAACCCTCCTGTCAACCCGCCCCCTTTATACCCTAATAGAGTGTAAGCTCTTCTCCCTCTGTATCCTCCCTTATACCCTAATAGAGTGTAAGCTCTTCTCCCTCTGTATCCTCCCTTATACCCTAATAGAGTGTAAGCTCTTCTCCTTCTGTATCCTCCCTTATACCCTAATAGAGTGTAAGCTCTTCTCCCTCTGTATCCTCCCTTATACCCTAATAGAGTGTAAGCTCTTCTCCTCCTGTATCCTCCCTTATACCCTAATAGACTGTAAGCTCTTCTCCTGCTGTATCCTCCCTTATACCCTAATAGAGTGTAAGCTCTTCTCCTCCTGTATCCTCCCTTATACCCTAATAGAGTGTAAGCTCTTCTCCTCCTGTATCCTCCCTTATACCCTAATAGAGTGTAATAGAATAGGGCGGCAGCAGGGGCATTAAAAAAGTTTGCTTTCAGCATTTGCATTGCACCAGTATTGTTATGGGGCCCCAGCAGCATGGACAATGCTGTTTTATGGGGGTTTTTTTGTACAATTTTTACAGTTTGTGGTTGTTGATTTTCTTTTCCTTGAGTACCCCCCCTGCCTGCACATGGTATGACCCAGTATCTATTGAGGACGCACAGCGCCAGGGGAGCTGGACTGTGGTGTAGCAATGTATTGTATAGACAGATAGAAGCTTCTTTACATGGCCCCTCCCTGACATCCTGATTTGGGATGCCCCATTGTGTCAAATTCCCAGTAAAAATACCTGGCCGCTAATCAAACAACACATGCGTGGTTCAAACATGTGTCTGCACCAGCTAGAGGCTGGTGGGATGTGGCTGGCAGCCAGCTCAGCTCCACCCAGCCCTTAGCGAGGAGAACCCATGCATGAGCCAGTGGATCGCTGGTCAGGTAAGTTTTACTGGTGATCTGAGGGGGTTGCACAAAATGGGGCAACCTAAATCAGGGCGCCCCACAGAAAAGGACCAAAACTCTTTGAAGTGGACCAAAACCCAGGATTTTGACTATCCTAAGCCAGCGTCCTAAGTGCAGTGGCGCATGCGTGAGCC
Organism: Gastrophryne carolinensis; assembly: GCA_027917425.1. Lineage (NCBI taxonomy): Eukaryota > Metazoa > Chordata > Amphibia > Anura > Microhylidae > Gastrophryne > Gastrophryne carolinensis. The sequence continues at coordinate 100,385,998 of CM051243.1, read as the reverse complement.
GCAGCCGCATCCCCAGCTACCCTCAAACGGGGAACGTGCCCGCACCGGCCATTCACAAATGCCTGGCGCGGGTATGCGCCCTGCTAGAGGGATAGCCGGGATGCGGCCGTGGCCCGCGCATGTGTTGTTGGACCGGAAAGTAAGGTAAGTGTAGCAGGTAACCTGGGGAGTTTCACACAGTGGGGCATCCCGATTTTGGATGCCCGGGTGGAGGTCCCGGGCCGATCCCGCTCAGATATATATATATATATATATATATATATATATATATATATATTAATGTGGCGTTGACTCACTTTACCAGGCCGAGCACAGTACAGAAGGGCCAGTCTGACCAAAAAGTCCAGGGCCGTTTTTTGGTCCCAGTCCGCCCCTGTCGGTGTCTATGTATGATGCAGCAGCTCCTTCTCATTCATGCACATACTGCACACATTGTGCTATGCCTGTAACTCCCTGGTTTTCTTTTCGTTCTAAATATATTAACAACCTAACTAACAAACACTTAAATACAAGACTGTAGTTATTGCATTAACCCTTTAACTGCCAGCCTACCTTGAGATTTTGTCACCCTTTGTTGCCAGATTATTTTGCCCTATTTTGCGCTCCCCATGTTCAACTGTGATTTTTGAAGGGATTTCCAGGGATTTCCCAGGAAAGTGATATATTGTTTTTTTTAGCGGAGCCTGGGCTTTAACATGAAATGTCTTGTTTGTCATTTTCTAAGTGTATTCTCAATATTTTTGGGTGAAAATTGTGCAAAAAAATAAAAAAAAAACTATTTTTTACAATTTGTAGTGTTTTTTTGTAATAAAAAATGTAAGTTTGTCAATAAAATCTTATTGCGTGTGAAACCCCAATTTCTCCCGGTTACAGCGGTACCACATATGTATAGGTAGACACCCTTTCCTGCCCAGGAGACTCCCCCAAATTGAAACAACGCTTTAGGGGATTTTCAGATAAAATACAACTATGCTATGCAATATGCGCACCTTGCAGTTTTTCAAGAAAAACAACCCTTTACATTTGAAATACCCCCAACAAACTATATATTCTCTGGAAGTACACAGCTCAGGCTTTCTAGGCGTACCAGGCTTGTTGATGTGGCCATAGTTTTCTGAAAGTAATCCCTCAGTGGATTCTTTAGTTTCCCTAAAAAAAGGATAAAAAAGCAGAATCAAAGCCACATTTTCCTAAAAAAACCTATATGCAAACCAGAAAAAAACAGAAAATCTGAAAAAGCAACATCCCCTGAACAGAACGATACCCAACATGCATAGGTTCTGTCAAGGAAAGAGTTGCCAAACACCCCAAAGTAAAGCATGCGCATAGCGGTAGTTTTACTTCAGATTTTCAGCTCTGCAGACAAAGTGCACACCTTGTGCTTTTTCTACCAAAACAACCCTTTACATTTGGAATATCCCCCATAAACCATATATTCCCTGAAAGTACACATGTTAAGCTTTCTAAGCGTACCCAGCTTGTTGTAGTGGGCTCATCTTTCTGGAAGTAATATCTCGAAGAATTCTTAGGTTGCACAGGGTTTCCCTAAAAATGAATAAAAAAGCAGAATCAAAACCACATTTTCCTAAAAAAACCTATATGCAAACCAGAAAAAAACAGAAAATCTGAAAAAGCAACATCCCCTGAACAGAACGATACCCAACATGCATAGGTTCTGTCAAGGAAAGAGTTGCCAAACACCCCAAAGTAAAGCATGCGCATAGCGGTAGTTTTACTTCAGATTTTCAGCTCTGCAGACAAAGTGCGCACCTTGTGCTTTTTCTACCAAAACAACCCTTTACATTTGGAATATCCCCCATAAACCATATATTCCCTGAAAGTACACATGTTAAGCTTTCTAAGCGTACCCAGATGGTTGTAGTGGGCTCATCTTTCTGGAAGCAATATCTCGAAGAATTCTTAGGTTGCACAGGGTTTCCCTAAAAATGAATAAAAAAGCAGAATCAAAACCACATTTTCCTAAAAAAAACCTATATGCAAACCAGAAAAAAACAGAAAATCTGAAAAAGCAACATCCTCCGAACAGAACGATACCCAACATGCATAGGTTCTGTCAAGGAAAGGGTTGCCAAACACACCAAAGTAAAGCATGCGCATAGCGGTAGTTTTACTTCAGATTTTTAGCTCTGCAGACAAAGTGCGCACCTTGTGCTTTTTCTACCAAAACAACCCTTTACATTTGGAATATCCCCCATAAACCATATATTCCCTGAAAGTACACATGTTAAGCTTTCTAAGCGTACCCAGCTTGTTGTAGTGGGCTCATCTTTCTGGAAGTAATATCTCGAAGAATTCTTAGGTTGCACAGGGTTTTACAAAAAAATGTATAAAAAAGCAGAATAAAAAACACCTTTTCTTAAAATATCAATATGCAAATAAGAAAAAACAAGCTAAATCTGAAAGCGCAAGGTCCCCCGAGCAGAACAATACCCAACATGCATAGGTACCTGTAACCTTTTGACTGCCAGTCTACTTGAGATTTTGTCACCCTCTCCTGACAGGATATTTTTCACCATTTTGCGTGATGTTTAACTGTGATTTTTGCAGGAATTTCCAAGAAAATGGCATATTTTCTTTTTGTGGCAGAGTTTAGGCTTTAACATGAAATGTCTTGTTTGTATTTTTTCTACTTTTTTAAATATTTTTTAAAAAATTAAAAAATTAAAAAATATATATTTTTTAAATTGTCTCCTTTATTTTAAACAAAAACATTTATTTTATTAAAGAAAACCATATTGCATGTGAAAGCCCCATTTCTCCCGATTACAATGATACCACATATGCATCGGTAGCCCCCCGTTCCTGTCCAGGTGATCCCATAAACTGAAAAGAGCACTTTATAACATTTACAAATAAAATACAACTACTATCCACATAATAAAGGGTTAAATAAAAAAAAATTGGTGTGGGGTCCCCCTTCACGGGGGGGGGGGGGGTCCACCATTTCTTGGGGGAATTTTAAGGTTTTTTTGGGAGGCAGGTAATGGGGGGTCTCTGGGTTAATGGCGAGTCACCCACTAGCCGCAGGTGACTTGCCAGACCCCCGAGCCCTGTGAACTGGTATAGGGGTCACATGGACCCCTTACCAGTTCACAAAGGGTTAAAAGTAAAAACAAACACACAGACACACTTTTTAAATAATATCTTTATTTAAAAAAAAAATAAATGTTTTTTAATATTTTTTTTAATACTTACCTCCCATCCATCCCTGTGTCCCACGCTGATCATTAGGCTTCTGCTCTCCTGCTGCTGCTGGAAGCCTTTTATACCTACTGGGTTAAAGGTAAGAAAGGGTTAATTAAAAATAAAAATGACATAGGGTCCCCCCTCGAAGGGAGGGGGATCCCATTTTATTTTTGGATTTTTAAGGGTTAAAACCCTTAAAAATCCCAAAAAAAAAAAATGGCGTGAGGTCCCCCCTACCCAGCGTAACCAGCCTGTGGCCCTAGGCTATGGCGGCTTGTAGCCGCAGGGCCAGGGGCCAGCTTTAGTGGCCCCTGGCCCTGCGGCTACAAGCCGTCATAGCCTAGGGCCACGGCTCTTCTGCCCCCCCCGGGCTTTGGGGAGGCAGGTAATTTGGGGGGCCAGGGGTTAATGGCAAGTCACCCGCTAGCGCAGGTGACTTGCCAGACCCCCGAGCCCTGTGAACTGGTATAAGGGGTCACATGGACCCCTTACCAGTTCACAAAGGGTTAAAAGTAAAAAAAACCACACAGACACACTTATTTAAAAATATTTTTATTAAAAAAAAATAAATGTTTTTTAATATTTTTTTTTAATACTTACCTCCGATCCATCCATGTGTCCCACGCTGATCACTTAGGCTTCTGCTCTCCTGCTGCTGCTGGAAGCCTTTTATACCTACTGGGTTACAGGTAAGAAAGGGTTAATTTAAAAAAAAAATGACATAGGGTCCCCCCTCGAAGGGAGGGGGACCCCATTTTTTTTGGGATTTTTAAGGGTTAAAACCCTTAAAAATCCAAAAAAAAAATGGCGTGAGGTCCCCCCTACCCAGCGTAACCAGCCTGTGACCAGCTATGGGGGCTTGTAGAACGGGGCGCAGGGGCCAGCTTTAGTGGCCCCTGGCCCTGCGGCTACAAGCAGCCATAGCCTAGGGCCACGGCTCTTCTGCCCCCCCCTGGGCTTTGGGGAGGCAGGTAATTTGGGGGGCCAGGGGTTAATGGCAAGTCACCCGCTTGCACAGGTGACTTGCCAGACCCCCGAGCCCTGTGAACTGGTATAAGGGGTCACATGGACCCCTTACCAGTTCACAAAGGGTTAAAGTAAAAAAAAAAGACAAGACACTTTTTTTTTTAAACACTTTATTAAAAAAAAAAAACTTTTTTTACTTTACTCACCTCCGATCTTCATTTCCTGTGTCCCGCGGCGATCTGCTGTCAGTGACGGCTGGGCAGAGGAGGGGGGAGGCAGGCGATCGGAGGATCGCCTACCTCCCTCCTCCTCTGTCCAGCCGTCACCGGCATCTGAAGGCTGAACTGCCGGGTGCCCCGATGACACCCGGCGGTGACGTCATCGGCCCCGCCCCCGGAGGGGCGGGGCCAGAATCCAAGATGGCGGCCGCCATCGGAGGAGGTAAAGGGAGGAGGGCTGTTATGCCCTCCTCCAGAAGACGGAAGACCCGGGGGGGGTGATCGGAGCCCCCCCCCATGAAGAGGAGAGGCGGCGGGAGCCGGCGGGAGCGGAGGTGAGTAAATGTCATTTTTTTTTTTTTGCAGGCAAATGCCGGCGGCTGCTGAAACGGGGGGGGGCACCCTATTCCGGGCCCTCCCCTGCAGCCGGAGGACCCCCAATCGCCGATCGGAGCCCCTCTGGCTGAAGAGGAGACCCGGATGAATCAAACAAGGGGTCAGGTAAGTGATATTTTTTTATACTTTTTATTTTATTTATGGGGAAAGTCAGGCACGTAAATTTTACGTGGCTGGCGTTTAACGGTTGGAGAGGCAGCCACGTAAAATTTACGTGGCTGGCAATAGAAGGGTTAAACATATTCCAACAGTTTACTTAAGGGCAGATTATGACAGGCGAATTCCATTGATTTTTCTTTGATTATGTCTCAAAAGTGTTAGATTAATCATAAATAGCCATGGGTTCAAAATCATATTACAATATGTGTGACAACATAACAACTGTTCCGCTCTCAAAGCACTGACTGTGTGTGATTCTAAACGGACAGCTAAACACTTGTCGGAGATCTCAGTAAACAGAAGCCCATGCTTGTATTGTTCACCAAAGGAATCCAACTTTATACTGTTTTATTAGAGTATTTATATATTTTCTTCAGTATATATTAATTTGTGAAACTGCAATACAATCCAATAACAGCATATCAGTACACATGAAACACTAGTCAGCATAGATGCTAATAACATAACAGAAAGGCACTTACAGGTGATGATGTCTCAAACCTTCTGGGAGAGGAAAATATCTGCTGCATCCATAGAGAATGAAAATCTAAAATGGCTGAAGAGAACTTCCTGTAACAAAGGTTACTTCCTGTCTAAGTAATTCACTGAATACACTTTGATAAAAGTAGAACCGTTATACCGAACTTCTGCCAGTAGATGGCAGTGGTGCACTACACAACTATAAGTAATTATAACTGAACACAAAAAGGCTAAGAACATAATCTGGCAATTAATTCTTAAATTATTTAAATTGCAAAGAATTAATACAAGCCCAGCCTGGGAACTCAATTAAATTAATACACAAGATGGCATAATGGCATAAAAATCCACAATAATTCATAACGATTTTCTAACAAAGTCAGTGTGGCTCTTTATTTGAGGCTCTAGTTTAATTCCTGCCTGGTTCTCTTTTTATTTTGAGACTGTTGGATACTTGGAATAAACTTCAAGCAGATGTGGATGGAAGTCATCAGTAATGTCTCATTTCCAAGTTACGATTAGCGATTGAATAAACGCTAAAGGGAAAGCAATCAAGCGATTATTGATCCATGGAAATGCTCATTGCAATCAAGTAATACCTTAAAAGCGATCTTGCTGAAAAATCTTTTCCATACGCAAATACCATTGTCATGAAATTTTCTTGATTTTTGCTTGTGCGTTGAATAAGGGTTTTTCCAACAGGAGCTTGAGCACGAGCACAGAGTAGCACTCAGACACCAAGTAATATCTCTTGCTGAGGTTAAATGATCCATTGTATCTGACCTTGTGAAGAGTTACGCTATGTGAAACTGTGATAAATAGCCCTTTTGATAGACTGCTGGTGTACCTACATATTGTGCAGAAAAGTGACTGCGGCAGATGCACCAGCTGCCAATGATCTCAGCACAGAGAGGTTTGGAAACCTGTGATTGATGTATACACTCAAGCAAGAACAGAATAAACGTATGACTTTACATGGACCCGCATACACAATCACACATAAAATAGTCTTCTGTAATTGTTAGGAGGCACCTCAAGTCTACCAAGTCTAACATGCCCTGCCTTTTTCTAGCTTCGAAATCACTATGCAATGAATAATGATAGAGAGTTGCCCATAGCAATCAATTAGATGTACGCTTCCATTATTTTAGTGCAGTCAGACCAAATGAAGGATGATCTAAGTAGAGGCATCACAGAATTTGCTGATGCTCTGCTTTTTTGCAGTTCATAAATCATGGTGCAAAGAGCAATGATGTACACTTGCCAACAGCAATCAACTGAATTTACGTTTTCATTATTTTAGTGTATTCAGGACAGTGCAAACAGCTCTTTGTGTGCAGCTCAGTAGGTAAACTGCTAAACAAGATGCTGATTATATATATATATATATATCACAATATATAGTCATAGACTACTTATAGATTACTATTGATCCCCAGCCATGGATGATCCCCCTCAAACAGGACTGTCATAAGGGTAGGACGTATATAATGGTATATTCCGTTATGGGTCTAGCTAGCTAACTCTCTAAATTGATATTGAGGATGGTAAATTAAAAGCTTGACGCCAGTGGGCAGATATATAAATAAGGGACATCAGGCACTGGAAGTTCCTCACTACACTACAACTGATTAAATTCAAAACACCCCATGTTCAAATGGAATTGCTCATTCCAAAGGCTGCAGCTAGATAAGGCAATTCCAGCTTCTACATATGTACTGTAGTAGTAAACATTAGTTTCCACTAAACAGAAAAAAAACAAGTTTACAAATGATTCAGCCCATACAGTAATCATAGAATTACATAAAAAAAATAAGTTCAGGAAATGACTGTAATCAAAGATGAATAATACATATTCCGGAACAGTGGCACAGGGAGGGTGCAGGCAGCGATGGTATGATCACTGCAGGAGTCTGGGAGTAGGGGATTTTTACACTGTGGGGCATCCTGATTTGGGTTTGGGTATTTTGAATTTCACTTCTGGTTTTGGCTCTTCTTTTCATTTTGCAAGAAACAACATTTAGATGTAGACCCTGTTAGAAAAAATGATCATGACTAACTGTTTTGCGCTTGCTTTCCCTTTTTGATAAAAGGAGCTTTTAGGTTTGATTGAGCAGACTGCTGATCCTTCCTGCCCCTTCACCTTGCTATTGGAGACACATTTTTGGTCATTTTTGAAGTTTTGTCTTTTTTACTAGGAAAGTTAGGGGGTCAATGCACAATAGACAAGTGGGTGTACCGTATGGTATGTATAATATATATATTATAGTATAGTATTGTATAGCACTGTATTCTTGGCAGGCCAGACTTCTTCAGTTGTCAGAGGGGAGGAGAGCCATTGCTGAGATTTTTTCTGTACCGTGGCTGAATTTTGGTTGCTTGTTACAATAAACTCAGGAGAAGTTGTTTTCTCAAGTCTACTAACCCCCCACCATGTGGTAGAGTTACTGATGGACTCTTACTAAAAACAGGAGCGTGTTACAGATGTCAGTTGCTATTCATGAGCTCACTCCTATCTTCGAAGAGGCTGACGACAGGTATCATTCGAGGCCGACGCTGCCAATAAGCAATCATTGGTGTATATGGAAAAGCAAGTAAAAGCAATCATGTAGTCTTGAGGGACTCCACAGCCTATGGACTTGCTGGTGGATGTTTTAGGACTAAGTATGCCTTGTTACATTTTTTTCCTTCCTAAATATTGAGTGAAGCTAAGTTCATAATGGGTTGCAAATCTCTTTGTGCAGCCTCGCATTAGTCATAGCCACATTGTGTTCTTTTGGGAAATGCAAAGCTTAAAAGACAGGATAAGAAAAGTTTGTTTGCCTGAGCTAAGACTTGGCACGTAACAATAGACTGCCGAACCATGCTGGAGGTCTCCTTAGGTACATTCTGCCCTAAAAGTTTCACAGCTCTCCAGTATTTACTCCAACATACACATATACTTCTCCAACAGTCTGTATATAGGATGAATACTATTTTATAGTTGCATATAATCATCCTATTAGTTGTTTGACTCTTTTTTTCGGGCTGGACAGTCACTTCATGCATATATTTCATTGAGGGTTTGGTGATTCATTTATTGGGACCCTGTGGCTTAAGTTACACCCCTGTCAAATATTTAAAATCCTGCATACATTGAAATAATGAAGCTAACAAAATAGGTCACCCTGTCAGCTAAGAATCTTTCGTTTAACACTTTTCCTCCACATATGTCATTTTAAGCTGAATAAAAAATTAAGATTTTTTTTTCAACAAAAATGTCCTTAAAATGGACCAACACCCAGGATTTTGACTTTCCTGGGTTTTGGTCCACTTCGGTGGGGCACCCCGATCGGGGGTGCCCCGCTGTGTGAAACCCCCCAGAAAGCCCCAAAAACTCACCTCACCCCGCTCCCACGTGACCGCTGCAGCCAATCCCCGCCGCCGGACAAGCGAGAGGCAGCTCCAGACAAGCAGAGCGCGTCCGCTGCCGCCTCCCGTGCGTCCCTCTTACAGGGAGCGCACCCGCGGCGGCCATTCACAAACGGCCGGCGCGGGAGCGCGCCCTGCTAGAGGGACGCACGGGAGGCGGCAGCGGTGGACGCGCATGCGCCGCTGGAATGTGGAAAAGGTAGGATTGTGGGCTTCCTGGGGGGTTTCACCCCGCGGGACATCCCAATTTCTTATAGATTCCCGGGCCGATACCCCCTGAGTGTTGGTCCACTTTAAAAAAATGTGTTGAAAGGTGTACAATGTTACAGGTATTTATATGTAAGATCTTGGCTTCCCCATCTGCTTCTGTGTCAGCAGTTCATGGAAAGGCATAATTACGTTGGGAACAGACCAATCTGCACTGTGGAATAATTGAGATATCAGAATACTTGCACATAATGGATACACACCATATTGATTTTTTAAGGCATCAAAGGCCAATACAAGTAATTAAACCCCCTTTAGATTATTTCTTGCTGACCATTACCATATTATTTAGATGTAGCCTAAGCTCTGGTCTGCAATGGCTTAACAGGATGTTCATGGGGGTCAAAGCAACAAGGTACTGTCATCAGCATCAGGTTTGAGAGAACAATCAGATCTGTAGATTATTGGTGCCTCTCTACCAACGCTACCTCATAAGCCTCGATTCAAAGACACATTCGTCCGGACTTCCGTAGCTGTCTGTGAAAGTTTGGGTGGGTGTTAGTCTTTTTTTTTGCTTTATTTCGTTCATTTTTCATTTGTACGAACATTCGGGAAAATGTGTATATGCTATTTCGATGAACGGAAGCAAATCGGATCATTTCCATTAGTTCGGATCATTTTCCAAACAAAATCTGATATCTTTCGTTCGTTCAGATAACTTACGCTGTTGGGATGGGCTTGCGTCTGATTCAGAGAGCTGATTTCCGACGGACCACCATCTTATAAATCTGTTTAATTTCCGATCCACTTATGGGACCTTTGAGGGCTCGGATTGCTATTGTTAAACATGTTTGGCGGCTATGTGGAGGAGTCTGCGCGCCTTTAGCACCAAGGCATTGCATGTATCAGCATGGCCGAGGCCATAAATTGTATAGCAATGCATACCTTAATCAATACATTTAATGTATGCCTTATAGAAGCATTTTAATGCTGACCTTAACATGTAAACATTTAGTTTCCCACACATCCATATAATTGCTATATTTTTTGAGACTTATGTCCTTTGTGAATTATATTTGGATTGTTGAACTTGAATCTCAATTTGTTGTAGGAGTTATTGTTTTAGTTGGTTACCTTTGCTTTGTGTAATTTTTTTATATTTGGTTGCTACTCGCACAACATACAAGCAGTGTTTGGTGCAGCTATGCGATTCCTCAGTGTTCTTGCAGGGCATCCAGGGTCGTCCCATGATGCTTATATATTGCAGAGCTCTGGCTAATTTAGTCAGTTAGAGTCTGGAGAATTATCTGGTGGATGGCTCCTGGGTAATTTTGCTCACATTCCATCAATCCATTTTCACTGTATGGCAATGAATATAGTTGATGACACATGTCTTAACCTATGGCTGTTTTTAGCCCTTGATGACATGTTAAACAATATTGTAGCTTAGAATGTGTATTTTATGTTAGTATTTTTTTTTTTTTGTATAATCAAGCTTTATTGTTTTTTTTTAAACATTAGTAACAACAGGGAAAAAATGCGTACAGTTGTAAGCAAGGAATCAGAACAAACAAATACAGAAGGGTATTCGAGGATATTAGAAGTACTTCAATAGCCATAGACAGGTATTCATACAGATAAACAATGTCAATAACATTCTTTCGTGTCATTAAACATTCTAATCATGCCTATACACGTAGAGGTTCAGTGTTTACATTTAGGGAAAGGGGTTTAATGGCTGTCTCACGGAGGCCTGACGTCCCCTTGTTTATTTTCCATGGCAACGTTGCTTGGACCGGTGTAACCGCTACTTCTCCCAGATGTGTTTACATCTGTGTGGGTCGCATTAGCAAGCCACACAGATCCGATTCTGGTCAGAAGGAGGGGGAATTACGTATTGGGACATAGCAACGGCCAACGCGTTTGTGGATATTGGCCCTGTATCCGGCGATGAAGTACGGGAAGTATAAAGAGGGAGTGGGGGGGGGGGTACTTATAGGGTGCGGGGTAGCGGGCCTCCTCTCCCGCTTAGGCCTCCGCGTAACCTGCCGATCTGACGTGTGTCACACTCAACCAGGATTCCCCTGTCGAGTTCCCCAGCGTCCAGTGGGCTACACAAGACCCGACAAACGTGTGTCGCGATATATTATCCAGCCCGTCCAGGTGGCCAGGAACCGATCCATGGCATCCCCCCTGGAAGCCGCCATCTCCTCCATACTACGAATCACTTCTAGTTCCTGCACCCATTCCAACAGCGTTGGAGGAACTTGTGACCTCCAGCGTCTCGGGATAATGGATCTCATTGCTGTTATAAAATGCCTCAAAATTCCCTTCTTAATGTCAGAGACTGGACCAGGGATAAGTGAGAGCAGCGCCACCTGTGGTGTATATGTTAGTATTTTTTAATACTTTCAGGGGATTCTGATTATCCACTCCTGCCCTTTCTCCTGATGCCCGTTCTGGCCAGGGGTTCTCTAATCGGGCACTATGCAAAACCAGGGCAGTGGTGGAGAGGGCCTTTGGCCTATTGAAGACCCGATTTAGATGTTTGGACCATACCGGGGGATCCCTTCAGTATGACCCAAAAAAGGTCATAGATATCATCATGGGCTGTGCTGCGCTGCATAATTTTGCTATCTTGCAGCGGGTCCCCCGGTATGTGGATTTGCCACCCTCTCCACCCGCCGATGAGCCAGAGGACGCCTATGTTGGCCAGCACAGTGCGTCTGGCCAAGCCATCCGTGCTAATCTAATAGCAACACGTTTTGCTTAATTGTTTGTTTCTTTTTTGTTTTGTGTTTACCTTGTTTGTTGTTATTGCTTTGTTCCATTTGTTTTTTGCTTTGGGTTTTATTAATAAATAAACAGTAATGACTTAATTACAAAAACCATCAACAATGTTTGGAGACTCTTTTTTTTGTTAATTTTGGGTGTTTGTTTATGGGGCTACTTTAAGTCATATTTATTATGCAAAAACCAAAAGACAGCAACGTAGTCAGAAACACGTGAATTTTATTTTGTTTTGGTACATTTTTACAACAAAAAAAATTGGGAGTTGATGGTCGCTCCCATAGTTATGGGGAATACATGAACATGAAATTTAGGCCAAATCATGCCACATAGCAATTGCACACAGGCTGGATTTACAAAGTAAGGCACTCCAGGACTAAGTTAAGTTTAAAAAGAACATACTAACATATATGTGCTAAGCATTGTCAAGTGGATAAATCACAGATGTTACATGTTCAAAATTTGGACACAAACACACCCTCTCCTGCTTGGTCACATTTGCCACAGCCACAGGTTGTAAGCAGACATACCTATGCCACATCTACACCTGTTACTCAGTGGCCCACCCAAACAAGAACACCCAGTCCCAACCCAAGTCCAGTAAAATCTCATCCAGGGGCCAAGGTAGTAGTTTGGCAGTCCAGAATGTCACACAATCATGCCTACAAACAGGAGGAGCCACAACCAATGTAATTAGGGCCAAGGCTGCAGCGCAACAGCTTGAGTGGCCGGTTCAGTGAGGCTTGACCTCTGGCATTGGCTAGTGGCCTACCTCAGGACTCTAATGAGCTATATGGGCGCAAATCCAAGGCAGACAAGCAAAGCCATACCAAAATGCTATATTGGTAGGGCTCACCAGACAAGTCAATACAGTGGGCATGTAGAGCAAAGATGTAGAACAGATTCAGGCCAAATACACCTTAATATGGGCAATGCCCATAGAACCCAGGTTGGGGTCCTTGTTGGTGGGCCCTAACCTGGGCCTGTGTGGCATTCAGAATCTGCAACTGTTCCAAAATGTTTCTTTGGTTAGTTTTCAGCCATGCTTGCCCTGAATTTGGTTGTCCAAATCGTTGGCCATGTGGCTGTTATGGGTCCTAAATTCAGTCAGCATGGCACTTAAGTTATTATTGAGGTTCTCTAATTGGGCATTAATATGCTCGTGGTTTTGTTGATTTTGGCGCCGAAATAGCCGCCTCTCATGGTGCCATGCTGACTCCATCATCTGCACGCCCCTCCCCTGGGAACCTGGGCGACATTGCAGAGTACGTCTCCCAATTCCCCGGGTTGTGGGGCGTGCAGATGATGTTGCTCTAGGACCCCCAACAGCCACAGGTATGCTGGGAAAATCCTCAACAGCAGATCTTAAACTGGGGACTGGAGGGTCAGTCTCTGCATGCTGCCCACGATGTGCTGGCAGCATGCAGCCAGCTTCCCTCTGCTGCTGAGGATTTGTTGGAGAAACAGTTTGGGACAGTTGCAGATTCTGGCCCAGGGCGAGATCTTCATAAGGTCCAATGAAGGTTCCATCCTCCTCCAGCTCCTGGATTTCCTTCATCAGTGTGTGGCTCTGTTGGGACATGTAAATAAAAAAGGTTCAGTGTGGGGAATACATATGTAATTCAGCAAAAAGAAACATGGCAAGGCACATGCATACGCAACATCATAAAAAGACACTTACCGTAGATATCGGATCCTGGGTCCGAGGCAGCACGGAAGTAGACGGCATTGTAAAACTGGCAGAGGATTCCACACTAGCTGAGGGATGAGGCTGGGCTGCATTAGGAGAAAGCAAACAATGTAAACACACAACTATGCATTGGTGATGCCTAATAACACATATGCTTAAATCAGCGGCCAAGCTGGAATGGCCACTACCACAACGGTGCAACTTGACCTTCACTATGAATGCCATTAGCTTGAAAGTGGATTTAGAAACAAGTACATACACATTGGTCACATGAAGCCAACCAAACATGCAAGTACTGCCTTTTGTGTGTTTAAACATCCCTTATAGGCCATTAAGTGAACACACTCAGCTGGCAAATAGCAGTTACAATATGATTCTGGTGGTTACCATTGTATCTATGAAAACATTGCAATCACCCTATCTTAAGCCATTGGGCCCCAAGCACAGCTCAAACCCAAGTGGGCAACAGAAAAAGATTTAAGTGTTGCATGTGATTGAATAGAAATACATATCACGCAGTCCTTTGGTAATCTCAATACTTTACTACTCTTCCTAAATGTATTGAAACGTCATGTATGGGCAAGCAAATTTTTTAATTATCTGTCCACACACATGACACACCCTGGTCATTTTGTTCATTCCACTACAAGGCACACCCTAGAGGCATGTGTTTAGATATGCCTTGCTGGTTGGTCCATTTTTAGGGAAATTCACACATTACTAACCTGCAGAAATTGGCGGGTCGTCCGTGTCCTGTTGTGCCGAGTGTACTTCTAATGCAACAGGATGTAGCAGGCCCAGCACCATCTCCTGAGCCTGGGTAAATTTCAATTTAGTGGGGAATCCTCCGCCAGTTTGTAAGCTGAAAAACAACAGCTCAATGATGTCTATACAAGAAGCAAAAAAAAAACAAAAATAAGACATGTACCTGTACTGCCGCCTTTTATTCTCTTTCTTTCATGCGGCATATTTGAGGTCCGATATTTTCCGTTGAATCTGCTCTACATCTTTGAGCTCGTCCCCCACTGCATTGACTTGTCTGGTGAGTTCTGCTTGGGCATCTGGGGCTTCTGGCCCTGCTGTGGCTTCTTGGGCGTCTGGGGCTTCTGGCCCTGCTGTGGCTTCTTGGGCGTCTGAGGCTTCTGGCCCTGCTGTGGCTTCTTGGGCGTCTGGGGCTTCTGGCCCTGCTGTGGCTTCTTGGGCATCTGGGGCTTCTGGCCCTGCTGTGGCTTCTTGGGCGTTGGGGGCTTCTGGCCCTGCTGTGGCTTCTTGGGCGTCGGGGGCTTCTTTGCCGGCTTGGGCTTCTTTCATGGTGTGTTTTTGCTTTGAACACTGCCTTGGTGCCACGTGGGGGGGGGATATGGGTCCGGGGGGCTGGGGCTTCGCACCCTGTTACCAGGTTTTACCACCTCCCTTGTGGTAGGTTTGGTGGCCTGTGTCTTTCGCTTTGGTTATGCCTCCTTTTTTTTGGGAGTAGTGGTGGGTTGCTTGGCCGGAGCATGGGTTTTTTGCCGCAGTTTGGTTTTGGGCATTTGTGATCGAGTTTTGGGCCCTTCTGATGCCTCCTGGCGCTTGAACTCTGAAAGAGAATGAGCTGTGTGTCCAGGGACCTTTAAAGAAGATTGGCGGCCTGTGACGCCTACGTGCTCGCGTACAGGTGCGTACGGCCGTTCGTTTGGCCATGCGGAACCCAGAAACCGCTGGGGCATTACTTATCTGCTGCGGAGAAGAACAAAGATGGCGCCCACAATCTTCACCCGCCAACAAGAAGAGATCATCATGCTTGTAAGTGTCTTTTTATCAGTTTGATTTGCCAGCTAAATGCATGTCTACCCCTTAAGGAAGCGCAGGAAGTAAGGGCTTTATTTAAAAGTGGCTACAACTCCGTGCACAACCAAAGTCATGGCACACACGTGCCAAACACCAGTTCGCCCAGCTTCAAGGATTTGATTAGCCTAGAAATGTGTGTGTTAATGTCATTTAGTCAAAGGATCTATTTTTGCCAGATATTGGTAGCCAATTGGAACTAAATGCTATGTTTGCTTTATGTTTTGTAGACCATGCTGGAGCGCAGGTACGACTACCTGCCCAACTCTTTTGAGAAACGCACCGTCGCCCTGGAGATCATCGGGCAAATACAGCAACACACCGACACCACCTTCACCCACACTCAGATCATGCAGCATTGGTCGGACCTGAAGCAGCTGCACATGCCCCGGGTGTGGAGGTTTTTTGGGATCCATTTCCCTAGTAAGTACATAGTGATTGCATGGCAGATGTAACTAAGACACAAGGTACGCCTTTAGTTAAAATGCCTTTTCTTTGGTAGTGTTGGAAATGGATTACCATATATGCCACACCCGGAGGCGCACAGGCCGACCAGTGCTGCATGTGGCTGCAGCTGGAAGTGAAGATGATGGATCTCCAGTGCGACTCTCCTACCCCTCCTCTGTTGGTTCCTCTGACCAGCCCCTGGACCTTTCCACAGAGGAGGGGCGGCACGGCGTGGGCAGGGAGTCGTACCCAGCGACGCATGCGGGAGCCTCTGGTATGTGACTCTTCATGTAACCGCACACACATATACATGCAATTTCCACCCAAGCTGATTCCCTTAATCTGTTTTTCTAGATGCTTCTGGAGCGGGTGAAGATGCGCAGACTGCAGCAGATCTTGCCCAGGAGGCACAGGGAGAAGGTGAGTGATGTGACACACACATTGAAAATGACATTTGATTACTGTTGACTAAGACATTATAACTGACCCTATTTGCCATGTCTCAACAGGCTCTACTTCACAACAGTGGCAGGGCCCAGGACGTAGGGTTGTCCCAAACGAGGCATCCGTCGGCCACCAACCAAGTAAGTTGTAATGTCATTCTTTGCAGTATGTGTTAAGTGACATGATCACCCAGATTCATCAAGCCATAGTCAATGGCATTAGCAGAATGACCTGTGCCCACTTGCTTTGAGTAATTATCAGACTGACCTGTGCCCACTTGCTTTGAGTAATTACCAGACTGACCTCTGCCCACTTGCTTAGAGAAATTACTTAGCAGAATGACCTCTGCCCACTTCCTTAGAGTAATGACTTAGCAAACTGACATATGTCGTGATTAGTAAGGTTGGCAACTAACAAACATTCCATCCACAGGTGAGAAACATGTATTTGTCGCCAAATAATGTTTTTGTATCAATTTTATACAGGGACCACACGGGCAAGAGTTGAAGAAATGAATAGAAGGGTCCTTGAGTTGGTGGCCGATATGCAGCTGCTGCGTGACTCGTTGGGGACAACAGAAGAGTAGTGTCCTGGGTCCTGTCACTGTTATTTTATTGTAAATAGTTTTTACCTGTAAAATTTTTATACATTTTTAATGTTTTTTTTTTTAAAAGTATAAACTTTTAAATATTTGTATAGAAACAAACATTTTAAAAACAAAAAAAAAAATGCCCTTCCAATATAAAAAAAAACAAAGTTTCAGTGTCATTTTTTTGCACAAATACATTAACACCAAACGAAGGGTCAAATACATATTTAGAGATGAAGATGACCGCAAAGTGGTTTGGGTAAGTTTTAGGGTCCTAAAATGGAAGAAGAAGGTAATCGCGAAATGGTTTGGGTAAGTTTTAGGGTCCTAAAATGGAAGAAGAACATAACCGCGAAGTGGTTTGGGTAAGTTTTAGGGTCCTAAAATGTAAGAAGAACATAACCGCGAAGTGGTTTGGGTAAGTTTTAGGGTCCTAAAATGGAAGAAGAACATAACCGCGAAGTGGTTAGGGTAAGTTTTAGGGTCCTAAAATGGAAGAAGAACGTAACCGCAAAGTGGTTAGGGTAAGTTTTAGGGTCCTAAAATGGAAGAAGAAGGTAACCGGGAAGTGGTTTGGGTAAGTTTTAGGGTCCTAAAATGGAAGAAGAAGGTAACGAGAAGTGGTTTGAGTAAGTTGTAAGGGTCCAAAAGGGAAGATGGAGGATAGTGCTAAGTGGTTGGGGTGAGCTTTAAGGGTCCAAAAGGGAAGATGGAGGATAGTGCTAAGTGGTTGGGGTGAGCTTTAAGGGTCCAAAAGGGAAGATGGAGGATAGTGCTAAGTGGTTGGGGTGAGCTTTATGGGTCCAAAAGGGAAGATGGAGGATAGGGCTAAGTGGTTTAGCTAAACATTGTAGTAGAAGTGAGGGTGTCAAAAATGTAGGCGAGCACTTTAATGAGTTAAGTTTGTAGTGCGCAGGCGCTAGATCGTAAGGATTTCCGTCTGGACGATTATTTTTTGTAAAAGTGAAACAGAATCTATCAGGAAACGTAAAGGATTCGTGGGAGGAGACGATGGGAAAAGGGCAAAAACGAAAGGCTACGTTGTAACATGAGAAAATGAAACAGAAAAGTCTTGATAGAAAATGACATCCTCGTACTCTGGCATACAAACGGACGGAAACTTTACAGAAGGTTTGCAATGCATGCATAGAATCTCTCGCACACTCATACGAGAGCGGGAAAATTTTAAAGTAATACGAAATCGGCACAAAAACGAAAGTCTTTTTTTGTCTCTCTGAATCGAGCCTATAGTGCCAGACTAACCCACCAGATGTATGTGTGCTGAAGTGCTATAAATATTTTTTGATATTGATAGCACTTCAGCACTCTTATAGTAAGTGGGATTCTGCCATTCGAATTAACCCTTTAACCGCCAGCCTACCTGGAGTTTTTGTCAACCTTTGTTGCCAGACCATTTTGCACTATTTTGCGCTCCCCTTGTTCAATTGTGATTTTTGAAGGGGTTTCCATGGATTTCCCAGGAAAATTATATATTGTTTTTTTCAGCAGAGTCTGAGCTTTAACATGAAATGTCTTGTTTGTCATTTTTCAAGTGTTTTTTTAATATTTTGGGGTGAAATATGTGCAAAAAAATTAAAAAAATCTATTTTTTACAATTTGTAGTTTTTTTTTTAATAAAAAATGTAAGTTTGTCAATAAAATCTTATTGCGTGTGAAATCCCAATTTCTCCCAGTTACAACGGTACCACATATGTATTGGTAGACACCCTTTCCTGCCCAGGAGACTCCCTCAAACTGAAACAGCACTTTAAGAGATTTTTAGATCAAATACAGCTATGCTAAGCGCTATGTGCACCTTGCAGTTTTTTAATAAAAACAACCCTTTACATTTGAAATACCCCCCACAAACGATATATTCTCTGGAAATACACACTTCAAGCTTTCTAGGCGTACCAGGCTTGTTGATGTCGCCACAGTTTTCTGGAAGTTCTCCCTCAATGTATTCTTTGGTTTCACAGAGCTTCCCTAAAAAAGGATAAAAAAACAGGATCAAAGCCACATTTTCCTAAAAAAAAATATATGCAAACAAGAAAAAACAAATTAATCTGAAAAAGCAACATCCCCCGAACAGAACGATACCCAACATGCATAGGTACTGTCAAAAGAAGAGTTGGCAAACACCAAAAAGTAAAGCATATGCACAATGGTAATTTTGCTTGAAAATTTCAACTCTGCAGACAAAGTGCGCACCTTGGGCTTTTTCTGCCAAAAAAACCCTTTACATTTGGAATACCCCCCACAAACCATACATTGCTGAAAGTACACATGATAAGCTTTCTAAGCTTACCCAGCATGTTGTAGTGGGCCCATCTTTCTGAAAGTAATCCCTCAAAGAATTCTTTGGTCGCACAGGGTTTCCTTAAAAAATGTATAATAAAGCAGAATAAAAAATGAATTTTCCTAAAATATCAATATGCAAACAAAAAAAAAAACAAGCTAAATCTGAAAGCGCAAGGTCCCCTGAGCAGAACGATACCCAACATGCATAGGTTCTATTTAGGGATGAGCGAATCGATCCGGACGAACCCGGATTCGATCCGAATTTCATGAAAAATTCAATTCGGATCGAATCCGAATTTCCCCGTGCTTCGATCGCTCGAAGTTTTTCTTTAACATCCATTCATTTACATTACAGGCATTCTCAGATGGCGGACGGGACATGTCCAGACATCTACCCTGCTCCAGTGCATGCTGGGGCAGTCACATGCAGCCTATTAGCAGCCAGCAAGCCCGGTGACGTCACAGCGCTATTTAAGGCGGCGGACATCTTGCTTTTCCTCATTTCTCTATTGCATTCGTGAGAGACAGGACACTGCTGTAGTCAGGGAGAGACAGTTAGAGAGACAGGGACAGACAGGGACAGGCAGGAGACAGGCAGGAGACAGGCAGGAAGTCAGCGAGAAGCAGGGAAAGTTAGGAAAAAAAAAGGAGGCAGTCACAGGGAGATTTTTTTTTTTTTTCATCCAGCCTGAGTGTTACTGGCTGGCTGACTGGCTTTGTTAGCGTTTTCAGGCTGCTTATACACTTACTGTGCATATATACTGAACTGATCTCAAGTCTGCTGTGGGAACATTACCATTCTGTAAAATCTCATTAGCCTCTGTATTTACTCTAAGCTGCACACTTATTTAAAGTAATTTGGCCTGTATGAGCCTGCTCAGACACTGGTGCTGTGTGCATATATACTGATCTCAAGTCTGCTGTGAGGCATCCCATTCTATAACATACCATTAGCCTCTGTATTTACTCTAAGCTGCAAACTTATTTAAAGTAATTTGGCCTGTATGAGCCTGCTTAGACACTGGTGCTGTGTGCATATATACTGATCTCAAGTCTGCTGTGAGGCATCCCATTCTATAACATACCATTAGCCTCTGTATTTACTCTAAGCTGCAAACTTATTTAAAGTAATTTGGCCTGTATGAGCCTGCTTAGACACTGGTGCTGTGTGCATATATACTGATCTCAAGTCTGCTGTGAGGCATCCCATTCTGTAACATACCATTACCCTCTGTATTTACTCTAAGCTGCAAACTTATTTAAAGTAATTTGGCCTGTATGAGCCTGCTTAGACACTGGTGCTGTGTGCATATATACTGATCTCAAGTCTGCTGTGGGGCCATCCCATTCTGTAACATACCATTAGCCTCTGTATTTACTCTAAGCTGCAAACTTATTTAAAGTAATTTGGCCTGTATGAGCCTGCTTAGACACTGGTTGTCACAAATCGGCACTTACCTGGGCCCCGGTCCAGCGTTGTCGGCGGCCGGCCGGCCCCAGCAGCTCCGGCCCGGCGTCTGCGCCGTGCGGCGTCTGCTCAGGCGGCGCCGAGCACGGCCTCTCTCCCTCCTCGCGCGCACGTCATCAGTACCCGTGCGCGCGCGCGTGCCCGAGGTGTATTTTCCCTCCGGCGGCACTGTGCTCAGCGCGCCCGCCGGAGGCTGTAGATTAGCCAGGGGGCATCGACACGCCCCCTGGTTCGGATTAAGGGGCCAATGAGCCCTAGGTTCTGTGGGGCTTACGCCCCCCACCTTGTCTGGGCCAATGAGTCCATAGATGGGGTGGGCACTCCTTGCTCTCCCAATCAGTACTGTGATCCTGTGTACTCCAATCACATACACCTTCCCTTCATGTCTGTCCCTATATAAAGTTTCCCCCTTCAGTTGCCCAGTGCCTGTTATAGCGCCTTGATCCTAGTTTGTTGCTAGCCTCCTGTGAATCATTGTTGTTTCTGTTGCTGACCTTCGCCTGTGTTTGACCATCCTCGATCTGTGTTCCTGTTGCCGACCTTCGCCTGTTTTTGACCATCCCCGATCTGTGTTCCTGTTGCCGACCATCGCCCCGAACCTAGACCACGAACTGCCTACTCCTTTGTACTGCTGCCATCTCGGCCCTCCCGTTGCCAACCTCCAGCCTGTTCTTGGACTTCCGTCAATCGCTCAGCTATTGGGCTACTCAATACCACTTCCAGCCAAGGGTTCTCCAGACCTCTGAACAGTAAGACTCCAATCTTTGAGCCATTGAAGTCCTGGGGGCAACCGATCCCGGGCAGGCGTGTTCTGCGTCCCGGCAAGCGGGGGCTCCTATAGATGAAGCTGGCTGTGGAGATTGGGGGTTGAGGTCTTACCGAGAGGGCTGGAGTTACCTAAGTGGATTGTTGCAGTACCCAGAGCGTGACACTGGTGCTGTGTGCATATATACTGATCTCAAGTCTGCTGTGAGGCATCCCATTCTGTAACATACCATTAGCCTCTGTATTTACTCTAAGCTGCAAACTTATTTAAAGTAATTTGGCCTGTATGAGCCTGCTTAGACACTGGTGCTGTGTGCATATATACTGATCTCAAGTCTGCTGTGGGGCCATCCCATTCTGTAACATACCATTAGCCTCTGTATTTACTCTAAGCTGCAAACCTATTTAAAGTAATTTGGCCTGTATGAGCCTGCTTAGACACTGGTGCTGTGTGCATATTTACTGATCTTAAGTCTGCTGTTGGGCCATCCCATTCTGTAACATACCATTAGCCTCTGTATTTACTCTAAGCTGCAAACTTATTTAAAGTAATTTGGCCTGTATGAGCCTGCTTAGACACTTTTACTGTGCATATATACTGATCTCAGGTCTGCTGTGGGGCATCCCATTCTGTAACATACCATTAGCCTCTGTATCTCCTCTAAGCTGCACACTTATTTAAAGTAATTTGGCCTGTTGGAGCCTGCTTATCCACTGTTGCTGTGCATATATACTGTTCTAAAGCCTGCTTGGGGGTATCCCATTCTGTAACATAACATAACCTACCTCTCTTATTTACACTAAGCAGCTCTCTTATTTAAACTAAGCAGGCCTCTTATTTACACTAAGCAGCTCTCTTATTTAAGCTAAGCAGCTCTCTTATTTAAACTAAGCAGGCCTCTTGGAGGCTGATTGTCCACTTTTGGGGGTGCATTATATTCAGTTTCATATACAGTGGGGTATCCCAATTTGTAAGATAACCTACCCCAACCATGTAAACTAAAGAGGCCTGTTGCAGCCTGAATTTCTCTGCTTGCGTATGGTCTGCATTACAATCTGTCTCTTTCAATGACACTGCTGCCTGGGGTATCCCAATTTGTAAGATAACCTACCCCAACCATGTAAACTAAAGAGGCCTGTTGCAGCCTGAGTTTCTCTGCTTGCGTATGGTCTCCATTACAATCTGTCTCGTTCAATTACACTGCTGCCTGGGGTATCCCAATTTGTAAGATAACCTACCCCAACCATGTAAACTAAAGAGGCCTGTTGCAGCCTGAGTTTCTCTGCTTGCGTATGGTCTGCATTACAATCTGTCTCTTTCAATGACACTGCTGCCTGGGGTATCCCAATTTGTAAGATAACCTACCCCAACCATGTAAACTAAAAATTACGTCCTTCCAGAAGGAAAACTTATGCCGAACACTATTTTTGTTGGGGGCATTGACCTTTGGATTGATCGGCATGAAATTAAGGATTTTTTTTTCAAAGTATGGCACTGTAAAGAAGGTCAAAATTATTTCTCATACTTGGATTAGTGTTAAAAGTTTCTGCTCAGCTTAAAATACATTACGCCACACTGGCATCCCAAGGCACATGCTATTTAACCCTATCTGTTAAACAAAAGCATTTCTCATACTTGGATTATTGTTAATACTTTTTGTTCATCTTAAAATACATTACGCCACACTGGCATCCCAAGGCACATGCTATTTAACCCTATCTGTTAAGCACAAGCATTTCTCATACTTGGATTATTGTTACTTTTTGTTCAGCTTAAAATATACCAGGCCACACGGGCATCCCAAGGCACATGCTGATTAACTCTATATGTTAAGCTAAAGCATTTCTCATATTTGGATTATTGTTACTTTTTGTTCAGCTTAAAATATACCAGGCCACACGGGCATCCCAAGGCACATGCCGATTAACCCTATATGTTAAGCTAAAGCATTTCTCCTTCTTGGATTATTGTTACTTTTTGTTCAGCTTGAAATATACCAGGCCACACGGGCATCCCAAGGCACATGCTATTTTAACCCTATCTGTTATACAACATAAGCGTTGATCAGCATCAGCTGCTTTATTAAGCTACTTCAGTTTGCACTTGTTTTTGACTGCTTTTAATAAACCAGGCCGCAGGGCACCCCAAAGCTGCACCTTGCACCCTATCTGGTATACAACATAAGCGTTGATCAGCATCAGCTTCATTAAGCTACTTCGGTTTGCACTTCCTTTTTGACTGCTTTCAATTAACCAGGCTGCAGGGCACCCCAAAGCTGCACGTTGCACCCTATCTGTTTATACTAAATAAGCATCTACAGCCTCAGCTTTATTAAGTTATTGCATTTTGAATTGGTTTTGGTCTGCTTTAAATACACCAGGCCGCAGGGTATCCCAAACCTGCATGTTGCACCCCATCTGTTATACTAAATAAGCGTTGTTCAGCATCAGCTTTATTAAGCTATTGCATTTTGCACTGGTTTTTGTCCTGCTGCCAAAACACTAGGCCCCAGGGTATCCCAAACCTGCACTTAGCAGCCTATCTGTTATACTAAATATGCTTGTTGATCCTTCCTCAGCTTAATCAAAGTATTGCATTTTGAATTGGTTTTTGGTCTGCCTTTAACAAAAAAACACCAGGCCGCAGGGCATCCCAAACCTGCATTAGGCAGCCTATCTGTTATACTAAATAAGCTTGTTGATCCTTCCTCAGCTGAATCTGAGCATTGCATTTTTAATTGGTTTTTGTCCTGCAGTCAAAACACTAGCCCATATGGGCATCCCAAACCAGCACATGTCACCCTATCTGTTATACTAAATAAGCTTATACAGGCCCTTTTTTTTTTTTATTTATTTTTATTTATATAGAGCTGTAATAGATTATATAGTGAGGTAAATTCGCCATTTTGCACCATTATATAGAGAAGCTCACTGTGTAAATCTGAGGAGCAATAGTTTATACAGTATTGTGAGGTAAATTCGCTGTTTTGCACTATATATCAACCTAAATCCCTGTGTAAATCTGAGGAGCAATAGTTTATATTGTGAGGTAAAGTTGCCATTTTATAGAGCAGGCCCTGTCTGAAAATCTCATTTTGCAATCTATGTTATATTGTGAATCAAAATCGCCATGTTGCACCATTCTTTAGAGTGGCCCTCCTGTGTAAATCAGAGCAGCAATAGTTTATA
Source organism: Gastrophryne carolinensis (assembly GCA_027917425.1). NCBI lineage: Eukaryota > Metazoa > Chordata > Amphibia > Anura > Microhylidae > Gastrophryne > Gastrophryne carolinensis. The sequence continues at coordinate 100,361,444 of CM051243.1, read as the reverse complement.
TTGGACAATACATTTGCCCTGTTTTGCACCATTATATGGAGCAGCCCCTGAGTAAACCTGGGGGGCAATAGTTTATATTATGAGGTAAATTCATGGTTTTGCACAATTACATAGAGCAGTCCCTATATAAACCTGAGAAATAGGTTATATTGTGTGAGTTAAATCCGCTGTTGGTTTTGTAGCATTCTATAGAGCAGGCCCTGTGTAAATCTGAGGGGCAATAGCTTATATTGTGAGGTAAATTTGCCATTTTGCAGCATAATATAGAGCAGCCCCTGTGTAAATCTGAGGGGCATTAGCTTATATAGTGAGGTAAATTTGCCATTTTGCTTCATTATATAGAGCAGCCCCTGTGTAAATCTGAGGGGCAATAGTTTATATTATGAGGTAAATTCATGGTTTTGCACCATTATATGGAGCAGCCCCTGTGTAAATATGAGGGGCAATAGCTTATATAGTGAGGTAAATTTGCCATTTTGCAGCATAATATAGAGCAGCCCCTGTGTAAATCTGAGGGGCATTAGCTTATATAGTGAGGTAAATTTGCCATTTTGCTTCATTATATAGAGCAGCCCCTGTGTAAATCTGAGGGGCAATAGTTTATATTATGAGGTAAATTCATGGTTTTGCACCATTATATGGAGCAGCCCCTGTGTAAATATGAGGGGCAATAGCTTATATAGTGAGGTAAATTTGCCATTTTGCAGCATAATATAGAGCAGCCCCTGTGTAAATCTGAGGGGCATTAGCTTATATAGTGAGGTAAATTTGCCATTTTGCTTCATTATATAGAGCAGCCCCTGTGTAAATCTGATGGGCAATAGTTTATATTATGAGGTAAATTCATGGTTTTGCACCATTATATGGAGCAGCCCCTGTGTAAATATGAGGGGCAATAGCTTATATAGTGAGGTAAATTTGCCATTTTGCAGCATTATATAGAGCAGCCCTGTGTAAATCTGAGGGGCAATAGTTTATATTATGAGGTAAATTCATGGTATTGCACCATTATATGGAGCAGCCCCTGTGTAAATCTGATGGGCAATAGCTTATATTGTGAGGTAAATTTGCCATTTTGCAGCATTATATAGAGCAGCCCCTGTGTAAATCTGTGGGGCATTAGCTTATATAGTGAGGTAAATTTGCCATTTTGCTTCATTATATAGAGCAGCCCCTGTGTAAATCTGAGGGGCAATAGTTTATATTATGAGGTAAATTCATGGTTTTGCACCATTATATGGAGCAGCCCCTGTGTAAATATGAGGGGCAATAGCTTATATAGTGAGGTAAATTTGCCATTTTGCAGCATTATATAGAGCAGCCCCTGTGTAAATCTGAGGGGCAATAGTTTATATTATGAGGTAAATTCATGGTTTTGCACCATTATATGGAGCAGCCCCTGTGTAAATCTGAGGGGCAATAGCTTATATTGTGAGGTAAATTTGCCATTTTGCAGCATAATATAGAGCAGCCCCTGTGTAAATCTGAGGGGCATTAGCTTATATAGTGAGGAAAATTTGCCATTTTGCTTCATTATATAGAGCAGCCCAGTTGCCATCTAAATCAACTACTGTCCGGCCAGTACAGCTTTTCCAGGGCAAACTCTGCTAGTTGCGGACACAAGTCAAGTTTGGCTTCCCAGCAAATCCAGTGGATCCTGAAGGTGTGTTGGCATGGTCATGTCAAGGTATGACATGACCTGCTGTTTGAGTTCCAGCTCCAGGTCTTCCTGCTGCTCATGAGTAGACTCACTATGCGGGTGTAGAAAGCTACTCACTAGCGACTGAAGACTGAGGCTGCTGCTGATGGAGCTGCTGCTGCTGCTCCTTCCACCCCCCCCAGCAGCCATGGCAGTGGAAGGTGATCGCAGAGGTCCCCCTGAGTCAGACCTGCGGGAGTATGGGCCATGGCGCAGATAGACATCGCCCAACTGACTATGTGGGATGTCTCTGTAGTAGGTCAATTTGTCCTCCCTCTCAGTGGGCGTAAAAAATGCCTCCATTTTGTGCCGGAAGCGAGGGTCCAATAAGTTGGAGAGCCAGAAGTCTTCCCGCTGAAAAATGGAGACAATTCTGCGCTCACTAGTACGCAAGCATGTGAGCATGCATCATGCCATTTGTGCAAGTGACTCGGAGGGACTACCTGTCTCCATCTCCACTGTAAACTGCCACGGTGTGTCTGGGTCCTCTGTCTCGCCTTCCTCACAACCCTCTAGCTCCTGTGGATGCTCCTGCTCCTCCTCTCCTGTCAGATGACTAGATAAAATGGTCATTTTGTGAAACCTAAACTGTGGTTTGCTGTGCCCCACCCCCTCCTCCTCCTCCACTTCAGCCCCCACAGGCTTCATGTGGCTGTGAAATGTATGTGCCATGTCTCCAGTGCCCTGACCAGCCATGCTTTCCAACATGCGTTGTAGTACATGAAGCAGTGGAATCTCATCGTTCATCTCATAGTCCTGGCAACTGACTAATAAAGTAGCTTCCTCAAAGGGCCTGAGCAAATGGCCGGTGTCACGTATGAGCTGCCAATGGTTTACATTGAATTTACACAGGGGTGTCCCCCTATCCGTTTGGATCATCCAGAAATCCGTGATGGCTTTTCTCTGTTCCTATAGTGGATCCTGCATATGGAGGGTGGAATTCCAACGGGTGGAAACATGGCAAATCAGACTATGTTGGGGTACACCGTTCTGACGCTGAAGCTCAATAAGGGTGTGCTTGGTGGTGTAGGAGTGCCAGAAGTGCATGCTAACTTTCTTTCCTGTTGTTCAGATGTCTTTCAGATGGGGGGAAGACTTCAGAAAACGCTTGACAACTAGACTGAACACGTGTGCCATGTCAGGACGCATGACTCTGGCTTCCTTGTCGCAGCGCAAACAAGATGTTCTTCCAAGTGTCAGTCACCATGGGTCCAAATTTGCATTTTTCGTGGATTAAGCAATGATTTCATGGATTGAGTTCTCATTTTTAGTAGTTCCTCCCATGTGTGACTCTGTTGGTCAAGGAAAACCATGTGAAGAACAGCGTGAAACCACAATCACCAAGGGGGCCTAAAAGGATATATATTGTCCACCATGAGTCCATAGTTGCAGCTCCAGATGTAGACAACACTGTGCACTTTGGTACACACTGACAGGCTAAAGGACTGGTCCTTCTGTTCAACAACATTTTACAGGGCAGGTACTGCCATCTTCGCAAAGCAATGATACCATGGGACTCTCCACCTCGGCTCGGCACAAGCCATCAGTTCTCTGAAAGGTCCACCACTGGGTAATGCAGCAGGCTGGACTTATGGTGACGCTGTCTGAGAGGAGAAATCCCTCAGACATCAAGATTAAAAATTCCAAGAATTTTTGAGGGCTAATTATTCAGAGGCAATGATACCTAGTTGTTTCTGATTTAATTACAAGTTGGAAACACACCCTCAAACAAAACTTCACTTTGGCAATACTATTGCATTTGTTTATTCATAATTGTATGTATATATACTAACTAACCTTCTTTTTCTCCACAGGATGCTGCATGAAAAACTGCCACATCGCTGAGTAGCTGATTTTTCCTACCAACAGTCCGCAATAATTCACTGCTGCTGCTGCTGCCGCCGCCACCGCCGCAGACTCCAGGGACCCTCTTCCACTACCTCCGCTTGCAACACCTCCTCCCACGACACTCTCCTCATCACTAATTGCCCGGCTAGTGGAAGAGACGAGTGTCTCCTCCACTTCTTGGCTGGGCAGTAGCTGCTGAATTTTATGATTATCAGATCTTCGTCAATGGATAGTGGAGCTGAACCCAAAGCATAACAACAGACAACAGACAGTTGACTGGGGGTGTCAGATGTCACTTGTGATGCAGTGGACTGCTTTTGCAGCACTTCCAGACAAAGTTGCTTCATTGGCTGACACAATGACTGGTAAAGCTGTGAAACATATGGTTGAAAAGCAAGAATAACCATTTGTTTTTATATGAAAAAGACCCTGGTTTATACATACATTTTTTTTCCCAGAGACTGCCCTGCGTGGAAATGAATGGCGCATGGATCAGCCAAGCTTTCCTCCCAACAATGCCTGATGTATTCCAGTAGATTGATGACGGGGCCAGACCAGCACTAAAGAAATATGGATCGTGGAAAACAGATTTAAGGCGCTGCTCTCCAGTTACAGACATTGCTCCGCATCGGACCACAAGTAAGTATTGATAAAAAATCCTTTACGTTACTCTTACTTTTTATTAATATTCTTCGGATAAGACGGATCAGACAAAGAATTTTTGAGGGCTAATTAGTCAGAGGCAATGATACCTTGTTGTTTCTGATTTAATTAAAAGGTGGAAACACCCTCAAACAAAACTTCACTTTGGCAATACTTTTGCATTTGTTTATTCATAATTTTATGAAGATATTACTAACTAAGCTACTTTTTCTCCACATGACTCTCCACAGGGTGTGATTCATCCAATTTTTGGGCTCCAGCAGCCAACTGCAGTGTCTCTTTCAAGCTATGTTTGGGCTCCTGCAGCTGCTGCTGTTTGCAACTCCAGGGTGTGATTCATCCAATTTTTGGGCTCCTGCTGCCAACTCCAGTGTCTCTTTAAAGTAATGTTTGGGCTCCTGCTGCTGCTGCTGCCAACTCCAGGGTGTGTCAGTCAATTTTTGGGCTCCTGCTGCCAACTCCAGTGTCTCTTTAAAGTAATGTTTGGGCTCCTGCTGCAGCTTGCAACTCCAGGGTGTGATTCATCCAATTTTTGGGCTCCTGAAGCCAACTCCAGTGTGTCTTTCAAGCTATGTTTGGGCTCCTGCTGCTTGCAACTCCAGGGTGTGATTAATCCAATTTTTGGGCTCCTGAAGCCAACTCCAGTGTGTCTTTCAAGCTATGTTTGGGCTGCTGCTGCTGCTCGCTACTCCAGGGTGTGATTCATCCAATTTTTGGGCTCCTGCTGCCAACTCCAGTGTCTCTTTCAGCCAATGTTGGGCTCCTGCTGCTGCTTGCAACTCCAGGGTGTGATTCATCCAATTTTTGGCCTCCTGCAGCCAACTCCAGTGTCTCTTTAAAGCAATGTTTGGGCTCCTGCCCCTCATAGTGATGCCACTTCAACTCTCTGCAATTGTGCTGCTCTGCGATTCTATTAGCGATGCCTCTGATCTGCATGTGATATTTATTTAAAGTATTATTTAACTAACCCAGCACGCATCCTATGCGTGTTACAGCAAGGCAGAATGGTTTACAACTAGAGATGAGCGAACCGGTTCGGACAAACCGGAATTCGCTCCGAATTTCCGGAAATATTCGATTCGGCACGAACCCGAATATTTTGTGGTTCGTGCCGATCGAATTTTTCCTGAAATAAAAAAAAAAAATGCCGGCATGGTGGGAGCGGGCCGGCCGGTTCCGCTGACAGCGGAGCCAGCCGGCGGGCTGGTAAAGCCGGCCGGCCTGCTCCCACCATGCCGGCATTAAAAAAAAAAAAAAAAAAAAAAAAGCATTTTTGCCGGCATGGTGGGAGCGGGCCGGCCGGCTCCGCTGTCAGCGGAACCAGCCGGCCCGCTCCGCTGTCAGCGGAACCGGCCAGCCCGCTCCCACCATGCCGGCATTTAAAAAAAAAGCAAACACTTACCTGCAGGTCCGGAGCGTGGAGGCCGGCGCCGCTCTCAGCTGTCATCTGAGGGCGCGTCATCAGAGGCGCCCTCTGATGACTCGCCCTCAGATGACAGCTGAGAGCGGCGCCGGCCTCCACGCTCCGGACCTGCAGGTAAGTGTTTGCTTTTTTTTTAAATGCCGGCATGGTGGGAGCGGGCCGGCCTGTTCCGCTGACAGCGGAGCCGGCCGGCCCGCTCCCACCATGCCGGCATTTTTGATGGGGAACTTCGTAAAAGTTCGATTCGGCCGAACCCGAATTTCTTTGTGAAATTCGGCGAATCGGCCGAATCGAACTTTTCAAAAGTTCGCTCATCTCTATCGAATCTTATAGATTTCCGGGCCGATCACCTCACACACCGCGGGACATCCGAGATCGGGATGTCCCGCGGGGTGTAAACCCCCCAAAACCCCCGAAAAGCCTTACCTCTCCAGCCGCTGCTTCCGCTGCCGCCGCCTCACTCGCGCTCCTCTAGACGTGCGCTCCCGCGCCGGTCGTCTCTGAATGGCCGGCGCGGGCACGCACACGTCAAGAGTGACGCGCGGGAGGCGCCGACGGGCAAGCTGCTTGTCCGTCGCTGTCAATCAGCTTGTCCGTCGGCACCGATTGGACGGCGCGGCCACGTGGGAGCGGGGAGAGGTGAGTTTTGGGGGCTTTCTGGGGGGTTTCACACAACGGGGCACCCCCGATCGGGGTGCCCCGGGGAAGTGGACCAATACCCAGGATAGTCAAAATCCTGGGTGTTGGTCCACTTTAAAAACCCTTTAAAAATTCCCATAAAAAATGACATGGGGTCCCCCCTACCCAGCATAACCAGCCCGGGGATCAGCTATGCAGGGCTGGTAGAACAGGGCGCAGGGGCCAGCTTTGTTGGCCCACCACCCTTCCAGGTTTAAGCCCGCACCTACTAAATCAGCCCGGGCCCTTCTGCCCCCCCTGAGCTTCGGGGAGGCAGGTAATAGGAGGGCCGGGGTTAATTGCAAATCACCCGCTCGCCGCAGGTGACTTGACAGCCCCCCAGCCTTGTAAACTGGTATAGGGGTTTCATGGACTCCTTACAAGTTCACAATGGGTTAAAGTGAACCAATACTCAGGGCTGATCGGCCCGGGAATCTATAAGATTCCCAGACCGTTCTATTTCCTCCCCCTGGGGCATCCAAAATCGGGATGCCCCTCTGTGTGACACCCCACGGAACACCCGCTACCACTTACTTGAATCCCGGTCCTACGGCGCATATTCGGGCCGCATCCCCGCTATCCCTCTAGTAGGGCGCGTGCCCGCGCCGGCTATTTATGCTCCCTGTTAGAGGGAAGTGGGGGATGCACCCCCTAGCACGCTCAGAGCGGCTGAGCTTAGACTTCTCTTAGACGTCCATAACTCAGCCCCTCTGAGCGCGCTGATTGGACGAGCGGCCGCGTATGCGCCGTAGGACCCGGGTGAGGTGAGTTATTGTGGGTGATCGGGGGGGTTTCACACAGCGGGGCATCCCCGATCGAGATGCCCCGGGGAAAAGGACCAATACCAAGGATAGTCAAAATCCTGGGTGTTGGTCCACTTAAAAAAAAAACCACACACCACAAAATGCTGGAAGCATTTATTACCAGCTGGGCGACAGGACATAAGGGGTTAATTTAAAAAACAATTGACATAGGGTCCCCCCTCCCGGGGGGGGGACCCCATTTTTTGGGGGGAAATTTAAGGGTTAATAACCCTTAAAAATCCCCCCAAAAATTACGTAGGGTCCCCCCTACCCAGCGTTACTGACCCAGGCCAGCTATGGGGGCTTGTAGAACAGGGCGCAGGGGCCAGCGCTGGTGGCCCCTGGCCCTGCAGGCTACTAGCCCACATAGCCATAGTGGCCTGGGCCCTTCTGCCCCCCCCTGGCCTTTGGGGAGGCAGGTAATGGGGGACTGGGGGTTTTGGCAAGTCACCCGCTCGCCGCAGATGACTTGCCATACCCAGAGCCTTGTGAGTTCACAAAGGGTTAACTGAAAACATTTTTTTTTACTGTACTTACCTTTGATTGTAAGCTCTTGTCCCTCGCCGCTCTGATGACAGATGCCGGCGAATGGCATCCAGAGAAGGGGGAGGCAGGAGATCAGAGGATCTCCTGTCACCTCCTTCCCCGGCACCGATCACCGGCATCTGACAGCTGAGACAGCTGAAGCCGGTGATCGGGACCGGGATGACGCCGTAGCCCCACCCCCAAAAGGGGCGGGGCTTAGCGGGGAGACGGGCCGGGTTGGCGTCAAAGGGGCTTAGCGGCAAGATGGCGGCCGTAAATGACAGTAAATGTCTTTTTTTTTTTTTTTTTACAGGAAAAGCCGGAGGCAGCTGAAATGGGGGGGGGGCACCCTATTCCGTTCCCTCCCCTGCAGCCGGAGGAGGTCCGATGAATGATCGGAGACCACCATCTTGAAGAGGAGACCCGGCTGAATCAAACGAGGCATCAGGTAAGTGACTTTTTTAAAACTTTTTTTACTATTAGTGGGGAAATTCAGGCATGTAAATTTTACGTGGCTGGCGTTTAAAGGGTTAAATGATATTTTAAATGTTTTTAGATGTCCATGTCATAGAATTTTTGTCTGTGATGTATGCCACTTGATATAATAAAATATCTAATTAATTTGACATTAGACTTGTGCGGCCTTGATTTTGGGAGGTTTTTATGTGGACTGTTCTGGCGGTCCATCTTTATTGATTTGAATATATTTTTAGGTGAGCATTTAGGGATAATTAGTCCTTTTTGTCAGTCATGATGTTACATACAAGAACTAAGTAAAAGCTAATATAGCCTACTAAAGTCTACTATAGCCTACTAAAGGTATCAACCTCATTTCTTTACTTTGCTACTATTCTCAATGGCTAACATTAGAGATGAGCGAATCGATCTGGACGAATCCGAATTCGTTCCGAATTTCAGGAAATATTCGATTCTGAATGAATCCGAATTTCCCCGCGATTCGATCGATCAAAGTTTTCCTTTAAACTCCATTTACTTCAATTACAGGCATTGAAAAATGGTGGATGGACATGTCTGGACATATCCCCTGGGGCAAGTTATCATGGGAAGGTCACATGCAGCCTATCAGCAGCCAGTAAGCCCGGTGACGTCACCGTGCTATATAAAGCGGCGGCCATCTTGCTTGTGCGCATTTCAGACTTGCATTCGTGAGACAGCGGTGGTTGCTGCAGACAGGGACAGACAGTTAGCGATAGGTAGGGAGAGTTACAGATAGGTAGGGAGATTTACAGATAGGTAGGGAGATTTAGAGAGGCAGACAGAGCCAGGGAAAGATAATGGAAAACCGGAAAAATCCAGGAACAGCATAAAAGTGACAGTGACAGGGTGATTTGCCTGATCAGTTTTCAATTCAATTTGATTTCTTTGTGCTGTAAACAGCAATCTGCCTTGCCACTGTGCATGCCATCTATGCAGTGCCTTATGTAACCCTATCTGTTATACTAAATAAGCGTTGTTCAGCATCAGCTTTATTAAGCTATTGCATTTTGCATAGGTTTTTGTCCTGCTGTCAATACACCAGGCCGCAGGGTATCCCAAACCACCACGCGGCACCCTATCTGTTTTACTAAATTAGCGTCTACAGCCTCAGCTTTATTAAGTTATTGCATTTTGAATTGGTTTGGGTCTGCTTTAAATACACCAGGCCGCAGGGTATCCCAAACCTGCACGTTGCACCCTATCTGTTATACTAAATAAGCGTTGTTCAGCATCAGCTTTATTAAGCTATTGCATTTTGCATTGGTTTTTGTCCTGCTGTCAATACACCAGACCACAGGGTATCCCAAACCACCACATGGCACCCTATCTGTTATACTAAATAAGCGTCTACAGCCTCAGCTTTATTAAGCTATTGCATTTTGCATAGGTTTTTGTCCTGCTGTCAATACACCAGGCCGCAGGGTATCCCAAACCACCGCGTGGCACCCTATCTGTTATACTAAATAAGCGTCTACAGCCTCAGCTTTATTAAGCTATTGCATTTTGAATTGGTTTTGGTCTGCTTTAAATACACCAGGCTGCAGGGTATCCCAAACCACCACATTGCACCCTGTTATACTAAATAAGCGTTGTTCAGCATCAGCTTTATTAAGCTATTGCATTTTGCATAGGTTTTTGTCCTGCTGTCAATACACCAGGCCGCAGGGTATCCCAAACCACCACGTGGCACCCTATCTGTTATACTAAATAAGCGTCTACAGCCTCAGCTTTATTAAGTTATTGCATTTTGAATTGGTTTTGGCCTGCTGTCAATACACCAGGCCGCAGGGTATCCCAAACCTGCACGATGCACCCTGTTATACTAAATAAGCGTTGTTCAGCCTCAGCTTTATTAAGCTATTGCATTTTGCATAGGTTTTTGTCTTGCTGTCAATACACCAGGCCGCAGGGAATCCCAAACCACCATGTAGCACCCTATCTGTTATACTAAATAAATGTCTACAGCCTCAGCTTTATTAAGTTATTGCATTTTGAATTGGTTTTGGTCTGCTTTAAATACACCAGGCTGCAGGGTATCCCAAACCACCACGTTGCACCCTATCTGTTATACTAAATAAGCATTGTTCAGCATCAGCTTTATTAAGCTATTGCATTTTGCATTGGTTTTTGTCTTGCTGTCAATACACCAGGCCGCAGGGTATCCCAAACCTCCACGTGGCACCCTATCTGTTATACTAAATAAGCGTGCTTCTGCCTCAGCTTTATTAAGTTATTGCATTTTGAAGTGGTTTTTGTCCTGCTGTCAATACACCAGGCCGCAGGGTATCCCAAACCACCACATGGCACCCTATCTGTTATGCTAAATAAGCATTGTTCAGCATCAGCTTCATTAAGCTATTGCATTTTGCATAGGTTTTTGTCCTGCTGTTAATACACCAGGCCGCAGAGTATCCCAAACCACCACTTGGCACCCTATCTGTTATACTAAATAAGCGTCTACAGCCTCAGCTTTATTAAGCTATTGCATTTTGCATAGGTTTTTGTCCTGCTGTCAATAAACCAGGCCGCAGGGTATCCCAATCCACCACGTGGCACCCTATCTGTTATACTAAATAAGCGTCTACAGCCTCAGCTTTATTAAGTTATTGCATTTTGAATTGGTTTTGCTTTATTAAGCTATTGCATTTTGCTTTGGTTTTTGTCCTGGTGTCAATACATCAGGCCGCAGGGTATCCCAAACCACCACGTGGCACCCTATCTGTTATATTAAATAAGCGTCTACAGCCTCAGCTTTATTAAGCTATTGCATTTTGAATTGGTTTTTGTCCTGCTGTCAATACACCAGGCCACAGGGTATCCCAAACCACCACATGGCACCCTATCTGTTATAGTAAATAAGCATTGTTCAGCATCAGCTTTATTAAGCTATTGCATTTTGCATAGGTTTTTGTCCTGCTGTTAATACACCAGGCCACAGAGTATCCCAAACCACCACGTGGCACCCTATCTGTTATACTAAATAAGCGTCTACAGCCTCAGCTTTATTAAGCTATTGCATTTTGCATAGGTTTTTGTTCTGCTGTCAATACACCAGGCCGCAGGGTAACCCAAACCACCGCGTGGCACCCTATCTGTTATACTAAATAAGCGTCTACAGCCTCAGCTTTAATAAGTTATTGCATTTTGAATTGGTTTTGGTCTGCTTTAAATACACCAGGCCGCAGGGTATCCCAAACCACCACTTTGCACCCTATCTGTTATACTAAATAAGCGCTGTTCAGCATCAGCTTTATTAAGCTATTGCATTTTGCATAGGTTTTTGTCCTGCTGTCAATACACCAGGCCGCAGGGTAACCCAAACCACCGCGTGGCACCCTATCTGTTATACTAAATAAGCATCTACAGCCTCAGCTTTATTAAGTTATTGCATTTTGAATTAGTTTTGGTCTGCTTTAAATACACCAGGCCGTAGGGTATCCCAAACCACCATGTTGCACCCTATCTGTTATACTAAATAAGCGTCTACAGCCTCAGCTTTATTAAGTTATTGCATTTTGCATAGGTTTTTGTCCTGCTGTCAATACACCAGGCCGCAGGGTATCCCAAACCACCACGTGGCACCCTATCTGTTATACTAAATAAGCGTCTACAGCCTCATCTTTATTACGTTATTGCATTTTGAATTGGTTTTGGTCTGCTTTTAAATACACCAGGCCGCAGGGTATCCCAAACCACCACGTTGCACCCTATCTGTTATACTAAATAAGCGTTGTTCAGCATCAGCTTTATTAAGCTATTGCATTTTGCATAGGTTTTTGTCCTGCTGTCAATACACCAGGCCGCAGAATTCCCAAACCACCACGTGGCACCCTATCTGTTATACTAAATAAGCGTCTACAGCCTCAGCTTTATTAAGTTATTGCATTTTGAATTGGTTTCTGTCCTGCTGTCAATACACCAGGCCGCAGGGTATCCCAAACCACCACGTTGCACCCTATCTGTTATACTAAATAAGCGTTGTTCAGCATCAGCTTTATTAAGCTATTGCATTTTTAATTGGTTTTGGTCTGCTTTAAATACACCAGGCCGCAGGGTATCCCAAACCACCAAGTGGCACCCTATCTGTTATACTAAATAAGCGTTGTTCAGCATCAGCTTTATTAAGCTATTGCATTTTGCATTGGTTTTTGTCCTGCTGTCAATACACCAGGCCGCAGGGTATCCCAAACCACCACGTTGCACCCTATCTGTTATACTAAATAAGCGTTGTTCAGCATCAGCTCTATTAAGCTATTGCATTTTGCATTGGTCTTTGTCCTGCTGTCAATACACCAGGCCGCAGGGTATCCCAAACTACCATGTTGCACCCTATCTGTTATACTAAATAAGCATCTACAGCCTCAGCTTTATTAAGTTATTGCATTTTTAATTGGTTTGGGTCTGCTTTAAATACACCAGGCCGCAGGGTATCCCAAACCTGCACGTTGCACCCTATCTGTTATACTAAATAAGCATTGTTCAGCATCAGCTTTATTAAGCTATTGCATTTTGCATTGGTTTTTGTCTTTCTGTCAATACACCAGGCCGCAGGGTATCCCAAACAACCACATTGCACCCTATCTGTTATACTAAATAAGCGTGCTTCTGCCTCAGTTTTCATAAGTTTTTGCATTTTGAAGTGGTTTTTGTCCTGCTGTCAATACACCAGGCCGCAGGGTATCCCAAACCACCACGTGGCACCCTATCTGTTATACTAAATATGCGTCTACAGCCTCAGCTTTATTAAGTTATTGCATTTTGAATTGGTTTTGGTCTGCTTTAAATACACCAGGCCGCAGGGTATCCCAAACCTGCACGTTGCACCCTATCTGTTATAATAAATAAGCATTGTTCAGCATCAGCTTTATTAAGCCATTGCATTTTGCATTGGTTTTTGTCCTGCTGTCAATACACCAGGCCGCAGGGTATCCCAAACCACCACGTTGCACCCTATCTGTTGTACTAAATAAGCGTTGTTCAGCATCAGTTTTATTAAGCTATTGCATTTTGAATTGGTTTTTGTCCTGCTGTCAATACACCAGGCCGCAGGGTATCCCAAACCACCACATGGCACCCTATCTGTTATACTAAATAAGCGTTGTTCAGCATCAGCTTTATTAAGCTATTGCATTTTTGCATAGGTTTTTGTCCTGCTGTCAATACACCAGGCCGCAGGGTATCCCAAACCACCGTGTAGCACCCTATCTGTTATACTAAATAAACGTCTACAGCCTCAGCTTTATTAAGTTATTGCATTTTAAATTGGTTTTGGTCTGCTTTAAATTCACCAGGCCGCAGGGTATCCCAAACCACCACATTGCACCCTATCTGTTATACTAAATAAGCGTTGTTCAGCATCAGCTTTATTAAGCTATTGCATTTTGCATTGGTTTTTTGTTCTGCTGTCAATACACCAGGCCACAGGGTATCCCAAACCACCACGTGGCACCCTATCTGTTATACTAAATAAGCATCTACAGCCTCAGCTTTATTAAGCTATTGCATTTTGCATAGGTTTTTGTCCTGCTGTCAATACACCAGGCCGCAGGGTAACCCAAACCACCGTGTGGTACCCTATCTGTTATACTAAATTAGCGTCTACAGCCTCAGCTTTATTAAGTTATTGCATTTTGAATTGGTTTTGGTCTGCTTTAAATACACCAGGCCACAGGGTATCCCAAACCACCACGTTGCATCCTGTTATACTAAATAAGCGTTGTTCAGCATCAGCTTTATTAAGTTATTGCATTTTGCATAGGTTTTTGTCCTGCTGTCAATACACCAGGCCGCAGGGTATCCCAAACCACCACGTTGCACCCTGTTATACTAAATAAGCGTCTACAGCCTCAGCTTTATTAAGTTATTGCATTTTGAATTGGTTTTGGTCTGCTTTAAATACACCAGGCCGCAGGGTATCCCAAACCTGCACGTTGCACCCTATCTGTTATACTAAATAAGCATTGTTCAGCATCAGCTTTATTAAGCTATTGCATTTTGCATTGGTTTTTGTCCTTCTGTCAATACACCAGGCCGCAGGGTATCCCAAACCACCACGTTGCACCCTATCTGTTATACTAAATAAGCATGCTTCTGCCTCAGCTTTATTAAGTTATTGCATTTTGAAGTGGTTTTTATCCTGCTGTCAATACACCAGGCCGCAGGGTATCCCAAACCACCACATTGCACCCTATCTGTTATACTAAATAAGCGTTGTTCAGCATCAGCTTTATTAAGCTATTGCATTTTGCATAGGTTTTTGTCCTTCTGTCAATACACCAGGCCGCAGGGTATCCCACACCACCGCGTGGCACCCTGTTTTACTAAATTCACTTGTTCATCCTTCCTCAGCTTAATCAAACTATTGCATTTTGAATTGATTTTTGGTCTGCTGCCAAAACACCAGGCCGCAGGGTATCTCATATTGCCAATTTTCATAGTATCTGGTGCAGAGAAGCAGTTCCTCACTTTATTTAGTTTCTTCTTTTTAAAGTAAACACATTTTTTATCATACATATTGCGCATTTCAAATACATAAAAATGTCAGGCAGACAAGTGCCAGGAAGTTCAAAGAGGAGTGGCAGAGGCCAAGATTCAGCAGGCAGAGGTCGCAGCAGACTAGGAGCGAGAGGCAGCAGGAGTCACGGCGAAAGACCTGATCTGCCAGTTTCTGCTAGCGGTCGTGTCTCCACCAGTAACGCATCTGCCATGGTAGATTGGTTAACCCGCTCATCAACATCATCACAAGCTACATCTGACACCCCCAGTCTAGGGTCGGTAGGTTCTTCTTACACAACCTTGTGTTGGCATGCCCCAAGAGCAGTCCCTGTCCTCCCATTGCCTCTGTCCTATGCATTTCCCTCCCCTAGCGACGTATCATATGCTTTGGGTTCAGCTCCACTCTTTAGTGAGGAGGACGATCAGATAGAGGACAGTCAGCAGCTACTGCCCAGCCAAGAAATGGAGGTGGCTTCTTTAGCTAGGCAGACAAATAGTGATGTGGACAGTGTCGTGGGTGTTGCGAGCGTTCCAGCTCCTGCGCCAGACACTGTTGAGTAAACCGAGAACATCAGTGACGTGCAGCCACAACTCGGTGATGATGATGAAGCACTTGGGAGCCGGGTGATGAAGGGGCTTCATCGTCATCATCAGGAGAAGAGGGGCGCAGGTTGCCCCGGAGTCAGCAGCTCAGGCAGCAAGGCGTTAGCAGCATGGTTGGCGGTCAGCATGGGGGCACAATTGTAAAGTCTGGAGCCAAACGGGGCCGGGGTAGAGCACCTGCTGCGTGGCAGGCTACCTTATCGGGAGGTAGTGGAGCAGGGGTTCCTGGAGTTGGCGACAGTAGCAGTGAATCAGTGAGGCCTGTTGGTGGGAAAAGTAGCTACTCGGCAGTGTGGTATTTTTTCCTGAAGCATCTGCAGGAGGGTAACATGGCCACATGCAAGATATGTAGGCAGAAGGTGAAGCGTGGCCAGGGCCCAAATGTTGGCACCACGGCCCTGCGTCAACATATGATGCGTCACCATAAAGCAGCCTGGGAGAACCGAGGCTCTGAAGAGGTGGTCCAGCCTGCTTCCTCACCAAGTGGCACGCTGCTCCCAATTTCTGCCAGCCAAGGCTCCAGCACCTCAGCCGAAGGCAGCTGTGCATCATACCCATCCTCTGTTGCTCCTCCTCCTCCTCCAAGTCATGCATCCCGCCAGCAATTCATCAGCGAAGCCATGTCCAAGAGACAGCAGTATGCGCCCACTCATCCTACGGCGCAGAAGCTGAATGTGCTCCTATCCAAGTTGCTGGTGCTGCAGTCGCTCCCTTTTCAGGTGGTGGACTCTGCACCTTTCAGAGAACTGATGGCTTGTGCCGAGCCGAGGTGGAGAGTTCCAAGCCGTCATTTCTTTGCCAAGAAGGCAGTACCAGCGCTGTACACTTTTGTTGAACAGAAGGTGGGCCAGTCCTTGAGCCTGTCCGTGTGTAGCAAAGTGCATGGCAGCGCCGACGTCTGGAGCTGTAACTACTTTCAGGGACAGTACATGTCGTTTACGGCCCACTGGGTGAATGTCGTCCCTTTGCAGCAGCAGCAGCAACTTGGACAGGTCACGCCGCTTCGGCCTCCGCGCTCCCTGCCCATTGGGCCTGTGACACCGTGCGACTCGGCCTCCTCATCCTCCGCCATCTCCTCACCCTTCACTGTAGGCTCAAGTCTCAGTGCCCCTCCAGTCTACCATGTGTGCAGGGCACGGAGGTGTCACGCAGTGCTTCACATGGTTTGTCTTGGCGAACGGAGTCACACAGGGGAGGAACTGCTTAAATTTATTCATCAGGAAATCCAAACATGGCTTACTCCAAGAAAACTTAAAATGGGAATCATGGTTACCGACAATGGGAAGAACATTTTGTCTGCGCTGCGCCAAGGAAGGCTGACCCATGCCCCCTGCATGGCTCACGTCTTCAATCTGGTTGTCAAGCGGTTTCTGAAGTGTTCTCCCCATCTGCAAGACATCCTAACAACTTCAAGGAAACTTTGCATGCACTTCAGCCACTCATACACCGCCAAACACACCCTTCTTGAGCTACAGCGTCAGAACGGTATCCCCCAACATAGTCTGATTTGCGAGGTTTCCACCCGTTGGAGTTCTATCCTTCACATGTTGGACTGATTATATGAACAGAGAAAAGCCATCACGGATTTCCTGATGATCCAAGCGGATAGGGGGACTCCCCTGTGTAACTTCAATGTCAACCAGTGGCAGCTCATACGTGACACCTGCCGTTTGCTCAGGCCCTTTGAGGAAGCCACTTTATTTGTCAGTCAGCAGGATTACGGGATGAACGACGTGATTCCACTGCTTCATGTACTACAGCACATGTTAGAAACCATGGCTGGTCAGGGCACTGGAGACATGGCGTCTACATCTTACGGCCACATGAACCCCGTTGGAGCTGAAGTGGAGGAGGAGGAGGAGGAAGAGGAGGAGGAGGGTCACAGTGAAGCACAGTTTAGGCTTGGCGAAATGGCTGGTTTATCTAGTCAGCGGACAGGAGAGGAGGAGCAGGAACAGCCAGAGGAGCTAGAGGGTATTGAGGAAGGCGAGACAGAGGACCTGGACACACCGTGGCGTGACTTCTGGGCAGCCAAACTTGGCTCCATTTGCAGTGGAGATGGAGACAGGTAGTCCCTCCGAGTCACTTGCGCAAATGGCAAGAAGCATGCTCACGTGCTTGCGTAGTGACCCCAGAATTGTTTCCATTTGTCGGCGGGATGACTTCTGGCTGTCCACCTTATTGGACCCTCTCTTCCGGCACAAAATGGGGGCATTTTTTAAACCCGCCGAGAGGGAGGACAAACTGAACTACTACAAAGACATTCTGCGTAGTCAGTTGGCCGATGCCTATCTGCGCCATGGTCCATACTTTCGCAGGTCTGACTCGGGGGGACCTCTGCGCTCACCTTCCACTGCCATGCCTGCTGGGGGGGTTGGCAGGAGTAGCAGCAGCAGCTCCATCAGCAGCAGCCTCAGTCTTCAGTCGCTAATGAGTAGCTTTCTACACCCGCATAGTGAGGCTACTCATGAGCAGCAGGAAGACCTGGAGCAGGACCTCAACCAGCAGGTCATGTCATACCTTGACATGACCATGCCAACACACCTTGAGGATCCGCTGGACTTCTGGGCAGCCAAACTTGGCTTGTGGCCGCAGCAGAGTTTGCCCTGGAAAAACTGTCCTGCCCGGCAAGTAGCGTGCCATCTGAGCGGGTGTTTAGTGCGGCGGGGGCAATAGTTACAGCGAGGAGAACTCGTCTGTCAACTAAAAATGTGGAGAGACTCACTTTTGTCAAAATGAATCAGGGATGGATCAGCCAGGATTTCCACCCACCAATGGCTGATGCATGCGACTAGATTCAGCATGGTGCCACGTTTTACACTTTCCAAATGGTGCAAAACATGTTTATGTCTTTAGACCAATTTTTGGCCTCCTGCTGATACCAACTTCAGGGTGTGCCTTTCAGCCAATTTTTGGCCTCCTGCTGCTGCCAACTCCAGGGTGTCTTTCAAGCAATGTTTGGGCTCCTGCTCCTGCTGCTGCTGCTTGCAACTCCAGGGTGTGATTCATCCAATTGTTGGTCTCCTGCAGCCAACTCCAGTGTCTCTTTAAATCAATGTTCGGGCTCCTGCTGCTGCTGCTTGCAACTCCAGGGTGTGATTCATCCAATTTTTGGGCTCCTGCAGCCAACTCCAGTGTCTCTTTAAAGCAATGTTTGGGCTCCTGCTACTGCTGCTGCTGCTCCTGCTGCTGCTGCTGCTTGCAACTCCAGGGTGTGATTCATCCAATTTTTGGGCTCCTGCAGCCAACTCCAGTGTCTCTTTAAAGCAATGTTTGGGCTCCTGCTGCTGCTGCTTGCAACTCCAGGGTGTGATTCATCCAACTTTTGGGCTCCTGCAGCCAACTCCAGTGTCTCTTTAAAGCAATGTTTGGGCTCCTGCTGCTGCTGCTGCTTGCAACTCCAGGGTGTGATTCATCCAATTTTTGGGCTCCTGCAGCCAACTCCAGTGTCTCTTTAAAGCAATTGTGCTGCTCTGCAATTCTATTAGTGATGCCTCTGATCTTCATGTCCTAATTATTTACAGTATTATTTCACTAACCCAGCACGCATCATATGCGTGTTACAGCAAGGCAGAATGGTTTGCAACCCTATTGAGGCTCTAGGAAGCTCAGAAATAGCAGTTTTTAATAGCGATTTGTCGCGAATAATTTCAGACCGAAAGAAATTTTGTCAGAAAATTCGGCGAATCAGCCGAATAGAATTTTTCGAAAGTTCGCTCATTTCTAGCTAACATGGTACAACACATAACTGCTGAGAAAGTGCCAGCATACAAGTTTGTAATCTGGCAGATAAAATGCTTGGGCACACGCACACAGGCATAATGTTGTATAGAATCATACAAACAAGTACATTTTGTGTGAATGCAAATCCATCAAATCAAAGATTGCAGGGTTGTGCATATTTTCAGTTTTGTTTGTTGAGATAGAAAGGCTCATCCAAAACAGTGTATTATTTTATTATTATTATTATTATTATTTATTTATATAGCACCATCTTCTTCTGTACCGCTGTACAAGGTACAATTACAGACAATGTAAAACATGCTGTACAGGAATCATTGTATATTAGATGTTACAAAGTTCAAACCAATAGGAAGGAGAGCCCTGCCTGCGCGAGCTTACAATCTAAAAGATCAGGGGTGGAGACAGAAAGGGGAGGTATCACAAGTGGTAGAACTTGAGTTTGGGGGCATCTGCCCAGTGAAGGTAGTGCTTAAGCAAGGTTATATGCTTGTCCGAAGAGGTGAGTTTTGAGAGTGTTTGAGAGTGACGTATTGAGCGGGGGAGTTCATTCCAGAGGAGTGGAGAGGCACGGGAGAAGTCTTGAAAGCAGGAGTCCCATGAGGTGACCGAGGTAGAGGACAGGAGAATGTCTGAGGCAGAGCAGAGGTTGTGTCTGGGTTGGTATCGCTGGATTAGAGATGAGATGTAGGGAGGGGCTAGGGGGTGTTAGGAGTGTTAAGGGGTTGTGGTCACAGAGGAGAAGTGGGGATGAACAGACACTGGATACAGAACAGAGGTGAAGAGTAGGTCAAGCGTGTGTCCGTCTTTATGCGTGAGGCTAGCAGACCCTTGTTTGAGGCCAAAAGACGTGATGAGCGATAGTAATCTGGTGGCGGCAGGTTTGTTGCTGTCAACAGGTTTGTTGAAGTCACCCATGATTATAGCCGGATGTCAGTGGCCAGGAAGGAGAGGAGCCAGATGGAGAAGTGGTCCAGGACAGCGATAGATAATGGCAATATTTAGGTAATAGGGAGAAATTAGATGGACACAGTGGACTTCAAGTAGAGAAGGATAGGGTGGGTAGGGTAGGGGATGGGTTAAATGAGCAGTGTTCTGTTAAAAGGATGCCAACACCCGCACCCTGTTTGTTGCTTGATCTTGGGGTGTGACTAAACTGTAAGATGCCACGTGAGAGGGCAGCAGGTGAAGCTGTGTCAGAGGGAGTGAGACAGTTTTCAGTAAAGGCCAAAAAGGTGAAGAGCTTGGTAGTAAACAGGTCATGGATGTATGCAAGTTTGTTGCACACTGAATGTGTGTTTCATATAGCACAGGTGACCGCGGCAGGACTGCGTTGGGATGGAGTGATTGTCCTGAGGTTGGCTAGGTTACGTGTGTTTGCTGGTTTGCTGCAGTGCTTAGGGTTTGTCTGTGCGGTGGTATGCATTAAGGAGTAAAGGGGTGGAGTAGATGGACCCATGTTTGGAGCTACATCACCGGCGGCCGATAGGAGCAGAGAAAGGGAGAGAAGATGAGTGTATGATTCCATTGTGGCAGAGCTTGTTTTGTAGGTGCATATAGAAAGGGTGAGGGATTTGACAAGTGAAATAAACTCATGCGAGGACAGGTAAGAGGTAGAAAGCAGTGACGGGAAGATACAGATAGACTTACTAGAAGCAGGGGGATGCTGTGAGCTTAGGGGTCTGAGAGTGAGAGGAAGCAGGATTGTTAAATAGCAGAGGAGCATTACAGATCGATTGGAAATCTTCAGACAAGCAGAGTTACTCCTTCACTTCTGGCTCAATTCTGGCCTAATTCTACAGTGCACTTGAAAATGTTGCACTTCAAAAGTGGCTTCCAGCACTGGACATGGCTGCCAGCTATAACTCCTTGTTATATTCTGTTTGCAAAGAGGGTGTGTAATTGCCAGCGGAAGTGTGAAGTGAGTTATTAATTGGGGCCCAGGTAAAGTTAACTCCGGGCAGCCAGGCCTCCTGACTAATTCCAGGTAATAAAAACATGGGCTAGGCAAAAGGGGGGAGAGAGTGTCCCCCAAGAATGCAGATAACAAGTGCTATAAAGTGTGCATGGCAGATGAAAAACACAATACAGACATATCAGGCACACAGTTCAGATGCATACCAGAAAAGATGTCAAAAAGCACAATAGTAATACATTTCAATCAGAGGCAATCCTGGAATAACCTGGATCTCTTCAAATCTTTTAGGTTGCCTCCATGGTCCAAGATTGCCTTTTCAGTGATATGCATTGGGTAGCCAGAAAAGCATTGTTTGTAATGTGTGATACTGCTGCAATTGTTAAGCTATACCACTAGGAAGATTTCTTATGAGCTTTTCATTCTTAACTAGATAGGCCTGTTGTCTCCCAGACTGTTGCCAATGAAATGGGTGCACTTTATTAAGTTAGTTCATGGTATAATTATTAACTGACATTTAGAACTCCATCTGTTCATTTTATCTGATAATCATTACCAGTTCTCAGAAATCACACGGGGCACATAATTTCCATTCTGTTCACTTAAGGCCAATATAGTCCTGATTGGAAAGATAAGGAAGCCCTGGCATGGAAAACACAATGCTGGGGAGTCTTATTGGATATTTATTTTACTTACAGGCAGGATTAGATTGAGACAAAAAATATAATCTTTACTGCATTAGTAAGTATTAACTCTCAGAACTGTTTCCTCATTAGTCATAAAATGGTGGTAGGCAGTGGCATAATTAAAGAGGTTGCAACTGCAGCGAGGGCCATAGGGGAACCCTATCATTGTTGTTGGGCTGCCTGGACCGGCAAATGGGGAAGAGAATACGGCCCGGCCAATTGTGGGGCCACAATTTGCCTGGGGGATTGAGGTCTAGGTAAGCATTGCAAGGCTTACAGGGGTCTATATGTGGGGGGCTCCAGCAATAATGATGCCACCGGAGACTGTCATAATGCCGCCCCACCCATTGGGGCGGAAACGGGTGTGGGACTGCTTTGAAGTCGCTGTCTAGGCACACTGAAAAGTATTCCCACTGTGTTGGGATACACATGGATTTCTTATCCTTTTTAGAAACAAAGCTGTATTGTCAAAGTGATTATAAATTAAAGTTTCACCTCCTGTGCTGTTCTCTGTGGCAGGGCTGAGTGATGCAAGCACACTATCAGTTGCATTGCATTGAAGTGAACTGAAATTGGTTTTAGCTTAACAGAAGAGGTGTCAACCTGACAAGATCCTCAGGTTGGTATTGGTGGTCTGAATCGGGGGGGGGAGGAGTTGGAGGCAGAGGAAGAGAAAAAATAAATTGCTCTCTATTCCTGTGACCAGAGCAAACAGAATGGGACTGGCGCTGCATCAGTTTCGAAACATGATTTTTTACTAATGTTTTAGTTCAATTACGTGGTAATCTTTTGGTACCATTGTGTATAGCACTAGTGTTAATGAATTATCCATCATGTTGCAACCTTGTTGCTAGTTATCTACTAGCATTATATGACTCTAGCTATGTGACAGCTGTAACCTAAATTAATATATCATATTTTATGGTCATCAGTACATATATACGAAGTACTATATATTCTATTTTTATAATAATGCAGTGACGTAGATTTTACTGTAAATGTCTTATTTATGGTCCATTGGTAACATGTTATCAGTAATTAGCAACATTTACCCCCCCTTACCCTTTCTTTTTAGAGAGCCCAGGTGATGGTCCTTTGTTTTGTATCAGTACTGTCGCCTCATGGTAAGTCAGCATGAAGTGACTGGTACACTCTAATTGAACTAACCTGGGCAGCATAGCTGTGTGGCTAGTCAGGCGGGCGGAGCGTGCCACCCCCATAACCTGACTAATTGGTTTTGTTGGGCGGGCAGGGGGGTGTCGCTGCTCGTGGACTCAAGCCTGTGGGCTGCCGTGGAGTGCATAGCGATGCTCCTGGGCCTCGTGCTTACATCAGGCGGCACATGAGCACACACAGGAGGGAAATGCTCTGCATTTCAAAGCAGGGCTTTTCTGCCTAACACCTTTTCCTGGATAGGAATAGTGAGGAACAAAAAGGGCCTTGTTTATGATGTGCACCTTTTAGCATCATTTTTGTGGCTATAGCGCCAGCTTCAGAGTGCTGGCATTTCTGCCTTTCTGGCGCTGTGATGTGTACAACATTGGCGCTAGCAGTTGCGGCCCCAAAAGCTAACTAATTAGCTTTGATTGTTGCTCTCAGTTATTGGCCGGCCTATGTCAGCGCCTGCTTTACCGGCCGGCCAATTATGCTAGGGCCAGTGAGTGCCACTTTGTACCGCCGCACTCCCCAGCATATTTACAAAATTTTTCCTCTTTGAAATCTTCAATAAAGACGATCAGCCAGCACTCCAAAAGATATTGTATTCAAATCCAACAGGTCAATATCACAGCAAAGACCAAAAAGATCCAACAAAATCCAACGTTTCGGGGCGTCTAGCGCCCCTTCATCAGGGAGCAAAAACAAGCAAGCAGAGATTCCCCTCCACTGAGGATTAAATGTCCTCAGAGGGCCCGGGATTACCACCTGATGTCAGTGGGCGTGTCCCACGTGACATCAGAGCTGATGCAGCCAATCAGAACAGCACCAGCCAAACAAATGCAATTACAAACCATATACATAATACAATCATGTGAAACAAGTAAAATAAACACGGCAGAGACCTGATGTGGTCGCTCAACAGGGGCTAAGGTGGATAGGTCGTACCCCGCAGCACCACGTGCCAGCAGAGCAGCAAGCCGCTGCGATTGGAAGGCGGCGCTGCCAGGGCTGCTCCTAGTGGGCCAGGAGCGGCCAGTCCCGCATATGGTGTATAAACACCAGCGCCGGTTGCTGTCAGCGCGCCGGTGCATGCGGGGAGCGGCGGCAAACCAAGCGCTGCTGGGGGAACCTCTCCACCTCAGACCTCCCGGCAACACATTCGGTTCAGGTTGCACACGAAAAATAAACTATACCAGTAGGAGGTTAGGTCTACCCACAGTGCCCAAGTCATGCTGTCACCACACCGCCACACCTGCATCATGGCAGGCTCCCCCGCAGGGTAGTGGCGGTGCGCCGGCCGCCCACATCTGGCACGGGGCGGCCGGTGGCGGGCCCACATCCGAACTAGCGCATCATGGGAATCCGCCTGTGGCAGCACGGGTCGAGCACCACTGGGGAACCTCTCCACCTCAGTGCCAAAAGGTAACCAGGCAGAAAATTTGTGGCGCATATAACCTTTTTGTGGTTTTTACTTATGGCGTATTTTCTGCGTATTGCTCTGTCTGAGCAAAGCACAGCTATAACCCACCCCCTGTACCTTATCCCACTCTCCTCTCCTCAGTAAGTGTGATGCTTCTGAGTCAAGATGGCGGCGCCCGTATCCTAAATTCCTGAACAGAGTTGCAGCCCAGTGGGGGAAAGAATAATAAGTTAGTGACTAAAAACTTAAAAAATATTAATTTCAGATGCTGCGGACTCGTTTTTGAAGAGTTTGGGCTTTTCATTAAATCACGCTGAAGGTCCGGTTTAAGAATCGTGGTTTGGGGATAATTTTGAGTTAAATCACAAGCAAGCCCAGCTTCTGAGCATCCTTTTTTCTCTGGTTCTATTACTCACGCCCTTGCCAGCATTATACAGACACATGATTGGACAAGGAAACTGTATGGACCATGTCCTCTCTAAAAATGTATGAATAATATACAGCATGTACAGATAGGAGGGTAGATCTACAAACAAGGCCCTTATTTATGAAGGAATAGCGACAGGTAGCGACTGGTGAGCGACCGGTAATGACGGGCACTGCCACAAGAACGTTGGCTCCCCACCACAATCACACATTTATCAAGCCGATCATGCTTAGCGACTGACAGAGCGCCAGATAGCGAATCATTCATCATTATTCCAGCCTCACCCCACAGCGCCAGCGAGTGACCTTGAACAGCGACAGGTATGACCTCTCGCTACCTGGCGCTCTCCAATGCATTTCAATGGAACAATCTTTAAATATTCATAATTAATTGTTATTAATGTTTTTTTTTTTTTTTTTTTTAAATGTGAAAAATTCTGTGACCACTTCTGCCATGTTAGATAATTTTTTTAAGGTAAAAAAAAAAAAATGTGCAGAATTGATATTACAGGTCTGATATTGTATTCATATGACTAAATTCTTTAAAAATTTTTTTTTTTGGTTTCCAAAAATATGGTGGTTTGGGGGTTAAAAAACTACTTTTAGTAGTGCTCTGGGGTTTAAACATGCATTTTACAGCGCAAGAATTTTTTGAGCGTGATTTTTTGTTGAATATGGTGGGAGCTGGTCGCTCTGACCACTGGTCACCCCGTATTCAACATTACTGCACACCGACTCAATCGCTATCAACAACCGAACAATGGCCAAGCACAGCGACTACTAGCGGGCGCTGTGAAAATACTGCTACAGTCGCTCAGCTGTCTCTACCTGCCGCTATTAATGAATCGGCCTCCCCGTCTCACTAGTACCTGGAGTGTAATGGACTGACAAGGAAACTGGAAGGAGACTGCTTGCAGGTACATTTCTGCAATTCGGGTGACTGGGTCCTCTTCTATCCTTACTATGGCCCTTATTTAACAAGGGATAGCGCCAGGTAGCGAATGGTGAGCGAACGGTAATGACGCTCACCGCCACGAGAACGCCGGCTCCCCTCCGCAATCACACATTTATCAAGCCGATCCTGCTTAGCGACTGACAGAGCTCCAGATAGCAAATCATTCATCATTATTCCAGCCTCACCCCACAGCGCCAGTGAGCGACCTTGAACAGCGACAGGTATGACCTCTCGCTACCTGACGCTCTCCAATGCATTTCAATGGAGCAATCTTTAAATATTCATAATTAAATGCTATTGTTTTTTTTTTTTTTTTTTTAAATGGCAAAAATTCTGTGACCACTTCTGCAATGTTAGATATTTTTTTTTAGGTAAACAAAAAAAAAAATACATTTGTGCAGAATTGATATTACAGGTCTGATATTAATGTATGCATATTACAAAATGTTTGTAAAAACATGTTTTTTTTTTTTCTAAAAATATGGTTGTTTGGGGGTTAAAAAACTACTTTTAACCCATCGCCGCCAGCGCTCTGAGGTTTAAACAAGCATTTCACAGCGCGAGAATTTTTTGAGCGTGATTTGTTAATGAATATGCTGGGAGCCTTTCGCTATGGCCATTCGCTGTCATGCGCTCCCATACAGCGCGGAACCTGTCAAACAGCGACTCCTAACCCCGTATTCAACATTACCGCACACCGACTGAGTCGCTGTCAACAGCCGAACAACGGCCAAGCACAGCCAATACTAGCGTGCGCTGTGAAAATAACACTACTGGCGCTCATCTGTCGCTACCTGGCGCTATTAATGAATCGGCCTCTATATCTGCTACAAACAAATTAATAGAGAGGGCCACCTTTGGTATGCCTTAACTTCCTAAATAGGAGAGAATTAAAATTCCCATCCCAGAGTAATCCTCAACCTAACACTAACAATTATATAAAAATATCCACATTTATTGATTCTTAATAAAAAACACTTAATACATCACACTGATTGACATCATCTGAAAAAGCTTGCTTGACTACAAAACAGACAATGATTCTTCAATTGGTAAATCAGGAAAAAGTTCAAATTCTGAAGCATTTCAACTATTCACAACTTTTATTTTTACAGGCTCCACAATATGATTTGTACTTTTAAAGCCTTTCATGTCAACAAAATACAAATCATTGCCCGTGACCTTTTTTTGTATCCTGTAACCTTCAAGAGACTCAGCAATCCTTCAATAAAACTATTAATAACCAAAAATTTCTTTATTTTAATTATTTCAATTAAAAATATTTTTATTTTTTTATTTTTTATGTAATAACATAATTGCCATGAATTAACTATAGTCACCGTAATGAATTATTTAATTTGATTATGCATTCATCTGATACATTGTTTCTATTATCATTCATCTTTTTATTCTTATATGTGTTAAACACTATCAATAAATAATATTTGTATATATTTATCAAATATTTTAGCAATTAGTAAGTTAATATAGATATAAAAAAATCTCTTATATAAAAAAAATTCCTTTAACCTACTTGTTCAGAGGCCAAATGGGAGACCCATCAGACTGAGCGAGGTGCCTGTCAAGGGTGTCCCGGTAGTGTGAATTTTCCTGGTAATCGGATCTCCTGGCAGGGAAAACTAGAAGATGGGAATGAAAGGCTGACAGAGCAGAAATAGGATGTAGACTGGACAGGAACAGAGGCTGGAAACTGGAAGACCGGGATGACCGGGATAACCGGGTAGCAGGACTGGATGCAGGCGGTAGATAAATAGGACTAAACAGGACTTGGTCTGGCAAAGCTAGCAGGAATACTGGAGCAATGAGGGCTTGTCTGTGGATCTCGTTTAAGGGTTGCTGATTGCAGCTGAGGTTGTTACTCAAGGAAAAGGGCCTGAGGGCGCCACCAGCTGGTGAACATAAG
Source organism: Gastrophryne carolinensis (assembly GCA_027917425.1). NCBI lineage: Eukaryota > Metazoa > Chordata > Amphibia > Anura > Microhylidae > Gastrophryne > Gastrophryne carolinensis. The sequence goes on along the minus strand of CM051243.1, from coordinate 100,333,984 downwards.
TACACACAATACTAACATTAAAGGGGGTGATCGGCCAGGGAATCTATAAGATTCCCAGGCCGATCACCTCCCTCACCGCGGGACATCCGAGATCGGGATGTCCCGCGGGGTGAAACCCCCCAAAACCCCAAAAAAACCTTACCTTATCGGCGCCCCTCTAGACGTGCGCGCGCCCGCGCCGGCCGTTTGGTAATGGCCGGCATGGGTGCGCGCCCTGTAAGAGTGACGTGCGGGAGGCGGCGGCGGACGCGCTGTCTTGTCCGTCGCTGTCACCCACTTGTCCGTCGGCGGGGATTGGACGGCGCGGTCGCGTGGGAGCGTGGTGAGGTGAGTTTTTGGGGCTTTCTGGGGGGTTTCACACAATCGGGGTGCCCCCCCCCGAAGTGGACCAAAACCCAGGATAGTCAAAATCCTGGGTGTTGGTCCACTTTAAGTGTGCACAGTGCCAACAGCAGGTGACTGGCCAATGCTGCAACCAGTGTTTCAACAAAACCCTGAAAACATGATTGTGGTGGTTGCCCACCGATGTCCATCAGTGAAGATGCCTCACCAAGATAATACATCCGGTTGTTCCAGCTGCCTACGGTGGAGGGGATTGATGCCTGAAACGCGTCACGCAGCACAGGCCCCCATTACTGTCATTTGATTTTAGCTTAGCTTTGTCCTTATGGACTATGAACATTTTATGGATAGCCGGGAATCATTTGAAAGCATCAAGTGTTAGTATTGTCGCCCCCGTCTGGCCATCTGAAGCAAACATACGGCCCCACATCTACAATCACCACTGAGCAGCCTAAGGGTCTGCCACCGCAAAACTGATGCAGGAGATTTACAGTATTGTACAAGTGAAAACATACTCCCAGTGAGGTGCAGAATTTTAAAATACCTTCGGATGATTTTTTTTTATAACATTAAATATATAGTGTCTATTAGACTGTATAACAAAAACACCTACACCAATTGTATGTATTTTATCACTGTAAAATATGAACATTTACGTTCTTGCATTACAATATACTAAGGCCCTTATTCATCAAGCGATAGCGCCAGGTAGTGTCTGACGAGCGCCAGGTAGCGGCAGCTAACGGCGACTACCGACTCAAGTACGCCCGGCGGCGCTCACAATGACGCATTTATCAAGCAAAATGAGGCTAGCGCCGGCAAGAGCGACGGCTAGCGCGGCATTCATCATGAAGCCGCCTGGACCGAACAGCGCCGCTGCAAATTCCCTCACAGCGCCAGGTATGAGCTGTCGCTCCCTGGCGATGTCCAATGCATTTCAATGGAGCAATCTATAATTAATCATAATTAATTTGGATTATTTATTTTTTTTTTTTTAATGTCAAAAAATCGGAGAACACTTCTGCAATGTTAGGATTTATTTTTAAGTCAAAAAAAAAATATGTGCAGAATTGATCTAACATGTCTGAGATTAATGTATTCATATTACAAAATGATTCTAAAAACATGTATAATGTTACATTATACACAAATATGGTTGTTTAGGGGTTAAAAACTAGTTAATACACATCGCCGCCAGCGCTCTGGGGTTTAAACAAGGAATGGACAGCGGCAGCACATTCGGAGCGTGATTTTTTGATGAATATGAAGCTAGCCGTTCGCTCTGGCCATTCGTTGTCAGGCGCTCACATACAACGCTGGACCTGTGAAACAGCGACCCCCCAGCCCGTATTCAACATTACCGCACACCGACTGAGTCGCTGTCATCAAGCTAATGCCGACCAAGCACAGCGAATACTGGCTGGCGCTGAAAAAATCACGCTACAGTCGCTCATCTGTCGCTACCTGGCGCTATTGATGAATCGGCCTCAATGCCTCTCTTGCATTGAGTTATTCAAGGCCATGCTGCAGCCTGTTTTTCCTTTTTAAAGCAACTAATAGCATCTTTCAGCCTGCCAAAATGTGTAGGTGAACCTAACAATGTATAGTGAAGGTGTGAGACCATGCTTGCACTTGTGCTTGCCATCTGCTCTATAGAGCTAGCACAGCATAAATAAATGGATTTGATACACAAACTGTTCTTCTAGATGGCTGTTTTTTTTAACCTCAATCATTTTAAGTAAGGCTCTCTGCAAAATCATTGCCCCAGCAGTTTGGATATAGCAAATCATTAAATGAATAACTTTACTTTATCTTCAGATGTACATACAGCATGAAAAATAGATCCCAGTTTTAGTTAAACATTGCTGTTTACTGTAAGTTCAGGCTGTCATTTTATTTTTTGACATAAGAAAATATTATAGTTCTAATAGACAGTTTGCCATGATTGTTTTCAAGATTATGTAACCACATAACTGCTATTCCCAGTAAATATATTTTGTATAACTCTTGACCAACAGAATGTTAAATGTTAGCTTGCTAGCCTGTATAGGCTGCTAATCATGATAATGAAGGCTTGTAACAGTCAACTATGATTTTGGCATTAGCTATTGAAGGTTCTGTATTGTCCACTTTACCTGTTTTTGCCACATTCATTCTTGGATTAGGTTGATGTAAATTAGATACAGATTGCTGATACTACTGTCCACCCACGCTTGTATCTGAGCCAGCTATCAGCATCAATTGAACAGTTAATGATGGACTGAAGGGATGTCAGTCTGGTAATTGGTAGGCCAAATATGATGAAGAGATTTGCTGGTAAATTAATGGCAACATGTCAAGCTTAAAGTGCCTCTGTCACCAAATCCGATCCTCTGATAGAACCTGTATAAACTTCCTAACATATATATTGGAAAATGAAGAGGGAATATTCTGAAGCAATAATTTCAAACTTCAGCTTGGAGAGGTAGCTGGAATGAAATCATGATAAATATTGTAAGCCTAAGCATAAGATCTAGAAAGATGCAGATGTAGTTCCTCAAAAAGACTGTAGATGGTGCCATATGAGATAAAAAAAAGTTTACTTTGGAAAGTTAATTAAAAAGGGAGTTGGGGTTCTACTTTAATATCAACATACAGGAAATTGATAAAGAAAGGAACAACAGGAAACTACATAGATTGGTGGGGATGGTTTTGGAAGGAAACATTGTTAAAGTAGAAGATTATTGAAGAGAGAACTCTAAATTGAATAGAGCGTTGCCTTTGTATCGTGATTTGAAACGATCAGATTGGAGAGAAATCACCCCAGTGGTGTGAACTGGTGGCAGTCTAAAGAGGAACCCTGATTGGAACAATAGGGTTGATTCAGAGAGACAAAAAAAAACACTTTAGTTTTTGTGTTGATCTGTTTTTTTTTTAAATTTTCCCACTCTCGTATGAGTGTACGAGTGATTCGGGGAGGCCGATTCATTAATAGTGGCAGGTAGCGACAGTTGAGCGAATGTAGCAGTATTTTCACAGCGCCCGCTAGTAGTCGCTGTGCTTGGCCATTGTTCGGTTGTTGATAGCGACTGAGTCGGTGTGCAGTAATGTTGAATACGGGGTGACGAGTCCCTATTTGACAGGTTCCGCGATGTATGGGTGCGCATGATAGCGACTGGTCAGAGCGACTGGCTCCCACCATATTCATCAAAAAATCACGCTCAAAAAATTCTTGTGCTGTGAAATGCATGTTTAAACGCCAGAGCGCTGGCAGCGATGTGTTAAAAGTAGTTTTTTAACCCCCAAACCACCATATTTTTGGAAACCAAAAAAAAAAAAAATTAATCTAACATGGCAGAAGTGGTCACAGAAATTTTCACATTTAAAAAAAAAAATAAAAAAACAAAAAAAACATTAATAACAATTGATAATTATGAATATTTAAAGATTGTTCCATTGAAATGCATTGTAGAGCGCCAGGTAGCGAGAGGTCATACCTGTTGCTGTTCAAGGTCGGACGCTGGCGCTGTGGGCTGAGGCTGGAATAATGATGAATGAGTGGCTATCTGGCGCTATCTCAGTCGCTAAGCAGGATCGGCTTGATAAATGTGTGATTGTGGTGGGGAGCCTGCGTTCTCGTGGCGGTGCCCGTCATTACCGGTCGCTCACCAGTCGCTACCTGTCGCTACTCCTTCATAAATAAGGGCCTAAGCATGCATCGCAAGCCTTCAGTAAAGTCTTCGTCCGTTCCTATGCCAACGAGAATGTCATTTTCCAGCTTTCGATTTCTGTTTATGTTACTCATGTTACATCGGCTTTCGTTTTTGCCCTTTTTCCATCGTCTCCTCCCACGAATCCTTTACGTTTCCCATTAGATTCTGATTTCCTTTTACAGTAAATAATCGTCCAGACGAAATTCCTTACGACTTTACGCATGCACACTACAAACTTAACTCATTAATGTGCTCGCCTACATATTTGGTTTACTAAATTTTGCTACAATGCTTAGCTAAATCACTTCGCGGTCTCATTCTTCTTGCATTTCCCACCCCTAAAACTTACCTAAATCACTTCGCAGTCAGTACATTCTTGCATTTCCCACCCCTAAAACTTACCCAAATCACTTTGCGGTCTCATTCTTCTTGCATTTCCCACCCCTAAAACTTACCTAAATCACTTCGCGGTCTCATTCTTCTTGCATTTCCCACCCCTAAAACTTACCTAAATCACTTTGCGGTCAGTATATTCTTGCATTTCCCACCCCTAAAACTTACCCAAATCACTTTGCGGTCAGTATATTCTTGCATTTCCCACCCCTAAAACTTACCCAAATCACTTTGCGGTCAGTATATTCTTGCATTTCCCACCCCTAAAACTTACCCAAATCACTTTGCGGTCAGTATATTCTTGCATTTCCCACCCCTAAAACTTACCCAAATCACTTTGCGGTCAGTATATTCTTGCATTTCCCACCCCTAAAACTTACCCAAATCACTTTGCGGTCAGTATATTCTTGCATTTCCCACCCCTAAAACTTACCCAAATCACTTCGCGGTCAGTATATTCTTGCATTTCCCACCCCTAAAACTTACCTAAATCACTTCACGGTCAGTATATTCTTGCATTTCACACCCCTAAAACTTACCCAAATCACTTCGCGGTCAGTATATTCTTGCATTTCCCACTCCTAAAACTTACCAAAATCACTTCGTGGTCAGTATATTCGTGCATTTCCCACCCCTAAAACTTACCTAAATCACTTTGCGGTCTCATTCTTCTTGCATTTCCCACCCTAAAACTTACCTAAATCACTTTGCGGTCTCATTCTTCTTGCATTTCCCACCCCTAAAATTCACTTCGCGGTCCTTCGAATCTTCATATTTCTTGCCCCATTTGTTTTGTGGTAACCAACCCTTAATGAATGTATTTAGAAAAGGAAATGACACAGAAACAGCCTTTTGTTTTTTTTTTTTTTAATCAGAAATGCCACTTTGTGTTGGCCTTTTTTTTTGTAAAATATTTTGTATAAAAATGTAACAATTTTTTTTATTATTTGGAATAAAATGTAACATTTATAAATTTTTAAAAAGTTTTAAAAATTAAAAAAAATGTAAAAACTATATACATAGCAGTAGCAGGACCCAGAACATTATTCATCTTCATCTGTGGTCCCCAACGAGTCATGCAGCTCCTGCATCTCGGCCATCAACTGAAGGACCCTGGCACTCATTTGTGCCACTCTGGCACTTGTGGTCCCTGTATAAAAAAGAAAAATACATTATTTGTTGGCAAATACATGTTTATCAGCTGTGGATGGAATGCGTATTAGGTTGCAAGCTAACTCATGAGGACATATGTCAATTATGCTAAGGAATTAATCAAAAGAAGAGGGCATATGTAATTATGCTAAGGAATTAATCAAAGGAAGAGGGCATATGTCATTATGCTAAGGAATTAATCAAAGGAAGAGGGCATATGTCATTATGCTAAGGAATTAATCAAAGGAAGAGGGCATATGTCATTATGCTAAGGAATTAATCAAAGGAAGAGGGCATATGTCATTATGCTAAGGAATTAATCAAAGGAAGAGGGCATATGTCATTATGCTAAGGAATTAATCAAAGGAAGAGGGCATATGTCATTATGCTAAGGAATTAATCAAAGGAAGAGGGCATATGTCATTATGCTAAGGAATTAATCAAAGGAAGAGGGCATATGTCATTGACTATGGCTTTAGGTATCTTGGTGATCATGTCAATTCCCACATACTCAAAATAATGACATTACAACTTACTTCGTTGGTGGCCGAGGTCTGCTTCGGGGACCACCCTCCGTTCTGGGACCTGCCACTGCTGGGAAGTTGAGGCTGTAGAGACATGTAAAATAGGGTCACTTCTAATGTCTGTGACATTACCCACCTTCTACATGTGCCTCCTGGGCCTGATCTACTGCAGTCACTGCTCCAGATCCTTCACCTGCTACAGAATCATCTCGAAAAAGAGATTAAGGGAATCAGCTTTTGTTTAAATAGCATGTATGTGTATGCAGTTACAATAAGAGTCACATACCAGAGGCTAATGGCTCTGTCGCTTGGGCCGACTCCCTGCCCATGCCGTGATGCCCTCCTCTGTAGAAAGGTCCAGGGGCTGGTCGGAGGGGTAGGAACGTCGCCCTGGAGATCCACCACCTTCACTTGGTGCTGCAGATTCATGCAGCACTGGTCGGCCTGTGCGCCTCCGGGTGCATCGGATTCGGTACTCCATTTCCAGCAATAGAAAAAAAAAAAGCATTTATAAATAAAGGCCTACCTTCTGTATTATTTACATCTAGCATGCAATCACTATGTACTTACTTGGGAAATGGAGCCCGAGAAATCGCTGCACCCAGGGCATGTGTAGTCGCTTCAGGTCCGACCAATGCTGCATGATCTGTGTATGGGTGAAGGTGGTGTCCGTCTCCTGCTGTATCCGGGAAACGATCTCCAGGGCGACGTTCCTCTTCTCAAACGAGTTGGGCAGGTAGTCTTACCTGCGCTGAAGCATCGTCTAAAAAACACAAAATAGAAATAGTTGTTAGCTAAAACTGCATACAAATATGTGTCACAAATCGATCAGTTGACTAAATGACATTCCCAGACACATTTCTAGCCTCAAACTATCCTAGATGGAAGTGACTTGGTTCGCACATGTGCGCACTTACTTCTGTTTTGCAAAGAGTTTTACAAACGTTTAAACCAAACTTTTGCTTCCTGCGCTTCCTTAAGGCCTAGGCATCCATTTAGATGGCAAATCAAAGTCCTTACAATACACTTACCAGCAAAATCATCTCTTGTTGTTGGCGGGTGAAGATCATGGGCGCCATCTTTCTTCTTGTCCGCAGCAGATAAGTAATGCCCCATCGGTTTCCGGGTTCTGCACCGCCGGATGAACGGCCGTACGCACGCGTACGCGTCATACCCAGGCATTAGTATTTAAAGGGTCCTGGACACACAGCTCATTCTCTTTGAGATTTTCAACATGCCAGCCCTCACTAAGGCCACACCAGCCAAGGAGGCCACCAGCAAAAGGCCCCAGCGGCCTGAGGAGCCTTCTTCCTTACGTCCGACCACTCGGTCACAACTACCTACTCCCAAGGTGTGGGAAGCTAAAGTGGCCAACCCAAGGCGACATTGCCCACCAAGGCCACAAAACCCAAAGCAACCACCAAAGCCAAGGAGGGAGCAGCTAAGAAGAAAGGCCACTAAGAAGCAGAGGGTGAGAAGCCCCATCCCCCAAAGAACACCCTCCCCTCCTCCCCAGCCTAGCACATCCCTTCATAAACCACGCTCCACTGGCAAGGCCCGTAAGAGCCAGCGTGGCAGAAGCCCCAGCCCAGCCAGCACTGCCTCTCCAGCTCCACGTGGCCAAAGCACCCATGGGCATCGAAGCACTAGTGGCAAGGCCACAAAGAGCCAAAGGCCCAGTAGCCCCAGCCAGCTCTGCCTCTCCAGCTCCACGTGGCCAAAGCTCCCATGGGTATCGAACCACTAGTGGCAAGGCCACCAAGAGCCACAGGCCCAGAAGCCCTAGCCCAGCCAGCTCTGCCTCTCCTGAGCCACATAGCCAAAGCTCCCATGGGCATCGAACCGCTAGTGGCAAGGCCACCAAGAGCCACAGGCCCAGAAACCCCAGCCAGCTCTGCCTCTCCAGCTCCACGTGGGCAAAGCTCCCATGGGCATCAGACCACTAGTAGCAAGGCCACAAAGAGTCACAGGCCCAGAAGCCCCAGCCCAGCCAGCACTGCCTCTCCTGAGCCACGTGCCAGTACCTCACATGGGCATCGAAGCACAAGTGGCAAGGGCACAAAGAGGCACAGGGCCAGAAACCCCACACCGCCAAGCACACCCCCCCTCCTCGGCCACATTTGCCACGGCACAGGTGGCAACCAACGATCCATATGCCACATCGACGCCTGGAAGTTTGGTGGCCACCCAGACAAGGACCCCCAGTCCGATTGCATGTCCAGTCCATTCGTTCTCAAGCCACATGTCGCACATTTCAACACAACAGAGCCAGCTTAGAATATCCTCCGAATTGCCTACATACAGAGGGTCAAGAACAACTCACCTGGGCAGCGGCCCCGCGCTGTCTTGAGGAGGCTGGCCGGAACGCGCCTTGCACGGCCGCCTCCTCCGTTCCCCGCCGCATCCCCAGCGTTTCAGGACGCACGCACGTGAGCACGTTCCTTGTATAACCTCCGGCGGCGCAGAGCTCAGCGCGTCCGCCGGAGGCTCCAGTGAAGGGCCAATGAGCCCTGTGTGTGTGTGTGTGATTAAAGGGCCAAAGAGCCCTGTGTGTGTGAGGTGAGCCCTGAGTTAGGGCCAATAGCCCAAGGTTGTTCTGGGCGGAACGCCCGGTAGTTTGATTGGGGCAATCAGCCCTAGTGTCCTAGACTACATCAATCATGTCCCCCCAATCATGTCAGCCACCTCCTATAAAGGTGGTTCCCTCACATTTGGTCCTTGCCCGTGATAGCATGCTGCTGGGTGTGATTATCAGTATTATAATTGTGATTATCAGAACTTTCCCGTTGTTGATCCTGCTGTGTATGACCATCCCATGATTGCCGCCTGGACCGACCTTTGCCTGTTTCAGACTACGATTTTGCCTGCTCCCTTGTACTGCATACCCGTGACCTCCCGGCTTGACCCTTGGCTCGACTTTGACTACTCTTCCGTCTCTTCCTTGGTGCCGCGCTTGATTGGACTGATCTCCCGTGTATGACCCCTGCTTGCCCGAGGTCGCCCAGTCATCCGCCTTCCTTCCGTAAGTCCACATCCTTTGTGTTACCAAGTCCTGCGGGCAACCGTGCCCGGTGAGGCGTATAAAGCGTCCTGGCAGACGGGGGCTTGACTATAGTTGAAGCTAGCAGCGGAGATTGGGGGTTGCGGACTTACTCAGAAGGCGGGTGTCCCACGGGACCTGACACAGAGATGAGCCAGAACATCAAGCAATAGGCCGAACATTGCGGCGAGGACAGTTGAGTGGCAGGTTTGGTGAGGCCCAAATCAAAATCTACAAGCAAAATGAGAAAGACAGAAATCTTGGAGGAGCTCACCAGACAGGTCAATGCAGCGGGGGAGGAGCTTAAAGATGTGGAGCAGATACAGCGCAAAATATCTGACCTGAAGTATGCAGCACAGAAGAAACAGAATAAACAGCACAATTACAGGTACATATTTGAGTTGTGCATTTGTCTGCTTGTTGTATTGACCACAATGCCCTAAATTTGCTAACCTCTATTTTTCAGCTTACAAACTGGCGGAAGCTTCCCAACAAAATTACAGTATACACGAGCTGAGGAGATGGTGCTGGCGTTGATACACCCCTTCGCATTAGAGGGCCTCTCTGGCAGATGGGACACGGACATTCCTACCATTCCTGCAGGTTAGTAATGTTAGAGTGTATGTGAAATGTTTTAAACGTGTGAAATGAGGCTCACAGGCATATATGAACACATACCCCTAGGGAGTGGCTTTGAGGGAAGGTTACAGTATTAGCTGGGTGTTTAATGTCTGTGGAATGGTCATTTTTAATTTTGGCAGCCCATACACGACCTTGGACAGTATTTGTGGTCACTATTAAAGTCTTTATATTAGCAAAGCACTGTCTGTTATGTGAATTTAGTCAATCATATATAACACTTCCTTCTTTGTCTTTATACTACTTGGGTTTTAGCTGTGCTTTGGTCTAAAATACTTGATCTGGGGTCAGGGAAAGGTCTACATAGGAAGAATGCCCACCAGCATACTCTGAAGACAAATACTATTTGCAAGCTGAGTGTGGGCCCCGAATGGCCCTTTAGGGATGTGTTAAGCCTCAAAACATGCAGTACATGCATGTTTGGACTATTTAAGGTGACCAATGTGTATGTACAGGGTGAGGCATACATATAACAGATACTGACATTCATAGTGAAGGACACCTTGTCCCGCTGTTGGAGTTTGCATTCCTGCTTGGCCACGTGTTTTTTAAAGCATATGTAGTAATCCAGATCATCAATGGATTTTTTGGTGTTTACGTGCCTTTTTATTTTAAACACAGCCCAGCATCAAGCCTCAGCAAGTCTGGAAGCCTCATCCAGTTTGACCACGCCGTCAACTTCTGTGCTGCCTAGGAGCCAGGAACAGATATATACAGTAAGTGGACTTTGATGAAACTGCTGATGCATGTGAATGCACATGACTAATTTGCATGACAAATAAATTTAGGACCCAAACTGAACCTTTTTTTGCACATGTCCCAACAGACCCACACACTGATGGAGGAAATCCAGGAGATGGAGGAGGATGCCAGCTTGATGGGACCTTCAGAACTGACCCTCCTGGAACCTAATCTGCCACTGTCCCAACATGCTACTGCACCAAATCCTCTGCAGCAGAGTGAAGCTGGACGCATGCTGCCAGCCCATCGTGGGCAGCAGGCTGAGACTGAGCCTACAGTCCCCAGTAGTAGCTCTGCTGCAGAGGATTTGCCGAGCACATCCACGACTCTTGCTCGTCCCAGAGGTCCAGCATCTGCAGGCTCTCAAACCTGGGGAATTGGTAGACGTAGTCAGCAATGTCAACCAGTTTCCAAGGGGAGGCGCGTGCTGATCCTGGAGTCAGTGTGGCGCCATCACAGCCATTTCTTTCGGCAGGTGACTCAAAGAACCACAGAGCAGCTTACTGCACAATTAAAAACATTAAATAATACATTCACCACCTCTTCCACTAGGGGATCGCTACTTGACCTGGGCATTCCTGGGGGACACTCAGAGTTACACACTCAGGTGATGTGTATGCTTTCAAATTGATTGTTGTATTTTATATTTGAGTTTGTTTTTCCTTCTTTTTTCTTGCCACATTTTGTATTTTTAATATATTATATTTGCACAGAAGCACTTATGCACTTTGGATTGATTGTAAAATTAGCACTGAAGTATCATAGTTATGAGTTTGGATATGGATAAAACTGGGATGCCCCTGGGAGTGTACGGTCTAGTTTTATATGTTTTTTAATTGTTAGTAATGTGATTTATGTGGGTAATTATTAATAAATACATTTATGAATTCATGATATATATTTAGTTCATTTATTTATTGATGCGGAGGAGGTGCAGTGGTTTGGAGCTATTTTGGGTGAACTGCTGGATTCACCATTAAAATACTAGGATCTCAATTTAGGACAGAGATAGCCTCCCACCACTGCACGGCCACAGATATTGGATTAAATTAAATGTAAAATTTGTGGTGCGGAATTTTTGTATATATATATATATATATATATATATATATATATATATATATATATATTTAATACATTCACCACCATGCTGACTGAATTTATGACCAGCAACAGCCACATGGCCACCTTAAATAAGAATTTCACAGCCATGCTCGAGGAAGTTCAAACAAGCAATAGACACGTGTTGGAACAGTGGTAGATTATGAATGCCACACATGCCCAGGTGATGGGCCACCTCCAAGGCCCACCACCAGGGTTTTATGGGCAACACCCATTTTAACAGCTATTTGACCTGTATCTGTATCTCCACATCTTTCCTCCACATCCCCACTGTATTGACCTGTCTGGTGAGCGCTACCAAGATTGCCTTTTTTATGGCTTTGCTTGAATGATTTTGATTTTCGCCCATATAGCTCATTAGAGTGCTGAGATACCCCACTAGCCAATGCCTGAGCTGAAGCCTCACTAAAGCTGCCGCTCAAGCTGCCACGCTGCAGGCTTGGGCCTAATGAAATTGTGTCTGGCAAGATTGGGGGACATTCTGGGCTTGGAAACTACTACCTTGAACCATGGCAAAGATTGGACTGGACTTGCATTCGGACTGGGGGTTATTGTTTGGGTGGCCACTGACTTACTGGCGTGGATGTGACATATGTATGGCTGCTTTCCACCTGTGCCTGTGGCAAATGTGGCCAAGCAGGAGAGGGTGTGTATTATTATTATTATTATTATTATTGTTTATTTATATAGCGCCATCAACTTCCGTAGCGCTTTACAAGTAAGAATACAGATAAGGTAAAACAGATAGCACAGACAACAATACAAAATTAGATGCCACAGGTTAAAACCAAGTGTTGTGAGCACAGGAGACAATAGGGAGGAGTGCCCTGCCCTTGCGAGCTTACAGACTAAAGGATGGGGGTGGAGACAAAGGGGGTGGGGTCACAAGTGGTAGAGCTTGAGTATGGCTGCACGTGCCATTGAAGGTTATAGTGGTTGCTTAAGCCAGGTCATATGCTTGTCTGAAGAAGTGGGTTTTGAGGGCGCTTTTAAAGGCTTGGAGTGACGGAGAATGGCGGATCGAGCGGGGGAGTGCATTCCAGAGAAGTGGGGAGGCACGGGAGAAGTCTTGAAGGCGGGAGTGCGAGGAAGTAACCAAGGAAGAGGACAGGAGAATGTCAGAGGCGGAGCGGAGGTTGCGTTTTGGTTGGTAATGCTGGATCAGAGATGAAATGTAGGAAGGGGCCTGGTTAGAGAGAGCTTTGTAGGTTAGCACTAGAAGTTTGAACTGAACTCTATGGGAGACAGGTAACCAGTGGAGGGATTGACAGAGGGGAGTAGCACTGGAGAAGCGAGAGGAGAGATGGATGAGGCGAGCAGCAGAGTTTAGGATAGATTGTAGGGGAGCCAGTCTGTTTGTTGGCAAACCACAGAGGAGGGTGTTGCAGTAGTCCAGTCGGGATATGACCAGGGCATGCACTAGCATTTTAGTGGTGACAGGTGAGAGGAAGGAACGGATGCGAGATATATTTTTGAGTTGGAGGCGACAGGAGGTGGCTAGGGAGTGAATGTGAGGTCTGAAGGAGAGAGAGGAGTCCAGAATGACACCCAGGCATCGAGCTTGAGGAGTTGCAGTTATTGTAAGATTATTTACAGAGATTGTGGTGTTAGAGATGGGAGGGGAGTGAGATGGTGGGAAAATGACCAGTTCTGTTTTGTCCATGTTCAGTTTAAGAGAGCGAGATGTCATGAAGGAAGAGATGGCTGTTAGACAGTCAGGAAGGCGAGAGAGGATAGAAAAGGCACTATGTATTACTGGCCAAATATTCTCATGCAAATGGTTGCTCCCTATGTATGTTTATTTTATTGGTTATTGAAACTTCGGCCTGGAGTGCGTTACTTTAAAACTCCTGGATGTGGCCGATTGCTAGGTGCCATGAGTCTGCACCAATGTATATTTCTGTTGTACTATGTATGTACATTGAAGTCTGCGACTGCCCTTCAACTCCAAATTTTCATATTTCAAAAAAAATATATTGAATGTGACTTTAGCTGTTGTTGACTAAGTTGATGCATTCATGTTTGGGTTCTTTTGAGATTACTGAAGGTTTTTCTAAACAAACATGGCAAAAAAATGCATGAGGCTCAGATCATGTGTCAATATTTTAGTAATTAATTCATTACTATTTTTTTTAATAAAATACAAAAGCCTTCACAAAGGCAAATGAAAGTAAAAAAAAAACAATTTCATGCAACTAACATGGCAAAAGAGCTAGCAATTAACATGCAATTAACATAGCAAAAGAGCTAGCAATCTCTCATTAGCTTAACTAAGAGGGGCTTGAATATAAACAGGTGAGCTCCTCTGTGAAGTTTCACTCTGTGGAGTTTCAGCCTGTGTGAGAGCAGCAGGACAGAAGTGCAGCAGGACAGAAGTGTGTAGTTTTAAAAACTGCAGTAGTTTGAAAACAGCAGGGGTTGCACACAAGAAATAGTGGTGAATACAGCATTTACTTTTTAGCCGTACCTATTCTTATTATCTAGAATGTCTGGTTTGGTGCAGTGTAACTCTTGCCTGGCCGTTGTGTTTCGTAGTACTCTGTGGAACTTGCGATGCTGTCCAATTTGTATGCAAATGAGGGTTGTATGACAAGATTTCAAAATTACAGTCTTTAGTTTCTACTCTTCAGTCTGAAGTTATGAAGCTATCCCAGCCAGTAAAGCAGCTTGGTATACAGCCACCACTCCCACAAAGACTTTACAAGAGAGGGGCACAGTGGAAGACTGTTGGCTCTGGAACATTGCGCAATGTAGAACAAAAACATCAACATTTTGGACTAAGCCAATATAACCCATTTGCTGTTCTTTCTGAGCTTGATGTGGATGTATCTGCTAATGCTCAGTCTGGGCAGGATTTGGTAAGATCAAAGGAAGTGGACTTAAGTAAGGGACCATATAAAATGAGTACAAAAGGGCAGCAAGGAACAGTTACCGAGCCAACCAATAGGAAAAGGCATATTCTGATTGGTGACTCAACAATTAGAGGTGTGGACTTTGGACAGGATAAGGATGAGCTAAAGGAAGTGAGGTGTCTCCCAGGTGCCACGGTTAATAGGGATAAGAAACGTATTCTAAATATTGTGAAGTCTGCAAGCAAACATAACCGAGTGGACATTGTGCTACATCTTGGCACAAATGACTTATCCCGAAAATATTTGTTTGTTGTACAGAGGGACTTCCAAAATTTTAGTCAGGAACTTTGCAAAACAACAGGTTCCATCACCTTTTCTGAAGTTTTGCCAGTATGTAATCAGGGAAAAAAGGCACTCAACATTGCCAAGTTCAATTTGTGGTTACGTCAGTGGTGTGAAGACAAAGGCTTTGGATGTATTAGTCATGATGTTAGAAGGTGGTCGAACAATGAGTTGTTTAAGAGGGATGGCTTGCATCCTTCACAGAAAGGCACAGAAGAACTTGGAGTGGAACTCAGAGCATTTTTTGATTTAAACTAGAGGAAGGGGACAGAGATGTAACTTGTAAGGGTGATTTCTTTCCCCTACCATTTAGGATGAAGCAGGACATTGAAGCAGGAAGCCCGGTCAGTGGTAGGCTAGAGGTGGAAAAGATCAAGGACACACTAAAATACAATACCAATAACATCCACATGATGTGTACCAATGCTCGCAGCTTGGGCAACAAGCTCTGTGAATTAATGGCTATCATATCCAGAGATGAATTGGATCTTGTTGCAATAACAGAGACTTGGTTCAAGGATCACAATGACTGGGAGATAACCATACCTGGTTATACATTGTACAGAAAAGACAGATTGGATAGAAAGGGCGGTGGAGTAGCCATTTATGTCAAGACTACACTTCAATCAACAATAATTCAGCATACACATGAACTAGAAACTCTCTGGGTTACCATGCAGACTAAGGAGGGAGCTGTGGTCAGAATTGGTGTGATATATAGGCCCCCTGGACAATCTGAGGATCTAGATAACCTGTTAATAGATGAATTCAGTGGAATGGCAGAGAAGGGGGACATTGTAATTACAGGTGACTTCAACATGCCTGATGTGGACTGGAATATCCCAATTGCATCGACATGCAAGAGCAGGACTATATTAGAGGCACTTAATGGAGTGTTTCTAAAACAACTTGTGACATTGCCAACTAGAGGAGATAACATTATGGACTTAGTTCTGACCAATGGGGGTCTGGTGTCCGAGGATTGAAGAAAATCTGGGTTCCAGTGACCATCAATGCTTATGGTTCAGAATAAAAACAGACATTGTGCAATCACACACCAGAACCAAAGTGCTATACTTTAGGAAGACAAACTTCAAGGAAATGGCAGAGTATGTAGATAGAAAATTAGGTGAGTGGAACAGAGTAGCAGAAGTGAATGCCCAGTGGTCACTATTAAAAATGGCCATCTTAAAGGCAACTAAGCAATATGTGAAACAAACTACCAAGAATAAAAGGAAGAAGAAACCATTATGGTTTACTAGGGAAGTCAGCACTATCATAAAAGATAAGAAGTCTGCCTATAAGAAGTATAAAGTAAGTGGAAGTGTAGCTGACAGAGAGGCGTATAAAATTAAACAGAGGGAAGCAAAACTGATTATAAGGACTGCTAAAGGGCAAAAGGAGGAAGAAATGGGCGAATCTATGAAGAGGGGAGATAAAACCTTTTTCCGATATATTGGTGACAGAAAGAAGAAAAACAATGCCGTCTCAAAAATTAGAAATAGGGAAAATAAATATATTGAGGGAGATAAGGCTGTGGCTGACCATCTGAATAGCTACTTTTGTTCGGTATTTTCAGATAGTAGCAGGCATGGCCATAGCACAGCATCCAGCTGGGAGGGCACAGCTCCGGAGTTTCTGGAGGCTGATGTCCTATCCGAGCTGGCACATCTAAAGGTAAGTAAGGCGATGGGTCCAGATGGAATCCACCCCAGAGTTCTAAGGGAACTTAGGTTTGTGATTGCAGCCCCTCTGACTGATTTACTTAACCATTCCCTTTCAACTGGTGAGGTTCCAGATGATTGGAGAATGGCCAATGTCGTACCAATCCATAAAAAGGGGAGTAGAGAAGAAGCCAGTAATTACAGGCCAGTTAGTTTAACATCTATAGTGGTCAGATTAATGGAAACACTCTTAAAAAAACAGATCATTTCCCATCTAAAAATTAATGACCTATTGGACCCAAAACAGCACGGCTTTACTGAGGGCAGATCATGTCAGACCAATCTTATTGATTTCTTTGACAATGTCACTAAAGTGTTAGATGAAGGTGGTGCTGTGGATATCGCCTATCTGGATTTTAGCAAAGCCTTTGACACTGTACCACATAAGGAGCTCATAGATAAGTTATTGAAGGTAGGACTCAATCCCTGGATAGTTCAGTGGATTTCCAGTTGGCTGAGGGATCGGTATCAGAGCGTTGTTGTAAATGGTGTGCAATCTGAACAAAGGCGAGTTACAAGTGGTGTGCCGCAAGGCTCTGTCCTGGGCCCAATTCTTTTTAATATATTTGTAAGTGACATAGAAGAAGGCTTGGTAGGAAAAGTTTGTCTGTTTGCTGATGATACAAAGGTTAGTAATAGGGTGGATATTCCTGGAGGTGTCTGCAACATGGAAAATGATTTAGCTTTACTGGATAGATGGTCAAAACTGTGGAAACTAGAGTTTAATGTCTCTAAATGTAAAATCATGCACTTGGGTAGAAGGAATCCCTGCTCTGAGTACCGTATGGGCAGCACTGTGTTAGCCAGGACCTCGGAGGAGAGAGATTTAGGGGTACTGATTACTGATAGCTGCAAGATGAGTGGACAGTGTATCCAGGCAGTGGGAAAAGCAAGCAGGATGGTCGGCTGCATAGCTCGAGGCATCACCAGTAGGAAGATCGAGGTTGTGATGCCGCTATATAGAGCCCTGGTAAGGCCACAGCTAGAATACTGTGTGCAGTTCTGGAGACCTTACCTGCAAAAAGACATTATTCAAATACAACGTGTCCAAAGGTGGGCAATGAAAATGGTGGAAGGACTTAAACTTAAAACTTATCAGGAGAGACTTAAAGAACTTAATTTGTACAGTCTGGAGGAAAGAAGGGAGAGGGGGGACATGATTGAGACCTTTAAATATGTGAAAGGATTGAATAAGGTTCAGGAGGGAAGTGTTTTTAAGAAGAAGCTTAATGATAGAGCAATGTTAGAAAATATTATTTTACAGAAAGAGTAGTAGATGCTTGGAACAAACTTCCAGCAGAGGTAGTTGAAAAATCAACAGTCACTGAATTTAAACATGCCTGGGATAAGCACACATCTATCCTAAGATAAAGAGTACATACAGTATACACATAAGGGCAGACTAGATGGACCGTATGGTCTCCTTCTGCCGTCAACCTTCTATGTTTCTATGCAACAAACAAACACAGGAAAACCAAATTAGGCAAAATGGGTGCTTATCAAATTGGCCCGAACAGCTTGGCCAGAGGCACTATGTGTGCCACAGTAGTTCTCTTCTGGGTCCTGACTGGGTGGAGAGGGGGCAGATCCACATACCGGGGACATGCTGCATTATGGCAAAGTTGTGGAGGACACAGCAGTTGTGGAGTGCCCCCCCTGTATGGTCCAAACACCTGAAGCGAGTTTTTAAGAGGCCAAAGGCCCTCTCCACAACGGCCCGGGTTTTGCGGTGTGCCCGATTGTAGGCGTCCTGGGCCGCATTCTGTGGCCGAAGGACGGGGGTCATCAGCCAGGGAAGAAGCGGATAGCTGAAATCCCCTGAAAGAATAATAAAAGACTTACATAAATTACACATTCTAAACAAAAATTTATGGACAAGCAGTCGTTCACCCTGACTAAGAGCCCATCTTATATTTTAGCCACACCCTATACATACAGATTGCTCACCTAAAAAAACACCATCTACTGCATGTTCTGAGCCTTTAAACATCAAAAATGGTGGCTGAGGGCAAATCAGGCAGGCTGAAAACAGGAATTGGCTTAGGACTGTGCTGCTCAGCATGTCTTACCTTTTCATGACCCCAGATCTGCTTTGTCTTAGCAAAGCACAGCTCTAACCCGCCCCCCGAACTTTATCCCGCTCTGCTCTCCTCAGTAAGTGTCATGCATCTGAGCAAAGATGGCGCAGACCCTATCATAAAGTCAAGAACAGAATTGCAGCCGAGTGTGGGAAAGAATAATAAGTAAGTTACTAGAAACTAGAAATATATTATTTTGAAATGCTGGGAAAACAGTTTTTAAGGGTTTGTGCTTTGCTAAAGATCATGGTTAAGTTCCGGTTTAACATGTCATCAAGGGGTAAAAACAGACATGGGTCATCAACTATATTCATAGGCATACATTGAAAAGTGAATGACGTAATTAGCGCTAACTTACCAAGGAGCTATCCACCTGAGAATTCTCTAGACTCAAACCGACAGTATAATCCAGATCTTTGCAAGATGTACGCATCATAGGATGAGCCTGGAAACCCGGCGAGGACACTAAGGAACCGCATGTCCGGGGCCACCACTGGGAAAAAAGAAAAAAAATTATTAGCAAGGCAAGGTAAACTACTCCAACACTAACTCCTAACACCCTCAAAAAAACATGTTGGCCAATACAAATAACACTAAGTACATAAGTAGTTTTTGTAAAAAAAAAAAAGGATATGTATGTTGGATCAAATAAAGATTAACATTCGAATGACTAATTAAGGTCCACATGAAAATGTTTGGATAAGGCCGACATTAAAAACATTGCTGAAGCTATATACGGTCAAATGGATCACAGGGACAATTTACAAAGAGGGATTAAGATATACACTGTAAGCTGTTTCACAGGGACAATTTACAAGGAGGGATTAAGATATACACTGTAAGCTGTTTCACAGGGACAATTTACAAGGAGGGATTAAGATATACACTGTAAGCTGTTTCACAGGGACAATTTACAAGGAGGGATTAATAGATAGTTACAATACAGTTCGTCTAAACTATATAACAAAATGACAGATTGAAATTATCTATAGATGTATTCGTCGGCTGCAGGAGGGACAACTGCAAAGTGGGTGCAATCAATCGCACCCATGACGTTCGGCATGTCGGCAATATTATAAAAAGCCTTAAGCGCGTTCCAGGCTACCATGTCGTCCGGAAATGAAATATATTTCTGACTAATGGTAGCCATGCCATCCAAAAACTTGGATAGCGCGCGGCTCAACGTAGGCTGGGACATCCCACACAGAGAGGGCACCCAGCCTCTGGAACGAGCCGTTCACCAAAAATTGCAGGCAGCCAAGCATCTTGGTCATACCTGAAATTGCTTGCCCATTCCTTGTGGTGCGGGCTAACCATGGCCGCAACTCACAATACAACTTATGGAGAGAAGCGCGATTAAGTCTGGTCAGCTCGAACAACTCAACGTCATGCATGCGATCAATATGCATGCGTCGCCGATGCAATTTGGCCTCGGCCCTGCTGACACATGCAATGCCCTGTAGCTGAAGGCGCTCATATTCCTCCACAAAGCCGCAAAACATGGTCAAAGCAAGGTAGCCGAGCAAAATAGTCCCGTAAGTGGATCGCAAATGAAACGGTTTTATAGGGTGGTGGTCCCTCGGCAATCAGCTCTCTGAATGAGACGCAAGCCCATCCCAATAACGTAAGTTATCTGAACGAACGCAAAATATCAGATTTTGATGGGAAAATGATCCGAACTAACGCAAATAATCTGATTTAGTTTCGTTCATCGAAAGCGCATATACGCATTAGCGGGAATGAACGTACAAATGGAAAAACGAATGTAAAAACCAAAAAGACAGCTACGAAAGTCCAGACAAATGTGTCTCTGAATCGAGCCTAATATACCGGTGTAGACAAAAAAAAAAAATGAGTCCAGCCATGAACCGGATGGTATAAGCTGTTTGTGATGATACACTTTCTTGTGAAGTTGCCAATGAGAAACTGTCTATACTGTACTTGTATGCAACTCCAAGGAGAAATAGAGGATCAACTGTTACTGTAACTATTAAACCCACAAGGAGTACTGCTGTGATTGGAGATATAACCCGTGAGTAATGAGACCCTGACACCACACCTACCCATCCACATCTGGAAACTGTTGAATGCAAGGAATCCAAAAACATATTCATAACACTGGCACTAGTCTGTCACTTGTGTACAACACATTTCTACTTTTATTCTTTCAAATGCGACCCCTAGTAAATTTTTATAAATTTAGATGTTTTCTAGATGCAGGATTTTTTTACAGAGAAGATTCCTTGAGATAATCTGTGTATTAATGTTTGAAATACGTATTGTGTCTAAGCACCAAATGTTTTAGCTGGATATGGGCTTAAAGGGGTTGTTCATGCTAAGCGTAAAATCAAAGAAATGTCCCTTTCCCTTGTTCTGTAGCCCAGCCCCCATATTTTTATTTATGCATGACCACACACTGAGTGGACTTATAGCCAATTCGTCTTGCATCAGACTGTGTCGGACACACCCCACTTCCTGCACAACTGACAGCTATTAATAAATCCTGTTGCATACATTTTACTTTTGATGCCTATATGCTGAGCAGAATCTGAAATAGAGACTCATGTCTTGTTTCTGAGACTGATATGAAACATTCTGGCTTTGATACACATAATCCGTGATTAAGGATCTGTTTGAAAAACATAAAATGGATCTTCTTTGATCTTTATAATTTTTAGGTCCTTTTTTAAGTGGATGAAATCAAATTTGCTAAATTTTAACGATAGACCTGTGGAGTCACACATGCTGCATAGTAATTTGCAGCCACAGCGTTACAACAGAAGATATAAATCCAGGAACAAAACCTGACAGACAACGGCAAAAATCAGGTAACGGGGAGGGAAGCCATGTTTGCTTTTATTTTATACCTAGCCTGGGCAGAATATTTAATTATTAGTAAATAGTTTAGCAATACTGTAGATATACCTTTTTTCTCTGTCTGTATTTCTGTAGTCTCCTACACGTTAGAAACTCTCTGCCTATGTGAGTAGGTGAGTAGGTATGAGTATTGTTTACCAACTGGGTCTAGATTACTCTTATGTCACTTTACCTTCCTTGTACTTCCTCAGGAGGGCTCAAGTTGATGCTTATGTGCCATGCGTTATGCCTATATTAGAGCCAATAAATTGATCTGTATATTTAACTAAAATGTAACGACTTTTATACACTCATGATGATATACTGATATAATAATGAAGTACTAATGGGTGATACTGATAAGTGATCACACTATAGCAATATAATCAGAAACCGGTCTGTTCACTACTGTCCAGGAGACAGAATGAGTGTTATACAGAGCTTATATGTGGTTAAGGCAAAAACCAAATCTAATCAGGAGCACATAGAAATTGACTTATACATTAAAGTAAGGTGAAAATTAAAAGAAATACTATGAAATGAAAAACATGGCGCAACAATGGAATAAACAGTTAAACACGTCTATAACATCTATAACTAGGACAGATAGCAACGGAGTGAATAAAAAGGAGAAGGAGGCTGCATGATGTGTATAGCCGATTCTCTTGAGCTTAGTTGGAGGTACAAGTTTTGATCAAACAAGGTCAGTAAACACAGAGACCGACTCTTGCGGTCTCTGCAATTCAGACATCAATATCGATCATATCTTTCAGCTAAGAGTTCTCTTGGCTCCTCAATGACTGCTCTTTAAGGCAGATTTAAAGCAGTGAAAAACCTATTTTGGGTTCTCTGCAGTTCCTGCCGGGTCCCGCCAGGGCTGTCGGTTGATGCGGGCAGCTCGGCGGTGGCCCGGTTTAAAAAAAAAAAACAGGATTTTGCACATCAACCCAGGTGACACGAAAGTTGGCTGGCCGCATCCCCGGCTTGCACACTGGACACCTACTCCCAGGCATCCTACAATGGGTTGCCTCACTGTGTGAAACCCCCGGGGTCGCCAGCAAGCTTACCTTTACCAAGGCCCCACCACTGCCGCATGGGTTTCAATCCATTTTAGGGCTTGTCTTATTCCACAAATCCTATGAAGACTGCATGGGAAGATTTGTGTTATACACCCCATTGCTGCAGTGAATTAGTTTTGTTCAGGCCCATATATTTGGGTAGATGGTATCTTCTAATAACTGTCACAACCATTCCCTGCCAAAAAAACAGCTCAGACACAATTAACATAATATATTTACTCATCCTGTTGGGTTCCAAGGAATGAAGTGTTTTTTTTCTCTGGCACTAAAGCTTGTGGTATCCCCAAAAGATATCTGTTGGGATATTAGACAATGGTTTCTTTCATTACTATTCCCAAATTTGGAGGCACGACTGGTCCTTTGGTCCACATCCCTTAGCACTCCCAGTATGAGCAAGCCAAACAAACCACAGACTGTGCCTTTAATAAATATTTATCAAAATCTAGTAATAAAAAATAAATCTAAGGTTCACTGTCTTCTAGCGATATGTTCTTCAAAATCTGGTACCCCTGGGTTCCATAAACCCCTCCTAATTGATTAGGCTCATAGCTTAAAGTGAGCCAGCAGTTTTTAGAAAATACTCTTATGTGTCAGAGTGCAAAGTTACAGCCGCAGGGTGGGTGGCTTCCAGGATGCTGGAGCCTCCCCGCGCATACCCCCCCCCTACAAACTCCATCTTCACTCACCTTCACCAAGTTTCTCTCGAGGAAATATTGCCCTGTGACACCAGTGGTCACCAGTGGCCAATCACATTTCGCTTCGGTGAAATGGAGGGTTTGCACAGGGTAAGACTTCAGCAATCTGAATGCCCTCCCATGACTGTCACTTTGTGCTCCATCGTCCATTTTCTAAAAAAATATTTGTTGGACTGCTTTAATTAGCTATGGTAGATTCTAGATGGGGAATTTGTGTCACAGGATGCTGGGCCTAATCTTTTTGCCCTTATTCTCATTCCTCTTTATCATCCTGATGTGAACTATGTCCTCCCCTGTGCTCAGGGGAGCCTTTCCTAGGGAACCCAGAAAATTCATTGCGGTAATTTCAACAGATTGCTCCAGATTGCATATAAAACCCTGCCGTTTGGAAGTCGAGACCCAATTGACGGAGGGCATTCCATCCAGCATTTGTCAAAGAAGACCGAGGAGTCTGAAGCCCACCTGCTTTTATCAGTTCCATCCTACACCCAGGCTCCATTGAAGATGATCTTCTGAACTTTTATGTGTCATCTAGAAGAATCTGTGCAATATGGCTATATGATGTTTGCACAATGTGTTATTCTGTTTTGCCAGGTCTCCCCTGGGCCCTGACCTCCTTTTACAGCCTTAAAACTAGATTCCAAACATATGTGAGGTTTTTATTTCCATGGCCACATTATTTTATTAGATTTATAAAATGTAATCACAGAGGCTTATCAAATTGTAAAGTGCTGTACTGTATATTTACTTTACACATCAATAAAAAGTGTGTATTTTATTAGGATGATTAAGTTATCTTTGTTGGCACAGGTTCAGATACTAATATAATTGAAATGCCTTGAATATAGTATACTATAGTGTGTTTGCTTGCTGTAAAAATCTTTGCAGGCTCAAACCAAATAGATACAGTACATAAACTGTGTTCTTTTATCAATAGTATTTGCAATGTTCTTTTAACTTAGTTTTGCATGAGCAGTCTGATTAATATATAGGGGGTGATTTACTATGGCCCTTATTCATCAAGCGATAGCGCCAGGTAGTGTCCGACGAGCGCCAGGTAGCGGCAGCTAACGGCGACTACCGACTCAAGTATGCCAGGCGGCGGTCACAATGACGCATTTGTCAAGCAAAATGAGGCTAGCGCCGGCGAGAGCGACGGCTAGCGCGGCATTCATCATGAAGCCGCCTGGACCGAACAGCGCCGCTGCAAATTCCCTCACAGCGCCAGGTATGAGCTGTCGCTCCCTGGCGATGTCCAATGCATTTCAATGGAGCAATCTATAATAATTCATGATTAAATTGGTAATTTTTTTTTTAATTTTTTAAATGTCAAAAAATCGGAGAACACTTCTGCAATGTTAGGATTTATTTTTAAGTAAAAAAAAAAAAATGTGCAGAATTGATCTAACAGGTCTGAGATTAATGTATTCATATAACAAAATGATTCTAAAAACATGTATAATGTTACATTAAAAAAATATGGTTGTTTAGGGGTTAAAAACTAGTTAATACAGATCGCCGCCAGCGCTCTGGGGTTTAAACAAGGAATGGACAGCGACAGCACATTCGGAGCGTGAGTTTTTGATGAATATGAAGCTAGCCGTTCGCTCTGGCCATTCGTTGTCAGGCGCTCACATACAACGCTGAACCTGTGAAACAGCGACCCCCCAGCCCGTATTCAACATTACCGCACACCGACTGAGTCGCTGTCATCAAGCTAATGCCGGCCAAGCACAGCGAATACTGGCTGGCGCTGAAAAAATCACGCTACAGTCGCTCATCTGTCGCTACCTGGCGCTATTGATGAATCGGCCTCCCCGTTCACTACCATTTGCTACTTGAAAGAAAAGTATGTTCGCTGCTGGATATGCATGACAGATCAGTAGGAAAACTTACTGCAGCAAACATCAGCAAACACAGATTTTCGCAATGCATTTTGCTGTGCTTGCACCACAATTTGCTGGTGAAAGTCAATTAAATGTATTTACCGTACATTGAAAAAGTGGTTTGGAGAATGCCTGCAATATGGGTCTAACTGCTGTGGCAGAATTACACTTTTATAGCATATGTCGACATTGGAGGGGTCTCAGAATATATGTGGAGTATCTGGGAGTCTGGGTTGTTTTCAAAGTTTAAGAATAAAAGTTTATTTGAAAATATAAAAGTCATGTAATAACATTATTATTAATTGTTTTTCACATACTGGATAACTTTCTAATGTTCCCACTCCAAAAATAAGTTAAATATGCTAAAAAACCCTAAAGTGACAATCTCTTCCTAAATAACATTTATTCCTATGGGTTCGCCACTAAAAGGTGGTGAATGCAAAAGTGTTCGCCAACATTCGCCAAGCCAAACTGAAGTAGAAGTAAATCCAAAAAACATGGACATCGCTGACGAAACACACACACATATTTATATATATATAAACATATAGGGTGGGCTAGCTATAGGGAGGTCTGAGACAGTTTCTGATGGGCCATGTTACTTTGGGGCAGGCTAGGCTGGGGATTTTGTCTAGGTTCCAAAGCCCATGGGCCGGATAGTCCCCAATATCTGGCATTTGGTACTCCCGAATGCCAGATACAATTGCTCTGGTACCCACTAACATGTGAAATTGGTACAGGGGTCCCTATGACCCCTGCAGTTCACAAACAAAAAAGAAAAAAATATATATTTTTTAAATGGATACCATTTTAAGTTTTTTTAAATAAAGGGGGGACCTGTGCCCAAGGGAACCCTATACTACCAGTTCTAAGGGTAGTGGTGGCCATGTGCATACCAGATCTTGTCGGCATCCGAGATGGGATGAACCAGACAAAATCTGCAAGATCGGGGGTGAATCTAGGCATGGTACTGAGGCAGTAGCATTGCAGCAGTTGATCTAGCTCTAAAGCCCATCACTTGTGTTTTCCCCAGCACACAGCCTACTCCACTCCACTACAGGCTGCTCCCTAGCCATGGA
The DNA here is from genome assembly GCA_027917425.1 of Gastrophryne carolinensis. Taxonomy (NCBI): domain Eukaryota; kingdom Metazoa; phylum Chordata; class Amphibia; order Anura; family Microhylidae; genus Gastrophryne; species Gastrophryne carolinensis. Next base: position 100,307,748 of record CM051243.1, on the reverse strand, counting down.
ATTGGCTATACCCACCACTGCTATATTTACCCCTGCAATGCTAAAGCCTTAGACTGGACCAACACCCATTGGGCATTCTGGGGGGCTAATGTTGGGGGGGGGGGCTCCAGCATGGATGCCCCCCGAGCTTGTTCTTATTCGCTGTCTGCGGGACCAACATCTGTCAAAGGAAAATGGGTGTAAGTCCGGCTTAAGACTTTAGCATTGCAGGGGCAGATAATGTAGCAATGGTGGGTATAGCCAATCCCATAGGTATGAAGCAGCCTGTAGTGAAGTAAGGTAGGCTGTGTTCTGGGGAAAACACAAGTGATGGGCTTTAGAGCTAGATCAACTGCTGCAATGCTACTGCCTCAGTACCATGCCTCCAAGGATGACCATAGCCATCCCAGCCCATGTTTTGCCCCTGCAGTGCTATGGTCTCAAGCATCATGGCAGTGGGGGACCATATCCACCCCTGCCACATTATCTGCCCTACAATACTAAAGCTTCAGCACTAGGGTTGCGGGGTTGTGACAGGCTGGTTTGTGAGTTAGTAAAACCCTGATGCTGGGATATATTATATAGTGATTTAATTTAATCTAAAATGTTTGATACGGTGTAACTTAGAGTTCCCTTTTAGCCAAACTACCTATTTCACCACAGGATTATATAGAGTTCTTCCTATTAAATTTACTCCTATGTTAAATCAAGCTCTTAATAGCAGGCTCACGGAAGCAGAGCTGCATATTTCACAGTTGGAAGAATTAAATAGTCATCACACCACTGTAATCTTTAAGCAAGAGAAAGGGAATGTTGTCTTGTAGAGAACATGGTTCGGAAAAATAGGATGTTTCCTAAATGTT